>JAJJWW010011363.1:0-452276 GCA_023531295.1 Papaver armeniacum | reverse complement strand
ATTAGTGTCATTCGCTAGCGTAGATTTTGGTATTCAAAACATGGTTTTTCAGTTGGTATGTTCAGTCGAAATACTATAAAATATCACTAATATGCTTTTTCATGTCGTATGCCAAAGCAGTTTTCTCAGCCTACATTTTGTTTAAGAAATGTAGATGTCGATATTTGATGTTCTCATAGGCTAAACATTCGGATAAGAGTCCAACAATTAAAATGGAACGCATCCAAATGGAAACTTGAGATGTTTGGTTCAAAAGTGGCACATCACATCGATGTTATTGATATTACGTACTCCCTCACTTCAAGCATTTTTGGATATCCATCTAAATTCTAAATGATAGAACTCACTTCAAGCACTTTCGGATATCCGTGTAGTTACATTTTATAAGTTACCAACTCCGAGGCGCTGACCTTGGTCTTATAAATAGGCATTTAAATTTGTAATAATGGTATATATTAGATTTTACCAATTGAGCCAAGAGGTTCCTATCAACGGTTTCCCTCTTCGGCCCAAAATGAAACATCCATGTTTATCATCCACCGGAATCTCAAAATCAATTCAGCATTCAATCTCGCATACAAATGAAAATAACTTATTACATCATTGCGTAACAAGTAAATAGTATGGACTATAAGACCGAAAGAAAAAGAAAATGTTAATAGTAATGCAAATTGATATGAGTGAAGGGTCTATTATTCGCTTCTAGAAGTCTGAACATAACATTCAGCTATTAAGAAGCATTAAGATAAGAAAATGACCGAAATTGTATAATATCATTTGAAACTCTCAATGGCAAAACAAAAAATAACAATATACCCAAAGAAAATTAGAGATGTTAATAAAGATTCGATACCACCAAATAAATTCGTATACATCAAATCATACGTTGAAAAAGAGTGACACGAAGTTACATGGAGGATGCAAAAATAATGCAAGTTCGGTAAGTCTTCAAGACAAGTTCAACCATAGTTGCTTTGATGATGATGGAAGTAAACATTTGCAGTTGTAAAGATAATCATGTGTACTTTTCCGCAACCCGTAGTCGCTGACCTTTTGAAAGTAATGGCAACCCAAAAATAACAACAAAATCATCAAAATCTACTGGAACCCGAGGATAAACTTCCGCAACTACAATCATATCTATAAACTACTCTCGTTAAGCTTGTCACATGATGCAAATCATAGCGATTCGGCAAGCGATTGGTCTCCCATACGAATAATCGAAATCTCCAAATAAATTAAAACCTAATTTTTTCTATAAAAACAAAATATTATCGTTTAGTGAAGTCAGCATGTTTGCTCCTGTCCTTTACTCATTCGATGGGGTTCATAATGTGGTTTAAGAATCTTGTTTTCCCATATTGAGCAAGATCATGAACCGCCTGGTTCACAAATAGTCAATCAACTTATCTAGCATATCTATATCCCCAACCTGGATAATACCAAAACCAAGTAAAACTCAATTTCGGAAGTATAAAGAGCTTAATTAGCTGGTGTTATTTTCAATCAGAAGCAATAGTTCATCCCAAAGCTTAGAGACTGCAGGACGACACTTAATAGAAAACCTAGGTCATTCTCCACTCCACCCTGTTTTGGACAAATTTGAAAAGGTTCAAACAAAGAGATGAGGCAGAGAGAGATTCGGGTATATTAGGCACCCGAGATGAGAGTTTTGTATGGGGATTATTGGAGTCGATCAAGAAAATACATGGAGTCAATACATGATAAAATCTATAAGAAGAATTTCTAGGGCTTGAATTCTCTAGAGAACTAAGAGCGAGATAATAAACCGAGAGAAGTTTCCAAATTCTAATTACGAACTAATCGATTACCTACTCTTTTTTTTTCTACACCATGGCTCATAGTTTGAAGCTTGTGCACGCTTTGAGAAAGTTGAATAACTTGTTCAATCTGATTTGCCCCATAAATCATGATGAATACCTTGTTCGATTCTCGCTTTGCCTCATAAATCATGATGTGAAAACCAAAGAAAAGAATCAACAATGTAATCATGATTTCTATTGAATCGTTTTTTGAGACACCCGGTTATAACGCTGAAGTATTAAAAAAGAAATTGATGTTTATATCCATGTTATAAAGATTAAGAATTCAAGACAAATCCCAGTAAATTTGAAAAAAGTTATAGTGAAGTTATTGAATTAATCCCCCGATCGCCGAATATTGATAAATGCGTTGATGTAGTATACATCTACATCTTCCTCGAGTGACTGATTAGATAAAGCCTGCTAAAAAAAAATTTGCGTTTCATGCTTAACAGAAAGTTGATAATAAAATCACATCTACATCTTTATCGAGTGATAATACAATCAAATTATTAAAAAAAAAACTGCAGTTTGTATGTCTTTTTTTTTTGATCGGCAGTTCATATGTCTATGAGGAATTCTTACCGTGCTATATCATGGGGAAGCTAAACACAAATCCATCTGGGTCTCCCATGAACTCATCTGTCGACATTAAACGATGTTATATTCCATCATGATCATTGCCACTGAAAAGTAAGAATTAGAATTGCCTGAAACTAACTTTTCTTGCTAGCTTTCCTCTGTTATGCACTGATATACAACGTGCAGCAATGCAATTATCCTAGCATAATGCATATGAACATTGCCGATTTACTCCCCACTGCGCAGAAGCTACATTAAATAAGCACCAACAACGAAAAAAAAAAGAAGGTTTTGCAATCGATATACCAATTAACAATGGTCTATAATTCCAAGGCCAAGATTTGCCATACCTAAGTAAGCCAACAAAAATACTGAAAATGTCGTAAGTGATTATACCTGCCTGGCTAATCTTTCTCCTAGAAAAGTTTCACAAAACCTCCTAACAGTTCTAGCTTCGATACAAATGAAAAGAGAAAACATTTACTATGCATATACTTTTTACCGGGTATTAGGGTATATCTCAAAAACAAAAAGTCTATAACTATTTCAATATATATCAGTAAACATATATGGTGAAGAAGAAACTCGATAAAGAAGTTATAAAAAAAAAGTTAGAATATAAGAAACGGGGATACAACATATGAGTATAAGATGAAACTAATAGAAAAGGGGCAATGGTTTAAATTAACAATGGTTTCTTTCTTATGCAAGTGGATGTCTTGCCCTACATATACGACAAAAGCATTAGTGCCCTATTTGAATTAATTTTTGAAAGCAATTGCTAAATGTAGCATAAGCTAATATACACTTACAATGTTGTCTTCATCGAAAAGGAATATCAGTTGCCAGCTTTGGAACTAAGACATCACACTTCGCCTTACGAATGGTGGCTTGGGAACTATAATAACACCAAACGAAGGGAAAAAAATGAATATGAAGCAATCAATGAATAAACTTAAAAATCACCTCGACTGACAAATAATGGACCAAGAGATATGGATATGGCTTTCTATCGCTTCCTTTTCTCAATTCTACATGTTTCAAAAGAATTCTAAATACTACTTTTGTACTATCACAATTTAAAATTGCAACTAAAAATAAGTGAATGATAAGAGTGATGTCAGTGAGTATGAAGTGGTATCCATTGACAGCCCTAGTATGTCCGTGTGTTTTCATAGGCGAAGACAATGCGGGAAGTCGGATTAGGAATCCATCTTTTAGATGTCTATCGATGCCCGTAATGATCCTCCATGAATCAAGTTAAACCAAAAGTGTTATTATTAGCAAAATATCAGCAACCTTGCATTAGACGTTTCCTTGCAAGTGAATTTGGCATATAGAAATGTACCACTAAGTTTCCTCCTACAGTGGAAAATCTAAGACCGTTGATGATATATGAACTTCCTTCCGAGGTTAAATCGATGAGCGATGCCTTGCATTAAAACTCATTAACTTTATAATTTACATTTTCCATTGTTGTTGCCGGCATTAATAGCATCAAGAAATGCTTGCCGCAAAGCTTTCGTGCTATATGTTTTTCCTCACACCGGTCTGCACCATGTCGTAACTTCATAGTTCAATTATCAAAAACTTGATAGTTCAATTATCAAGAAATTAACACTTATGTAGCACAAACTCATAAAACAATTTCAATGTTCCTCCCAAAACAAAACATAAACGAAAGGGTTCACCATGTTATCCAACAAATCTAAGAAGACCCATTAGCTAAGTACAAGAAATTGAGTCACATGAGGATGAACTCATTGAAGTATTACTACCATCAAAAACTAAGAAAGAAATAAAATAATCAATCTAAAGAATTTATGAGCAATTACTACCTATAACCACCACAACAATTTTAGTCCCGAGGTAAGACTACTCATACACAAACAATTTAAGAAGCTCATACATGCCATACCCTCAAGACCCCGCAAAAATACCAAGAAAAGTAATTTTCATCTATTAGGCATTTAACATAGTTTGAAATTCAATATCTCCTTTATCACAATGAATCTATATGAGTAGCATAGAGGACAAATTGGTTACCATCAAAAAGTCTAGGCACTTGGGAAGAGGATAACTAAATTCTCATATACCAACTGTTAATTCGTCAAGTGAAACCTCAACTAATTCTAGTGCCAGTTCCACCAGCAATTCTCACATACCAAATGGCCTTGCTCAATAAATCATTAAAGAAAGAACTCCAAAGAAACCTCCATAACATGTATCAGTGTGAAGGAACTTATGAAAGACCACCTCATTGCCTTTTCCAAAACAGTAAATTCTGATACATCTATATGTGTGTTGTTCCAGGGAGCATACTAACTTTATAGGTATTAAAATCTGCAACGCAATAAAAGAAAATCATTCATGGGCTCGTATATATATGACACATTGAATTCAGATACTGGGTAATATCACTCAAGCAACTAAATCAGTTTAAGTATCATCTAGTAGGAAACTAATTAAGTACCTTGAAGGCAACACGGTAGTCACAATTATTTGCCTTACAATACATAGCAAAGCCAATTCCAAGTTCAATATTTGCTTCATGAATCGCAGAGAGTAATTTGTGCCATCCACAATTACAGCAACAACTTAGCCAAATTTGAGAAGATCGATCCATCATCACCTGAGACCATCCTAAGTATTGCTATAAATATTAAGCAGCAAGTCCATATGGTACCACCAACACCAACAGGAGACAGAGAGTAATACCTGAATTTTTAGATTTTGTGTTTCTAATTCTTCCAAACTCTTTTCTCAGCAAGTGGCTTTGCAAGTGTTTTCGTTGTCTCCTACAACCAATCCCAGCAGCCCTACAAATTTCAACAGATTTGTTTATACCAAAAATAAATAATGACGAACATGCCTACAAAGAAATCAAATACATGCCCACATGCAACAAACAAACCTAGAATTTCAAAACCCCGAATTACAAACCCAAATAGAAAATTTTGGGTTTTTCTCAAAAAACAACAAATCAAAATTCAGAATTAGGGTTTTTCCTGTAGGGGAAATCGAGTTGTACCCGAATTACTATTTGGGTTTGTCTCAAAACAAAAATCAAAATTCAAAATATAGGTTTTTTCATGAAGAGGATAATTTGTGTAAAATTTGCTCGAACGACATCAACCTCGTACTACGAATAATTTGTGTGAAATCTCTTCATTCGGCTCATTGATCATCCACAATCGATGACAAAAAATCACTTTCTTCCCCGGTATCTCCGCTCAAGCTAAATTTTTCTTGCTATAAATTGTGTAAAATCGTAACAAACCTATTTTTCAAAAATAAAATAAAATGCAAATACCTAAACTGATTTTTAATGATAACGAAAAATTAGGGTTTTAAAATGATAGTAAGATATATACCTCCAAATCTTGAGAGGTATGTTCTTTGGTTACTTCTTTAATGGATGGAATTGTTTCGTCTATGAACTTGGTTATAATAGCGAATCGCAATCGAGCCAACCTTCAAATCATCCATGGGGTTGGTAGTAGCACCAATGTAAACCCATTTGATTTATTTTTTCTTGTGTGCCGCCGAAACTGGGAACACAGAGAGAGAGAGGTTTTAGGGTACAAAAATATCCCGTAACGATGAACACAAAGTTTTTCTTTGCATCGTATATATCCGTGTAACCAAATCCAAAGTTTTCACCCACACGGGACCCACTTAACAATACCGAAGTTTTCCCGACCGTCCAATGTAAAACCATTCCTAACTTCCCGACCTTCGGATCGTGGTCCCCATTAAATGATGTCCGTCTGATAAAGACCGCTATCATGGACACAAACCTCATACCTTTTTATAACTATGATATAAAGATGTTAAAGAAACTAAAAATATTACTATTTTAATAGGAATGATATCACTAAAAGATTTTCTTTTAGTTTGGGGGATGAGGTTCCATTGACCAAGAAATTTGGTCGAGAGATGAAAGATATAAGCAAGAACTTCACAGTGCTTTGATAAAGACCAAGAGGATGATCCTGAGTGCAAGAACATAAAAAAGTGATGGGATACCTAATGCCGGTTTGATGGCATTTATGAACGTATTTTTCTATAATGAGTTGCTTTTTACCAACTCCATCACCATTGCACAGGCTAGAAAGCTCGAGGCGTTGCAATATATGCATGCGGCTAGCACATTGGACAGGGGATCTGCTTTTTTAGCCAAATGGTATATAAGAGTCGATCACATATCATTAAGGGCGCCAAACATCTATGGTTTCTGGGGCATTGTTGAGGTAAGTATGATAATACGTCTCTTTTGTAATTAAAAAAAAATATAAATAAATTATGCAGTAAACTAAGTTAGCAATTTACTTTTGGATTATATACATATTTTCGACTGGGTCTACTGAATCTTTTGAATCACGACGACCCATTTTACCCGATCATAGTGAGATTTGATGGTGATAATTGGGATTAAGAATATCAACCTGACTCAGTAGATAAAATGGTAGATTATTTGAGTAATTAGGATAGTCAATTTCCACATACCTTTTGATGTGTTTTTAAATTGTTGTAGAAAAGTGTAAAGAAAAGATTCGACTCCCAGAATTAAAAAGATTCGATTCGAGATTTAGATTCTAAGATTAAAAGAAGCAAATTTAACTAAAAGTTGGTATCAAGATTATTGAGAACACTGAGGCTAAGATTCCACTATTTTCCAAAAAAAATTATGTGATTCAATATTAATAATTATCATGCAATTCTAGACAATATAGATCAAACAAAAGAAATTGTGATTCTAAAGTATTGCCAATAGTATATTTTCAAAATACTAGCAGCTAGTCTCAAGCATGGAACATCAAGAGCCCTAAGCTAAGCTTGCATCATCAAGTGAAAACACAACGAGTTAATAGAAATCATTATTTCAATTTTTGATTCAATGCAAATATCATAATTTTTTTTTGGCAGAATTAATTAAATAGATATTACCACATAATTGTTGAAAAATATCTTCCTCCGTCGCCTCGCCTAAGGGGTTTAGCTCCTCATATTGATCACTCGCCCAAAATTGGTGTTCATAGCTCAAAAGATAATTAAAAGAAGAGAAAGACATAAAACAGTGAATTCACAACGGATATAAGTGTTGCAGAATCCACTGTTACAAAAGAAACCCTAGCAAACGTTGCAGATTTGAATTAGACGTTGCAAATTTGAAATAGAAGTGTTACAAAGTAATGTCGTTGTCACTATAGAAGAACGACACTTTTGTACTTCGTGTTCTTCAACGGCAGCAGAACCTGATTTCCTGCAACTTGATTTCTACAACTCTGTTCTCTTCTAAACTTCTCCCAACTCTCGATAATCCCATTTGGGACTCGAACAACCTTTATTTGTACACACAACAACCTAAAATCTCCCAAAAATCTTTCTTTTTCCTTTACAACAAGTTACGGGATTTTCTTCCCTTTTTTATCTTTCTACGCGTTTCTAATTTGTTTAGAATCTTCCGAGAATCTATCCAATTGATAGAAGCAAATCTATAGGGACAATATCTTCCCCAAATCACACGTAACTTCCTTGTTTAACATCAAAATTTCTCGGACTTTATCTAACTTCCATGTTTAGTCGAGAACCCATGATCCAGCTAATTCTGATCGAATAAATCCACCATACCCACCCTGTTTAGTTTATTCAAGTTCAGCCCATTAATAATTACCGATTGAATCTCTTTTAAAGTCGTCCGGAAATCAAACCCTAAAACTGCACTTCGTTCTAATAAGTTTCCCGCCAATTTACAGATTTCAAAAGGTAGGATGAGTGCCCCTTATCCACTTGCTGGGGTCCCTTTAGTAATGCCATGGTGGGTGCAAAAAGTAATTTTTGGCGTAAATAGTAATTTTCAGGGTTCCTTTATCAACTCCTCCGGGTGCCTTTAACATATTTCTAGGGGTGCAAACACCACTTTTCGGGCCAATTTCTCCGCGAAAGCTTATCTCTCCAAAAACACCTGCAAAACATAAGAACCCATATTAAGTACAAAATCGAGCACTATCAATATATACAATTGAGATTATATCAGACAAAAAAATGTGTCTATCACCTTTGTTTATGAAGTTTCCGTTGACATATTCGTTGTTCTTTAGTGTTCAATTTTCAAGGTCGATTGGTGAGTTATGATACTTCATTACCATGCTACATCCCAAGCCCGAGACTAACCTTAGTGGATGTAGTATTGATCAACTAAATTTGATAACAAGATTGACATACAAAAGATTGTGAGTTTGACCGAGCGATGCTCTAACAAGACCACTAGTTAAAAGACTCGTGCAAAATAAATATGTCATCTCCGCCTTTACCAAAAATGAAGATGTGGATAAAGAGAGAAGAAAACATGCCAAATGTAATGATGTGAACCATGGAGTGATAAGAATGTGTCACACCTTGAGTTTTCGTTATTAGTGGGGACATATTGTTAGAATAGAGTGATGCCATTATATGAACCAAGAGGGATAAATTTAAAATAGTATTTCTCTTTGTGTTCTTCTTAAAAACCGAAAAGAAAATTCGGATATATGAAAAGATGAGGGTACCCAAATACACCAAAATCTTTTTGTTTCAACCTATAAGTCCTCTACCGAATGTGATCGTCTATGGACAGAGTCGAGACAATACAACGTTTCGGTTCACACTTCGTGTGATTGTCTATGGATACGATATCGAGAGAATACAACAACAAGATAACATGTGTGATTGACTATGGATACAAGATCGAGACAATACGAAAAAAAAAAGTGTATTACTTGATAATAGGTTCGGTATTAACCAAACTCTATAGTATCACTATCAAGTAATGCGGAGTTAACGTATATGTGTATTTTACTTTATTATAATAAATAATTATAATGCGGAAATCAAAGTAAAAGACACAACAAGATTTTGTTAACGAGGAAACCGCAAATGCAGAAAAACCCCGGGACCTAGTCCAGTTTTGAATACTCTCATAATTAAGCCGCTATACAAAATCTAAACCAACTTCATATAGTTGAGACCAAGAAGACTACCCCTAGCTACTTAGTTCCCTTAGTATCCCTGCGCCTTCGACTTCTAGAGTCACGCACGTGAATAACTAGTCCTTTGGATCGTATTCCAAACAACAAAGGAAGAATCTGTTTGGTAACCACTTTAATCAATCTTTGCTACAAGATATAGATGAGTTGTTGACAAAGGCTCTTATATTTAATCTAATAAACTCCTTTGTCTGGTTAGATCAATCTAACTTTAACTACCGAAATAGTCAATTATAGATTCACACTCAATCAAAATAGATCTCAAAGAGATATATTGAGAATGCCGATCTCACGCAACTAATCAATCGAATAAATCTGATTCTAGTTGGGTCCCTGCCGATCAAGGTTTGTGCACACAATTCACTAGATACGAAAACCAATAAGAAATCTTCTTCGTCTTCAAATCTTCTTAAATCTCCAATAACCTGCACAACACCACTTGAATCTCTTGTGATCAATCACACACAGAACGGAGTCTGTTAACAATGGATTATCACAAGATGTCTTTAGATCTAACAACAGTTCTAAAGATCCCGTCGTACTTCGATCTAGTTTGAGTGTATCTTATATCAAAAGAGAATATTCTCAAGCATAAACAAACTAGGTGCAATCAAAGTTTCAACAACCGTTAGTCAATCAAATCAATCGAAAACTATTAACACTGCAATTATCTAGTTTCCCACCAATGGTAATCGTAGAGCTTCTTGATCCCACAAAAGTCTTTAAACGAGCAGTCGTAAGAGATTTCACCTAATTAGGGTACTTTCCTCTCCGAATAGACGGCTCCACCAGAAATAACAAATAATGAACTTTGCCTGGCTCTTAGGATAGTTTGCTAGAAATACAAACTTAGGTATTTATAGACCAAGGATGTTTGGACACCAAGAAATTTCCAAAACCAAAATTATTCTCAAGATATGCAATGAATGCTCAATTCGGTTTTCCTGATTCCAATAAATGCTTTGTCCAATATTTCCGAAATATCTCAATATAAAATCTCCAATTAGTAAATACACATTACTAATTTTTATTCTCTAGAGATATGCATTAATTGCTGGTAATTAAGGCATATAAAACCTAAAACCTTAATTAAAAGATTCTTAATTTATTTCAGCACAGGATCACCTTGAGTACTAAGGAATATCTTTGAACAATAAATGATAAGAGTTAATGTTAGTGTTTAAAGTATGTTGACATCTTTTCAGTGCAAATCCTTATTTCATATTTTACATGGATTTACATTCTTGTAGTCGGTTATACCACACTTCCATACAAGTTTTGAATTGGTTCACATGTATTCTAAGACTACTATGTGATAAATCAAATACCAAATCACATACATGGGTTCAATCGGTTCTACCAATCACCAGGATCAGTTATACCTAAATATGGAAACACTTGTGATCGGTCACACTAGTCACTAGGATCGGTTATACCAGTTACAAGGATCAGTTCCATCTACACATGGTATTACTTGTGATCGGTCACACAGTTACCAGGACCGGTTACACCAATTGCAAGGATCGGTCACACATATACTCATGATCAGTCACACTAATTACAAGGATCGATCATACCATCACATGGTGATTACTTAGGATCGGTTACACCAATTATAAAAACCAGTCATACCAAATCATAAGTCAGGCATTGTGATTAGTTATACCAAGATACATAACAAAGTTAAGATCGATTCTACCATCTCACACATAGTGGTCATCCAAATATTTGCAATGAATAGCCGGACCAATAAGCCTAATGATTTCCCTTTCGATTCACGAAACAAGTTCATGAATGTACTTCCTTTAAACAAATGTAAAACATTGTTTCCTAGGATGAATTCTTCTCCATAACCTATTTATATAATCATAACAATATATACAAGATTATGTCGATGTCATATCTACGAAGTTCAAAAGATATGCGTTATACTTTGTAGTCTAATTCCCTAATACTATGAGCATACTATTATGATCATGTCACATCACTATAGTATTATACAATACGTACAGTACAGCTTCACAGTTATGTTTTCAATATAGCACAACTTGAAAGATATTTTAGGAATGAAACAGTTCAAGTCAATATTACTAACCTCAAGTGGAAGGATGATGTCATCATTGTAGTTCGTTACTTCTTCACATTCTTCAGGTCTTCGGAGTAATACTTGTATGTCTCAACATTCCTAGGCTTTCTAGTCTAACCTAAACGAAGTTGACTATAGTATTTAATCAAACGACTCTAGATGAGTTTTGATACTAAAATATGATAACCAAACTTGACATACCAATGCTTGGTGAGTTCAACCGAGCTATGCTCTAATAATATATAATTAGGCGAAAGAGATATAGAGACCAAAATTAGTAGAATAGACAAAAGGATAAGAAGGATTAGACGAAAATAAGTTAAAGATTGAGAGTTGAAGATCTGATGCCATTTGAGGGAGAACAAAAGTGTAAAATATAAAAAAGTATGGTAGAAAAGAGGGATAATCGGGAAACTGATATTTTCATAAAATATTTGCAATATGTATAAAACTACAATAGACGATTCTTTCCTTTTACACCGAAGAAGAGAATCTATTCCTAATAAAAATCTATTAATTTTCACTTTTAAAACAAATTAAATTATTAAAATAACAATAATTGATAACAAAAATATAAATCTTAAATCTGGTAGATGTCCTACGTTATGATTTATTGGTTCTACTGCATATAAACACCAAACTAGTGTCAGCTCTATTAGAAGTAGCATCTACTTAGTTGTTTTTATTTTTGACATAAAAAAGGTAATTTTCATTAAAAATTAACACTCATCAAAACAATGAGTGTTAAGGGAAACAAAAACAAAACAAAACAAAACTGTTAACTTTGACCAGTTACAACATTCCAATTACATATTAAGGTACTAAGATAATAACCCTCAAAAAGCTTCGAATGCAAAGACCAATTAAACATAGTACACTTAACCGAAACAATAAGTTGATCAAAATTTCTCTTCTTATGATTATAAAGCCTGCAGTTTCGCTCACTCCAAATCGTCCACCAAATTGTGAAAGGGAGAATACTCCAAATCTTCTTAACCATAAAACTGCTTTTCTTATTAGCCCATTCCCATATATTTGATTTCACAATTTCTGAAAACACCCAATCTACCCCAAAGCTATCCAAAAATAGTGCCAAATTTTTCTTGTTTCAAATGCGATGAAGAAAAAGGTGATTCTGAGATTCTTCAACGGTAGAGGAAAACAGGACATTGGTTATTATTCACTATCCCATCCCCGAGTAAAACATCCAAAGTAGGAGCACCTCTATGGCATAACGTCAATTGAATTTTAGGATTCAAGAAAAGAAAAAAACAATCAACATCAAGATATGAGTACTTTCAAAAATTGAATTTTAGAATTCCTTCTACTAAGCGTTTGGCAATTATCTAATTCTCTTTCATTGAGGTTCAGCTGAAAAGAAAGAAAATGTCAATCAACATCAAGAGATATCTTTAAAAGTAGTCCAAAATTGTATTTTACCATTTTGAATTATGAGCAGTGTAAAATCTTCTATGACCCACAGTGGTAGGCCTTGGAAAACCCCAACTCTATCGGAGACAACGGCAAGTAGTATCTTAAGTGATCCAAAGAATTCTAGTGATGGTAACACGATTGTTGTTTTGCCGATGAATGAAATGTAGTGAACCTAAACTAAGGTATGAAACACAAGGTATGCTAAGACCACCACTAAATTCTACTAAATTGAGCTTCTTGTTCCTATGGCGTGACTAAGGATAAGGTGTCAATTTTATCACTTGTAAGGGTTTCACCTAGTGACACTTCAATCTCATCTAATAGTTGTCTCTTCAAGGGAATTAGCATTTCTAAGAGGTTGCATTCTAAACACAAGTATAACCTAACTCAAAATTTGTGAGAGAAGAGTGCTAGATCTAGAATTGAAAGTATCTAATACAAAAGCCTTGACAAGACAAAACATGTCTTTTTAAAACAATCGAATCCAGGCATCTTTTATCAACCCCCTTTGATTTAACATGCAATTGATTCCCCCAAAACAAGATTTTAAAGATTGTTGGCTTAGCTTCTCTGACTCCCTTGAATTTATGAGATATCTTTTTATCTTTAACATAGCTTCTAGGTTTTGAGAAGCTATTTTAGAGATAAACACCACTTGGGTGTGGCGGAATAGGGTGGTAGTTGGCTGCGGTGTCGGTGGTGGTGATGGTGATAGAAGAGGAGATGGTGGTGGTGAGGGTTTTGCGAGCTATCACCCAAAATGGAGAGAAAATGGGTATGCATTTACCATTTTTTTGAATTATGAGCTTCGATGCAGGTGTTACCTCGATAACAAAGTCTTGTAGATAAGTTGCTAGATTTTAAGATTCCAACTCCAATTCTTCGCAAAGACTAAAAACACAAAATTAATTAATACAAATATTTATTCTTGAAAACAAACAAAACACAGAATCTGGGATAATATCTATAGAAAAAGTGTATAAATATGTTTTGGCACTCATCACACAGCTATAGAAAAAGTGTTAGGTAGTAAAGCATTAGGATTACCTCCAAATTTCTCGCGAATGATTTTCCATAAAGCGTCTTTTTCTCTCCCATACCTCCAAATTCGTTTTCAATGTAAGGATTTATTGACCACCTTCAACTTCTTTATTCAAATACCCCCATTAGCTTTAGGAACCATAGCTTTTGACCATTCACCCAGCTTCTTTTTGTAGAAGTAGTAGTATAGCCTCAAAGAAAATCACGCATAATTTTCTCTAGTTCTTTCATTACTGAAATAGGCATCTGAAACATGGGTAAATAATAAATGGGCATACTAGCAAGCACACTATTAATCATGATCAATCTCTGACCTTTGGATAGGTGTTTTCGTTTCCAAGTGCTCAACTTTAGTCGGCAACATTGAAGTAGTACATCCCAAACAGCTTTGGTCTTAGACTTTCTCCCCAGAGGTATTCCGAGATAATTGATAGGAAATTCAACTACCTGACAACCAAATAAATCAGCACAAAAAACATCATTATGTTCATCCCCAATACCAACTATTGCACTCTTTCGAAAATTCACTTTTAAATCAGTTACCAACTGGAAAGCAAAAAGAATATTCTTCAAAGCTGAAATTTGGTCCTTGGAATCATCGATAAAAACTATCAAGTCATCTGCAAATTGTAGATGATTAATGACAGTTCCATTTGTAGCAACCCGAAAACCTGACCCGAAGACCGTTTGAAGCAGCTTTACTAATCATTTTAGATAGAATTTCAGCTACCATAATGAAAATAAAAGGTGAAATGGGATCGCCCTGTCTAATGCCTTTCTGACTTCTGAACATTTGTGTTCCTTCTCCATTGATAAGAACCAAAAATCTAGCTTTGCGAGATACACCATTTTATCCAACTTCTCTTAACATTTCCAAAATCAAATCTTTGAAGAACAATATCAACAAAGTTCCAATTAATGTTAGCAAAAGCTTTTTCAAAATCGACCTTACACACCAATCCAGGCTTATTCTCCCTCTTTGTTGAGTCTATTAGCTCAGTCGCAATCAAAATTCCATCACTAGTTTGTCTTTCATGAACGAAAGCTCCTTGGATATCAGTAATAATGGAAGGGAGAACCAATTTCATCCTTTCTGCCAAGAGTTTCAACACTATTATATACACTCCACCAATCAAATTTAAAGGTCTAAAGTTATGAAGTAAAACATCGCCATCACATTTAGGAAGAAGTTTAAGATTGGTGCAATTGATTCTCCAATCAAGCGATCCTTTAGATTCAAATTCTTTAATTACCAAAATCAAATCAGAATTTATTACCTCCCAAGCAGCTTTAAAAAACTTCATAGTAAAACCATCCGGTCCCGGAGCCTTATTTGTTCCAAAATGCCAAATGATATTTTTTACTTCCTCCTCAGTAAAGGGTTTTCAAGATAAATACTTTTATGAACAAATAAGGAAGGTAACTCAATACCATCAAATCTTGGTCTAATATCATGCTCTTCAAATGAAAAGTGAAGTATAAATTTTTTAAGCTTAAAGTAGCAATTTTCTCCTTATCATAACACCTCACACCATCTATATTTAAACAGTTGATGCTATTGCAACTATATTTAAAATAATCAATTTGGTGTAAATACCTTGAGTTCTTTTCTTCATCCTTTGCCCATTTCTCTTTCGCTCTTTGGCCCCATTTCCTTGCAATATTCAAAGATAATGACGCATGTTTTACTTTTGCCTCCTCTCTAGCCACGATCTCAGTTGTAGACAGTTGAATATCTTCTTCATCAATATCCCAAGAATCAATTAGCTTCTCTAGATGTTCAGCTTCAAGATGCAAATCTCCCATTGATTTCTTCCACGCGCCTTGATAAAGAACTTTAGAGGCTGCAATTTCTTTGCAAAGATAAACTAGGCTTTCTGGAGAAAGAAAGGTTCTACCACCAAGTTTTTAAATTGGTTATAAACGAAGGACGCTGAAGTAAGTAATTATCTATCCTAAAAGGAGCCTTGAATTTTTTCCCAGAATTACACGACAATAAGATTGGTGTATGATTTGAAATCGGCATTTTCAATCTCATTTGCAAAAGAGCAAGGCAGTGGACTGCCAGTCTTCAGAAACTAGTAATCTATCTAGTCTCATCAGAATATGAGGCTGTTGTGAGTTAGTCCAAGTATAATTTGCTAATCTTAGAATGAGGATATTTGTTGCTCCATTTTCCTTTTTGTTTCTTCGTATTATTGAATTTTTCCCTTCAAAATGTCTTCATTCATGGTGATCAGAAGCGAGAGAATTTTTCTGGAGCTACTCCCGAATTCGATTTTTGTGTCAAGCTTGGCTTGCCATTTGAAAGCCTTTTTTGCTCCTAGACACCAAAGTTCAACTAGATTTTGGTGTTTGTATAAAGTCGTCTTGGTCCTCCGCAATTCCTGCACAATCATAGACAATTAGACCAATACTAAAATTACTATTGAGATCAATAAGTTCATCTACAACCTCATGAGAATTAAAAAAACCAATCCTAAAGCGCCGCTTGCTCCGATATGCGCCCATGGGCACCGATCAGAGCAGATCTTCCCAAACCAATATCACCTCTCCTATCTTTCTCTCTTCCACTGCTTGTTTATCTTTGGTTTTAATAGACAGATCTTCTATAGGTTGTAGCTTAGATCTTGTTGTTAAAGTTTGATCTCCTAATCTTTCTTTATACGATTTAGTGTTCACCAACTCCTTGATATTGATCTTTTTTTTTATATTTGGTTTCTTTTGGTTAGGATTTGTACCGATTCTTCAATCTTTTGAAGTGATTTGAGTATTTTTCTGCTTTGGGTTTAAATCAAAGTTGTTATTTCAACTTTATAAACTTGTTACAATTTTCTGTTTATGACTAGTTTAACTTTTTGTCTTGTTTATAGGGTTTCGAATTCTGATGACTTTGTTAGGGTTTCATATGGTTCTGAAAGCTATTTTGATGAAGTTCGTAGACAAACGGTCAAGTTCTCTCCAAGAAAAAATAAATCACGACATAAAAAAAAAAACTTCAAAGAGATCACATACTCCACCAATAACATCAACAAAACTCCAACAAAAAGACACAGACAAAAGATACAAATAGAAGACTGATTCTGAAGAAAACTCATACCGATTACGTCGAAGAATAACCAATGGTTATTTTTAAATATATGGTGACAATTGGTGGGATCTTTGGATCCTTTTACAACTTACTTTGTTATGTTACAATGACGAGGTGTTTCTTGTAAGTCTATGTAATTTTATTTATTTATTTATTTTTAATTGGTAAAGAAGTTGGTGCTAACGAGTTTTTTGAATCAGCTGAAAACTCAATAATACTTATGGTAACTTTATCGACTCTAATCAGCTGAAAACTCAATAACGCTTATGGTAACTTTATCGTCTCTAAGTCGTGATATTATAAATGTTAATAAGAGGCTTATCTCTTTTTCTAAAATAAAGTAAAAATGGAACTACTGTGAAAACAAGATAAGTTCACAACTTTATTGATTTTCATAGCTAGGATTTGAGTGTAATTATGACAATTCTTATTGCCTTTCTCGCATACAACATTATGTAGATTTATGAATTTGGTAACTTTTTGTAACAAATAATTCGAGGAGTAGCGATTTTTCCTTGAGAAACCCATGGGCATTTTGCCTCCATGTGTGCCAACTGCCAAGTGACCACTGCACATAGATATTTCCATCTTATGTTTGCCATATATTGCACTTTCTCAGATACCACTGTGTGTTTGTCTCATTCGATATCAAATCAGTTATTGTTAAATGAGCTGTTTCGAATTTGGCCAACTAAATAGACTAGTTTTTATGTCATCAAAATGGTCCCTAATTACCTAAAACTCACATGGGTTGTTAGGGATTTTCTCTTCATTATATTCAGTTGACTTGGTTTTCATACAATACTTATAATGTAGAATTAAATTATCATCAATACAATGCCAAAATGACAGCCTTATAAAAATGCCAACCTCCTAAAGAATTTTCAATCTTCATAATCCAAACCTCTAAAAGACATAATTGGCACAGCAGAATTATACCTAATAGATCCATTTTCAACAATTCCTTCCTTTTTGTCTTAAACTTTATTCTTCTATAATCATCCTTAATAATCCTATAATTAATCAGCCCTCTGTCGACATGAAAATGAATGTAGAAAGAAAAGTACAAACAAAAACAGCTCAAAATGAAATTATAGTATTAGTAATGATCCTTAATGCTATAACTAATGAACAAAGTTTAGTAAAACAAACTTTTTTTTAAAGAAAGACATCATGGATTAACCTAATCGATAAGTTTGTTAAGTCGCACGATGATGTTAATCAACTTATGTTTAGCACGCAAAGTGACTAAAACCTTTGATAATTTGTCAGCATTGATTAAGAAATGAAAACAGGTAATTATCTTCACAACTAATTGTTGGTACTAAAATAATACACGGACATTTTTGTTAATTGTACTGCAAAAGACAAGAACATTGTAACTCTTTCTTTCCAACTTCAACTAGTACAGCACTTTGATTTACAATGATACTAACAATTTACCAGTACCACAACCACAAAATCAGTAAGCCTTCACGGTGGAAAACATGACCAAAAAGGCGAAGTAAAAGGATTACCTTGTACAAACCTTTGCCTGTAAGATTCATTGAAGACCTGGCGAAGGCAGGAGATTATCTAAAACAACATGACCATTCGTCTCAAGTGTAGTTAAGGGTTGGAGAAGCCCACTGTTAGATAAGTCTTCCAGACCCTTAATGTCCTGTTGAATACGGTTAACTTGTAAAATGGCATGATTAAGAACAATTGGATCATCTGGAGGATTATTTAGAAGGCTAAGTAATGCCTGCCGATAAGTTTGTGCAGCAATTGATGGTCTTGCAACCTGACGATTCCTAAATAACATGCAGACCTTGATCACGTGCTTACAGAAATTTCCCAATCTTGACCATGGGCAATCACAATAAGAGAATTCTGAACCAGGGTTCCAAATTGTATAAGCCATGCTTCTGTTAGATTGCGAAATGACCCGAATTATCCGCAGTTCTTCATCATCAAATAAGACGTCAATGTCGGGAATCTGTAATGCTCGATACCAAGAGTTAGTTGTGAAAGTGCACTCTTTCAGGTTTCTAAAGTAGCCGGTTTCTTCAGTGTATTGAGCGAACCAATACAAGGAGTGGAATTCAGTGGTTAATGTATGGACAAGCCAATCAACTCTCGTCCAAGAACCAGAATGTTGTTCACCAAAAAGTTTGGATTTCAAATTTAAGTGATAAGACTCAATAGCGCCATTAAATTCTTGATTTGCTATAGGGAGAAGCCTCATTGCATTCACCCACATATCTGCAAGACAAGATAGGACGCTGTGAATTAAATATGAATAGCCGGGTACTGGAACAGACAATTAAAGCTGTGAAACAAGAAAATGTGCACTGGATAGCATAGGATGAATACCTATCCTCGGTAACCATTGGTCTCTAAAGTATTCCATGAAGGAGAACTGATCAACAAATATCTGCATAAACTCTTCGATTGCATCTATGGCACTTGGCCCATCCCTAACACTATATAAAATACGGCCAAGGTACTTGAACATTTCTTGCTGCAGGATCAAGCTGCAGCATTTCTTCAGCAAGCTTTTCATCCAAGAGCGTCGAACATGCCAGAGGCATAAAATGACCCGGCACTGGAAAGCATCTCTGAATGTCAGGAGCATGATATCAAGTTTTTATACAATAATTTTAGAAAAATATAAAGATACGAAGTAAAGTTGTCATTTAAGAGGAACCTGAGGATAGAGATCTCAAAAGACGGATCATCAATTAAAAAGGCATTGGGTTTCCACCTAGGATCCCTCGTTCGGATTCTTTCAACAAGTGGTACCATCCAACAGGGAATATCCTGACCATTAAAGCAAGAAGTAATAATCCACGCAACAGGAATTGCATTTTGGCACGAGTCGAAAACTAGTAATGTACATAACGGATGCTGTGATCAGAAAATGCAAAACAAAAATGATTAGGTGACAGCAATCAATAAGAATGTATAATAGAGAGTCTGAGACGGTAGGATAATCCAGTTTCTACCCTAGAGTAGCGTTCATTCTTCCACAAGCATTTTCCATGAAATTGTTTAAACTAGGAAACTCCACTATTTCATTTTATAGTGACAACATAACCACACACGGATGCTTGTGGCTAACTCTAACAGGGTGCTTGCACAAAATTTTAGATGAGTGTACTCTGTAGACATTGTGCGTACTTGCACATAATAATGTTTGGACATAATATGTAGTTCCAAGTTAGCGTTGTTGGTATGTAACAATTCTAGATCCAGAAGTTCAGCATATTACAAATAATGACAAGAAGTAATGCACAAAACTACCGAGGCAAGTAGATATGTACATTTACAGCCATTGGCATTATGGATACTGTCCAACTCATTGTGTCAGACACCTCAGACCAGTGGGACACTCCGACCAACATACTGTATCCTTGTTAATTAGACCTTAGCTGGGTTGCATGAATACTGGTACAGGTGTCTGATACCGATACACTTCAGAGAGTTCGAAACGACATTTTTGAAAAAAAGCTTTACCTTTTGACAACAAATATGTATCTGACACGGGTACGGACATGCCCTACAAGTATCTGCGCAACCCCATACCTTAGCCTTAGCAGTTTAGTTTACACATGGGTGACCTATGGGTTCTACACAAGTGAGAACCATCATTAAAGTGATCCACATACCTTGAACTTCTTCAAACCAAAAGTTGAATGGAAGGCAATAGAACTATTATTCCCGTAATGGAGCATCTGTTGCAACTGCCACTCAGTCTGTAAACCCAAAACAAATGATTCTGTAACATCACGGAAGAAGAAAACATGCTTTTGATGACGGTGAACCCACGTTGGTATGCTATCCACATCATTTTCATGTACTTCACGTGTGGAATGTTTGACCACCCTTTCCATGTTCCTAACATCATTTCGAGTGAGAAAGTCATCACGATTACTGGGACCACCATGCCTCTCTACTACATCAGTGTGGTGCTGAATAATATCATCCCAAGATATTCCAACGTAAAGCATAGACATCACCTTCTGACGTAGTTCATCTGAGATTCGAGGAGCATACATAGCTCTAGTTCCGACAGCATCCCTGTCAAGTATTCCATGGCATGGGGACCCTGATTTATCTACATGACTTCGCTGACTGTATATAATGAGTGCAAGATGAGGACGTGTGTATAAGCGTTTTACAGTGAAGTGACATAGGCACCCTCTCATCATATGCCGCCTTCCAGGCCTGCTACCTTTCCCTGATTGGGGTTTAGAATTTAAGTTATCCCCCACACTTGAATCACTATGTCGGTAGTCTTCAGGGCCATAAGAACACCAATATCTACAGAATCACGATACAAAAAAAATAAATGAGCTAGTTTAAAGCAAGTAGAAGAGCAATTTCTGGGGTAGCAAACCACCAGTTACTGAACAGTGGGATGTCATGCTACTAAAAATGATGGGTTTGACCACTTAATAGTCCCACTTCCTAGTGATGGTTGGTTTTGCTCACTTAGCTTAGTGTGTGGGTGAGCAAAGTCACACCAACCAAATAGTGAACTGGAATAGCATGGGTAATAAGTTGTTGGTGAAGGCATACAGTGTGTATTCGAGGTAGCCATCAACCCTAGGCTTGCTTACGCTTCCTTCAGTTCTCTTCCTTCTTGACTCAACGCGAAAACTGGCAGGGCATTCTACGTTTGCGGACTCACCTTTAACAAAATCATCCACTCTAGAGAACGGGATTAGGGCAACATCATCACCACCTTGGCGTCCACCTTCGACTTTTACCCAGTTTATAAGAGCTGCAGAGAACTCTGCGCATGGGGGATCTTGCACTGGAAGGTTAAGAATATCCTCCATCCTTGGCATCTGCAAGAAGAAACAACACCATCATCAAAACCTTTGAAACATATATAAGTACGAGAAGTTGAAAATAAAAATGATTCATGCATTCAAGATCGAAACATTCAATTTGATGGTTATGTCTTTCATGAAAAAGATAACAACACTGTAGGAGGTCTTGCATGAAGAGACAGATATTCTCCCAAGTTTAAAATGAAAAAGCATTCATTATAAATAAAAGATAAAACAGAATGGAACACATTCAGAGTTGTTGGAATAGTTCATAGTTAGAATTACAGCCATCATACACATTCATAGTATCAATTGGGGGATTTCCTTCTTGCTAAGATCAATCTAAAGCAGTACTGTGGAGGGTATAGACATCGCATACTGAAAATAAAAAGTAAGAAACAACCGTTTATACATAAACATGTCAAGAAAGTGCAATGCTTTTCTACAAAGCATCAATTTAATGCTCCAACTTGCACGTTTGAAAGCTTCGGAATAGCCAAGACTATTAACTCAATGTACTTGTCATTCCAGAAAAATTGCAGTGGAAGAATCATAACTAATTTTTCAATAAAAAAATTATCATATAAATTGGGACAATGTAGCCCTACGGTAAAACGTAAATGGAAATTTGAAGTTACAGTTTTGAAATGTGAAAAACAAAATGTAGACACCTTGATGTACATCAAGCCCTTATACTGGAACAGTGTTTGAGCAAGGTCACATATTTCAAAACTGTGTTTTCCAGAAACATACATTCAAACCCTAAATTGTTTATTTAGACTAAGGAAGATGAAAAGCTGATATAGCTTATCTAAGGCGGTAAAGGGGCCCTTTTCAATTTTGATATATAACCCTCTGCAAATCTTTCAATAACGTCTCTAAATTGATGAAACCATCCTAAGATTATATAACAATTTTACTAAAAATCAAACCTTTATTTATAACAACAATAGATAAAACATAAATCTTTCGTTCAACAACCTTGATAATTCAACAAGAGACTGCTGCTAACTGAAGAAATAGAAATAAAATGGATTATAAGAAGAAAAAGATTATACCTTGTGTTCATTTCCCTTCTTCATATTTCTTCTTCTTGTTTTCCTTGGAACTAGATAACTTTACATTGAACCTGCAACAAAATACAGTAAATGAAAAATTCTTGATATAATAACATATAATCTAGATTCTTGACCTAAAAAAGCCATGAGATCTAGGCAGAGTAATTATTCTTTTTTTTTTGAGACCATCAGAGAGAATTTTTAACGTTACTAAACTCTGACAGTTGAAGTGTCTTTCAATTGGTAGCCATGAGAGGCCGAGCAAAGGCTATTCTTTTTTTTTTTTTTGGTGTCAGTCTCTTTAGATCAATAATCAGATTTTGTAATTGAATTTTTTGGACAGCTAAAATGCATTTTGATTGTGCTAAAATAGTGACCCAAGGTTTGAAAAAAAACACTTCTTTTCTTTTGAAATTTATACATTGTTATTTTCTAATTTTTAAGGTCGAAAAAAATAATACGGATTATATATAAAACGGTCATACCTATATATATATAATATATAAATAAAATATGTATATACGCCGTCGTCTAGTTTTTGAAAATTTTGGTGTCCGCCTCGAACTCCGTGCGTTTATAAACCCAAGCCGAAAAATTTTTCAGTAGTTAAAACGGTCAAATATATTGTGGCCGTGAGGGTCCTCGAGTTTTATAATGCCGATAAATTTTCAGAAATAACACACACGTTATAAACGTTTTTAACCGTTTCTAAAATTAATTTGAATATTTTTTTTCTTCTAAACAAGGTTTGAAAAACACCCGTTTTTACCGAAAAAACGACCGTTAAAACGGTCACACCCATATACCGTGGCCGTGAGGGTCCCCGAACCCCGTGCCTTTATATTGGCGATAAATAGGAAATAACGGTAGTTTTTTAGGACCGTTTTTCAGTTTTCATACACGTTATAACCGTTTTTCTAAAATTAGTTTGAATGTTTTTTTCTTCTAAATAACAATTTAACGTGCGTTTTTTAGAACTATTTTCCCGTTATCACGCACATTATAATCGTGTAAATAACTTTATTATCATTTTTTTTGAGTTTTTTTCTTTCTCTGGATTGAAAGTTTAAAACTTTGAATTAATTTTTTTTAAATGATACAAGGAAAGTAACTACAGGATTAAAAACTTCAAATTTAAAAAACATAGGATTGTTAAACTAGTGTTCATCATTTAAAAAGCTACGCGAACCAACTACGACCACCACTTTTTTTTTGATTTATTCATGTATTCTTCATTTTCTCGGCGGGTCCTTTCCACATCATAGCCATCGTCGTGGGGTACTAGCTATCTTCGTTTGCATAAGTATCATCATCATAATAACCTTCATTATCGTCATCATAACCTCCTTCATTTTCATCATCATTGTTACCTACTTCATTATTGTTATCAATATTAGAATTATACCCTTCGTTCATATGTTGAACACCATGGTCAGAGCGATCGGAAGTGTAACGAGAATCATATGTTGGATTCACATTCTCATAACCTTGTGTATTGTCTCCAAATGAAAGATTACCAAAGTCATAAACAAAGTCACTCACCGGTAACCTTTCGTATGGGATTTGAACTTCAGGATCACGTCAGTTGTATGGTAGAGGGACATCCTCTGGATTATTAACCGCTTCCTCTTCCAGCATGTTTAACCATTGTTCTTCTTGAGGTAAAACCGGTGTTTCGTGTTCCCCCGCTATCCAGTCAAGCATATTGTCATCCGTCAGTAGACTATGAACGTGGTGAACATCAATGTTATGTTGCCTTGCTTTACCTTTAATTATTTGTTGCCCCAACTTCAAATTGTATTGGACACACACCAGATCATTTATTCTCGATGAAAGTAAACGATTGCGTAGTTTGGTATGGATTCTTTTAAACACACTCCAATTCCTCTCTGATCGACTTAATATCTTTACTGCAATCTTCTGGAGGCATGGTACTCAGCACCATAAGATAACCACCAACTTACAGGATCACCATGTTGAGATGCAATACGTGCTGATGGTGATGCAAATTGACCTTGCATCATTCACATTCTTCTCGCCTACAAAGAAAAGTGCAATTGTTACTAGAAATTCAAATTACTTAATTAAACATATTTGGAGATAGTATTAGTGATTTTGTACCTCTAGCATGCATTTTGCTTGTTCTTGCGGGCCACTAACCATTTTTGATATAACTTCAGTAAGACAAATTTGGGGCTCAGAAATTTCATTATTAAAGATGTAATAAGGATTGAGAAAATACGTTGCAACATGAAGAGGAGAACTCAACTGACTTTTCCATCGTTTCTTTATTACACCCATGATAGAAGCATTTCGATTTGATCCCAAATCCATTTGTATAGTTTCCACACATGTAGCAAGTGCATGGAACAAATAACCCATGGTGGGTTTGTCTGAGTCCAAGAAACGAATCATTTTCAATAAAGGACCAACCATTATGCATGCATTTTGACACGTCGTCCAGAACATCTCATGCAGTGGGGTACATGACTTGGGGGTACATGACTTGGGAGTCTTGGACATAATAATCATATCATCTGATAAGTAGTGGAATTTTAGATCGAATCTATTAATGGGTTGATTGACTCTACCCTAACTCACCATGCAATCCCTAGTTTACTGAGTTTTTTAAGCATTCAATGATTGACTTTTAGAAATTAGTACCCTATAGAAGAGTTAAAACCCTGCCTACTTCTTGGCATTTTTTGGAAATTCTGCAATCTAATAAAGGGACAAGTCTACCTAGCTAGGTTATGCACTCTTTTAAATTGGATTGATGATTGTTTCTTTCTTCACATTACTTATGCATGTATTGCATAATTGCTGCCAACGAAATTTTAGTGGCTATAATTGACCATCACGAATTTTATCAAATTTGTATAAATTGTATAGTGAAAAGCATTTTAAAACACATATGTAAGGAATATAAACATGACTATCGAATTATACATATTTCTTATACTAATATTAATCAATTAAAATGGTAGTATTAGAAATATCTCGTTTCTTAATGATATAGGTCATCTATTAGTGGGACAAAATTTAAAAATTAATAGGTCATCTATTTAGGGACGGAGAGAATATTAGAAAAGAAAAAAAAACCTAGTAACAACATTTTTTAGACTCGTTAAAACGTTTTCACGCACGTTATAACCGTTACATAGGAATTTCATATCATAATTTATTTATTTTTTCTATTTAACCGTTACAACGCCCGTTATTTAAAAAAAAAATGTCCAAAAAACGCGTTTTTTTACTGTATAACGCGTTTTTTGCCCAAAACGTGCCCACACCTGTCAAAACGTGTTATAACGGTCACGCCTAGCGTCCGTGACCTGAGCCGTGACCCGTTTTTCAAACCTTGCTTCTAAATAACATTTTAACGTGTGTTTTTTAGAACTGTTTTCCCGTTATTACGCACGTTATAATCGTGTAAATAACTTTCTTACCATTTTTTTGAGTTTTTTCTTTCTTTCTCTGGATTGAAATCTTAAAACTTCGAATTAAATTGTTTTAAATAATACATGGAAAGTAAACTACATGATTAAAAACTTCAAATTTAAAAAACATAAGATTGTTAAACTAGTGTTCATTAATAAAAAAAACTACGCGAACCAACTACCCACCACCTTTTTTTGATTTATCCATGTATTTTTTATTTTCTCGGCGGTTCCTTTCCTGATCATAGTCATCATCGTTGGGGTACCGGCTATCTTCGTTCGCATAAGTATCAATGTAAAGACCCTCAAGCTCGTCAACGCTAATTGACTGGTCTAGCGATGATCAAGATACAATTAAGCCGATAGTGACTCGATTAGTTAATATAAAACTTAATTATTAGAAATTAATCTAATAACGACTTAGATACGAAACTGGTATTGTTAGATAGATCTCGAAAAATTACGCGGAATAGACTATTCGAACGTGTCGTTCGGAGACCGAAACGAAGAAGTAATCATCAGATTCGTTTGAAGCCTTGGCTGCCCATATCAATTTGTTGGGTGCGATTAGTAAGGTTTGGTCGGCCTTATCTCCAAGCAGATCGAGCAGATAAGCATTCTCTTTACTTTTCTCTTTCATTCTTCTTCTTCATTCTTTCTTTCCTCAGTTTCTCCTCTCCCCCTGTTCTTTCTCTTCTGCGTGTGTTTGCGAAATCAAATGGAGGCGTTGTGATCAACATAAGGTGGAGAAGATCATGTAGTAGTCATTTGGTGATGGTGTTGAAGATGAATTATCATTGGATGAAGAAGAAACTACAAATTGAAGGGAATCGAAGTTTAGGTTCCTGAGAGGTGAAATCGACCGAGGATGTATGGGTTTTTGAGTATGAGAATAAGTAATTGGTGATGGGTTGGTTTTTAATTAACGTCCTGAGATAGTTCAAGATGAATCGAAGATTAGGGTTTATGAGATTCATTGGGATTGTGATTGGAGATGATTAAGAAGATATGAGTGATGGGTTTTATGTTAATTGAAGCATAAAGAAGAATCTTTAGTCGAATTACAGTTTTAGTGAAGATCTGATATAAGTTAGGGTTTCGGTTCTTCCCCAAATTGAGAAATTAGAGTTTAATGGAGGACTTTGGGTGAGTAGAAACAGAGGAGATGATTCTGGTGGTTGAATTGGTTGAGACAGAGTAGATGCTTAGGGTTTGGATTGATCTTGAAGAGGATTGTCTTGAGGTAATTGTCTTCCTCTGAAAATTTAGTGAAGTTATTATTCTTTATATTGATGTTTGAGTGAGTTGTTGTGGATGTATGAATATGGAGCTTTAGATGTATGTTTAGGAAATTACAGGGTGTTGAAGTTGTTGAGGAAGTTGAGTTGTAAAGTTTGTAGGATGAATGACAATTATAGGATATGATATTTGAGTCCTGTATATGCTAATTAAGCAGATTTAGAATGAACAAGTGATTGTAGATATTACAAATGGACAAAGGATGTTATTGTGATGGATTAGATGGCTTCTAGTGGATGTGGTGCTAAGGATTACAGGTTTGGATGTAGGCTGAATATGAATATTGCAGATTTGTTGATGTTGTGTTATTATAGTGGGAATTAAAATGAGAAATTCAGTGGTGAGTCTATGGATTATGTGTGTGTATGTGTTAGTGATTTGAAATGGCAGTGCCGGGGTAGACTTGCTGATGGGGGATTTGAACTATAAGGAGATGTTAATGTTGGTGATAGTTGCAGATAGGAGATGGTAATATGATCAGTTGGTAGTGATGAAAAGATTCATACTATGTTAGTAGTCTGAGAATGAAATTAGATGATGTATGACAAGTACAAGTACAATGGTGATATGTGCTGTAGATGCAGAGGGTGGTAGTTTTAGTGGAATCTTGTTGTTGCAGGGGAGATGTAAGTGCAGAACATATTGGAGTTAGACTTGAGCTGAAATGGGTAGTGAGTCAACTAGTGTAAGAAGAATGAGATAGTAAAGATGTAGATAATGGTAATTGTATGGTTGTAGATGGCAGCTTCAGTGAAGGCTTGCATCTGATGTTGCAGGTAATCTTAGTTTGTATTGTAAATGAAGTTTAAAGTTATTTGAATGAATGATTTGATGTATTATTAGATTGAAGTTGAACTTGGGTTAGGATTGTAGGGTTAGAAGTATAGCTGTGTAAGAAGAACCTTTATCCAATCTGACTGAACTTATTCAGTCTGGTTCAGTTTTATTTAACTGACTCAGTTAGTCTTATTGAGTCGAGTTGACTCTATTAGTATGAGTTGAATCGTGTTGACTCGGTGAGTTTCTTTATCTTGACCAGTGTTGACTCGTTGACCGAGTTAACCTTTTACTCAGTGAGACTTGACTGAGTTGAATCCTTTGACTAAGTCTGACCATTGACCTGACCTTGGACGTTGACTGTTAGCTGACCTTTGACCAGACGTTGACCGTTAGTTGACTTAGATGGACCAGATCTTTTGTTAACGGGTCAGTTTGATGGGCCGGGCCGGAGTAAGCCCGCAGTTCATGGGCTTGGGCTTGGGCTTAGGATTAGTCTTTCTTAATTAGATGAATTAGACCCCTTATGGTCCGAATTAGACTTTGGTTTCTTCTACAAAGTTGTAGATGTTCATAAGACTTAGTTAATGGGCTTAGAACCATTAGTTAGGCTTGTATGAGCATTGTATGAGCCTTTTGGCTAATCTCTTAGAGTACTTGTGTGATTAACAGTTGGTTATTAACAACGATCGATTCAAAGGATGAACCAGTGGATCGTGGATCTCGAGGTAGGCGTGGCTTGTCATCAAAAGAGGTGGGAATTTATATTTAACTCTCTTGTGATTATTGTTGTTTTCTTTCACAAAAGTTTATGTTTAACAAATTCATGCATTATCTGCTTGTGTATTCCTTGCATTGTTTTATTTTGAATTCCGAAAGTATTGTTGTTTCTTTTAATCTTTCCATTGCTTGGAAAGGAATTGTGATGCTTTGTATGTCTTTATGAAATGTTCGGGAAATAAGAATTTCCATTTGTATGCTTAATAGGTGTGTAAGGAAGTGATCGACACCTATTAGGAAAATGATAGGTGTGTAAGGAATTGGTTGACACCTATCTGGAAAACGAGAGTTTTTCCATGTGTGGTATATATGATACTGCTCCTTCATTTATATCTACATGAATTCGAGCTTTTATGCCTAATAGGTGTGTAAGGAATTGGTCGACACTAATATAAACTAATAGGGTGTGTAAGGAATTGGTCGACACTTAATATATACATTGTTTGAAGAAGGAGTTAGTTCCATATACATGATTGTTTAAATCTGTGAATTGATTTCTTTTTAATATTTAGGAAAAACATGTAATGTTTTCTAGATCATTTCAGTGATTACTTGAAAGTTAAATGTTATTCCTACTGGACACCCCTTTTAGGGATGATGTGCTCACCCATTCCCACTTTCAGTTTCAGAGACAGATCAGAGTTGCGCAGCGAAAGCCTCAAGCGTTGATTTCATTAGTTGGTTAACTTCTACTATATTTATTAGGTTGTATATTTTATTTGTAAACCAAATGACTATTGTATATGTATCATTTGAGAGAAATTCTTGTATGTATATATTTCTGAGCGGGGCTAGCTTTAGGGTTAAGTTTTGTAGCAGATTTCTTAATTGAATGCTTAAGTATATGATTCAGATTCTTAGTGCCTCTTTATTTAGTTAATCTCTTGGATTAGTCAGCTGTTAGCTTAGGGGGCGCTACAATCATCATCATAATAGCCTTCATTATCGTCATCATAACCTCCTTCATTCTCATCATCATTGTTACCTACTTCATTATTATTATCAATATTATAATTATATCCTTTGTTCATAAACACCATGGTCAGAGCGATCGGAAGTGTAACGAGAATCATATATCGGATTCACATTCTCATAACCTTGTGTATTGTTTCCAAATGAAAGATTACCAAAGTCATAAACAAAGTCACTCACCGGTAACCTTTTGTATGGGATTTGAACTTTGGGATCATGCCGGTTGTATGGTAGAGGGACATGCTCTAGATTATTAACGACTTCCTCTTCCAGCATATTTAACCATTGTTCTTCTTGAGGTAAAACCGGTGTTTCGTCTTCCCCCGCTATTCAGTCAAGTATATTGTCATCCCTCAATAGACTATGAACGTCGTTAACATCAATGTTACGTCGCATTGCTTTACCTTTAATTCTTTGTTGCTCTAACTTCAAATTGTACTAGACATACACCAGATCATTTATTCTCGGTGAAAGTAAACAATTGCGTAGTTTGGTGTGGATTCTTTCAAACACACTCCAATTCCTCTCTGATCCAGATGATATATTTGTTTGACTAAATATGTTTACTGCAATCTTATGGAGGGATGGATACTCAGCACCATAAGATAACCACCAACTTATAGGATTACCATGTTAAGCTGCAATACGTGTTGATGGTGATGCAAATTGACCTTGCATCATTCGCATGCTTCATGCCTACAAAGAAAAGTACAATTTTTACTAAAAATTCAAATTACTTAATTAAACATATTTGGATACAGTATTAGTAATTTTGTACCTCTAGCATGCATTTTGCTTGTTCTTGCGGGCCACTAACCATTTTTGATAAAACTTCAGTAAGACAAATTTGGGGCTTAGAAATTTCATTATTGATGAGACTGGTTGTTGGGTTAAAGACGTAATAAAAATTGAGAAAATACGATGCAACATGAAGAGGAGAACCCAACTGACTTTTCCATAGTTTCTTTATTACACCCACGATAGAAGCACTTCGATTTGATCCCAAACCCATATATATAGTTTCCACACATGTAGCAAGTGCATCGAACAAATAACCCATGGTGGGTTTGTCTGAGTCCAAGAAACGAATCATTTTCAATAAAGGACCAACCATTATGCACGCATTTTGACACGTCGTCCAGAAAATCTCATTTGAAATAATATTCTTCACTTGTATAGCTTGTTTAGTTTTTGCCTCATCCGATTTCGAAATTCTTTGTCCAAAATTAGGCTCTCGATAGCATTACGTTGATCAATGATGCTTTTGATTGCAATAAAATTCGTTGAAAACCTTGTTAAGCCAGGGCGCAATAGATTGCGTCCTGCAGAATGTTGACGAAATCTAGCAAGGACCCAAGCATGATTGTAAATAAATATGCTAATTTGTCTTGCGTCTCCGATCACATCTTTAACAAAGGGGAATTTTTCTGTATCTTCCAATCAAGTCCAACACGTGAGCTACACAAGGTACCCAGAAAAATGTGCCATATTCCGATGCCAATCTCTTACCTATTCAAACAAAAATAGAAAAAAGTTAATTATAAATATATTCCCAATATATATGTATAAAATAAAATGAAGTTATTCTTAGTTACCTGCAGCTTTGAATAGGAATCCTTGATCTGTTACTAATTGAAAAATCTTTTTCGGACCGATATCATCTTTAACGGGCTTGGACAAAGTATTTAAATACTCTATCGTCCACGGATTATGTTCTATGTCGACACTTTTTAAAGACGTAATTCAACTACCATTGTAAACTAGAAAGTTTACAATCATATGGTTGCTTTTATTTTTCCAACCATCAGACATGAGTGTACAACCATATTATCTCCAATAATGTCGTTGGACAGACACCACATCTTTTTCAATCCTTTATTTTTCTGAAGTTAATATGAGATTCGACAACTTATAAGATGATGGAACTCTATAGGATTGGCCGAAATTTGAAACTGCATTGTATGCCTCGTGGTACTGAGATGAGTTAGCCACATTGAAGGGAATATCATTGGCATAGAAAAAACGTCCAACAGAAGAATCGACTTTTTCCCGAAATGTTTTACTTTTGCCAAATTTTGCAATCGAACGTTGAGAATCCCTATAAGTGTTATATTTTCCTCCCATATCCACAAACATCCTAGGTTTTAAAACACCTATGTAAGGAATATAATCATGACTATCGAATTATACATATTTCTTTTACTAACAATAATCAATTAAAATGGTAATTTTAGAAATATTCAAGTTTTTATTGATATAGGTCATCTATTAGTGAGACAAAATTAAAATATAAATAGGTAATCTATTTAGGGACGGAGGGAGTATTAAAAAAGAAAACAAAATTAGTCACAACGTTTTTTAGTCACGTTATAGCGTTTTCACGCACGTTATAACCGTTACATAGGAATTTCAGATCATAGATTTTTTTAATTTTCTATTTAACCGTTATAACGCCCGTTTTTATGAAAAAACGTACAAAAAACGCGTTTTTTTCTCTAAATAACGCGTTTTTGCCCAAAACGTGCTCACACCTGTCAAAACGCGTTATAACGGTCACGCCTAGTACCCGTGACCTGAGCCTTAACCCGTTTTCAAACCTTGGCTAAACCTGTCTTATTTACTCGTATCTCATTGACATTTTCTCCTTATGCTGACCAGGTCAATGCGGAGAGTGAAACTCTTTTTTACCTTCAAGGACAGATGCTACAAGGTTTTTGAAAATAAATCTTTAAATCCTCATATCACAGCCATAAATGCAATAAGATGTACAGAGGAAACTGTCAGCTCTTTAGCTCTTCCATCTGTTCCAAATAACAATTTTGCAGTATCAACTAATGAATTTAATTTCTTTGAATCTATCTCCCAAGATACTATCCTTAGATATTGTGATGCATCATTTGATAAAGAAACTAACAAATCTGGAGTTGGAATTGTGGCAATGACATCTGCAGGTGAATTCAAAGCTGCAAACTAGTTTCAGGAAGAAATGTGTGCTCAGAAGGTGCTGAAAGCGTGGCAATTCTAAAGGCTGCAAAATGGATCAAAGAGAGGAATTTTCAGGACTTTTATTTAATTAGTGATGCCAAAAATGTAATGGCATATCTTAATAATTGCAAAGGCCAAACTAGTTGGACCTCTTGCTCTGTTTTAGATGATTGTTTGTTTCTTTTAAAAGACATTAATCCTCTTAGATTTCAACATCTCAAAAGAGATCTAAATGGTGTTGCAGATCTAGCTGCAAAACAATGTAGAATGGTGAATGTATCAGGAGAATGGGATGAGAACAACTTCCCCTATTTTCTCCATAATGCTGTAATTTCTCATTAATGAATGAAATCTTTTTCCTAGCAAAAAAAAAAAAAAAAAAATTAAAATCGTGTAAAACACCAAGGTGACCATACTAGGCCGGTTCCTATACACCTGGCAAATCAAATTTAATTGATGGTGTCACTATGTAACTTGCTAAATGGGATATTGATTCATGACAAAACTACTGAATACCAAGCTATACAACCATTAACATAATGAAAATCGTTAGTTATTTTGCTTACCTAGTAATATTTAGGGACTTGTATGATATTATGTTATGAGTGTTGTATGAGCCTATTGGATGAATTCTTGTAGTGGTTGTGTGATTATCAATTAGTCTATGTTGATAAACTAGAAAGATGAACCTGTCATGGATCTTGAGGTAGGTATAGTTTGTCATCAAAAGACGCGAGAACTCTTATATTTTCTTGTATTCATTAAGTATTTTTATGCTTTTCTATCTGTATATGCGATGTCTGCTTTAAATATGTGTGTAATATGCATTGTGGGTTTCCCCTGCAATGAGCGTTTGTGATTTCTCAACAAATCCATGTTAAATTGAGTGGGGAGGCTTTCACCATTTGAATATTACAAGGGCGGTTATTTCCCCGTAATAATGAGGTTACTTTCCCCAACTCGATATTATTATATGCATTGTCATTTAGTGGGGTGGTTGCATTCCCGCCTCGATATTATTTATATATACTTTATTAATGTAGTAGGGCAAGCTACTTTTTCCACTTGAATACTACTCCCGTAATGATCGAACTTCCACCGATATTGTCACATTTAGCCATTGTGGTTATTCGGTAGTTTGGAATTTTCAACGGGTATCACTGCGATCATCCAGCATCAGCTTCCTGGGAGGTCAGTCATCCCTTAATCCTGCCCGAACACGTTTAATTGTAGAGTTTTCTACAAAATCTAGAGCCAATTGTGCCGAAAAAGGCCTTGGTGTTAGGAAAGGACAAACCATTACCTATACTGCATTCGGTGAACCCTGCCTAATTAGGGCATTATAATACCACCACCTACATTGGAGTCGTCCTCAGCTCCGAAGTATATTAAAGCCCAGATCTTCGACTTTCCCTGCCCCTCATGAGACAAGCACCTGGATCAACCCCGTTCAACGTACCTCCTCACCCTCGGAAGATGGCCCGTCGTCAGCTTTGATGCCATTTGTAATGATCTGAACCTCTATCGATATTGTCCCAACTTAGCCACTACAGTTATCTAGCAGTGTGGATTTTTCAACATGCATCGATGTGGTCATCTGCAGCAGCTTCCCGAGAGATCACTCATCCCATAATTACTCTCTCCCAAACACACTTAACTGCAGAGTTTTCTACCACCTCTGGAGATAATTGTTCTGAAAGGGCCTCGGTGTTAGGAAAGGACTAAACATTACCTATACTCCATTCAACAAACCATATCTACCGAATCAGAGTATTACAACTCCCTTCGTCCAAGCTATATAGGCGGATATGAAATTTTTGCTTGTCCAACTAAATAGTCGAAGTTCATATTCCAAAGTTACTTTTGACATATATGTGTATTAGTGTTGCATGGGTATCATTAGAAGTAGTTTATTGAGTCTAGTTATTGGTAATAAGTGAAGGATAAATTAGAAAATATGATAGAAATTTATGAAACCTAGATTTTTTTTTCTTAATCTAAGATATTTGAATCTTTCGCATGTATAACTTGGACAGAGGGAGCCCTTAGTGGTGCTACTACTTTCCCCTTCTCGATATTATATATACTATTTTATTTTTGGGAATTACTCATGTGCATATTATGTTTGATTGTCTAACTATCCGATCTTAATGGTAATATCCAAAATCATGGTTTGTATGGGCACTTCACGTGGACTGTGTTATTATTATTGATTGGGGTTAATCTAGCGTCGTCCTTCTCCAATGAGTAAGGCGAGTTTATGGTAACACTTTGCTTCTTAATGCTTAAATTATTGGGTGCTTTAATTCATTATTGTCTCCTTAAGTGGTTGTTATTTTAAAAATATAAAGCATGTTAGTGATTACCTGAAATTTGTATATTTCCACTGAGCACCCTTTTAGGATGATGTGCTTGTTCGTCTCACTTTAGTTTTGTTATCAAAAGAGATGGTGCATGTGATGATGTTCATTTTCGTATCTTAAAGCTTCAATGAATTATCCATTTTGGGTATTTATTACGTTTGTATATGTTGTAAAATCAATATAGTATGTTATACAACTTGAGAGATTTACAGTTATAAATATTCAAAGAACACAAGTTTGTTTTTGGGTTACTTAATGTAATTAGGAATTTTAAAAAGATGATCTAGTTTTTGATGTCTCTTAACATAGACTCTAAGAAGGTGGTTTAGTTGGTCGTCACAATATCTTAAGGATTTTTGAAATTGGTAGATATTTTTTTCCATATATCCCTTGGTCATAACACCGTAAATATTGGATCTTATATTCTTACAAAGTCATCCCTTGACCACACATCTTGATTGATTGTGTAGGAAGCCAACTTGTTAAGATATATGAGTAATCCAATTAGGTGAAACATCTTGTCTTGATTCCGTTTAAAGTCTTCTTTCGGATAAAGAAGCTTTTAGTAGTGCCGTTCGTGGGAAACTAAATGGTATTGTTATTTTTGTTTGGTTGGTTTTTTTTTTTTTTAAGAATTAACGGTATAGTTATCTTCGATAGATCAAGCTTGTTTATTTGATGGTCCTTATCTTCTGATATAAGGCTACTCAAGTTTGTTTGAAGATTGATTAGAACAGATGTAAATGAATGTGGATCTGTTGATGGAATTATTGATCACTCGACGTTAACAGACTTCATTTTGTGTGTGTTGATCAATAGTGGAATCAAGTTGTTTGCAGCACTTACGTTGAAGATTGAAGATTGAAGATTGGAGATTGAAGACCTGGAGAATTTTCTTTTTGGTTATGATCTTTGTGTTACTTCTTGCATACTTGATTATATGGGATCTACAAGATTTTTATCTTAATAGGCACAAGACTTGTAGTATTAACGAACAAGTTGTCTAGTTGCATTAAGTTGCTTGGATTGAGCTTGTTCACTCATATTGGTTATTTAGATAATCATTGTTTTGGTTTGATCTTTGACTATGTGAGTTATTAATACAAACAGAAGATCATTTACTCTTATTTATTATTGATCTAAAGAATGATTTGGATGATCGATAAGTGAGTTGGTTACTGAAATAGATTTAGTCCTTTGTTGTTTTGGGTTACAATCAAATGAGTTGAGAGCAGAAGTCCTCACAACAGGTAAATCAACGAAAAATAGTAGACTATATTTGATATTCACGTGCCTAGACCATATTGGTTATAGGCACAAGTATAATGAAGGAACCGAATAATGAAGGATTGTTTGTGTGCTCTCAACTATACGAAGTTATTGTAGTCAATTTGGATAACGACTTAATTATGAGATTATTTATAAAAAAACTCCCATGCTTTGTGTTATTTCCTTCTGTTTCCACATTATAATAATAATGATCTCATACTTAGTAAATACACTTGTACGTTAATCAACTTGGCAACGATCTCATAGTTAGTTCGATTCTCGATCATTACCAAGTTCATCTTATTGAAATAATCTTGTGTACGTTATTGTTTAGGTAAGTTTATACAAGGTGTGTATGCATAGGTTTATATTGAAAAGATTGTGGTGCAACCGGTACCCTCGTCATTTATCTTGGCATCTAAAATTGACACAAACGCATGTTGGGGTCAATTGGGAAGTGTTCTAACACTCATGACCTCATTGTATGTTGTGTTTAACCATTTGTTTTTCAGTCTTAATCAATGGTTATCCTCAAGTTTTTTTTTTTTTTTTTTAAGAGTATTATGCAAGGTTGTCCCCTCTCCCTAGCTTATTTATCCGATGTTCGAGTGCAAATAATATTTTGCATCAATGAAGAAATATGGGTTTTATGTTGGCTACAGAAAAAAGATGAGCACCATATGTATCTTACCTTATATTTCTGTATGATGTCATGCTTTTTGGTGTCATGTATGATAGTAATGTTCATGTTGTAACTACAATCCTCTAGACTTATTCAAGTTGGTCTAAACAACAAATCAGTTATTTTTTTTAGCAAGGGCCCCTTTATTCAAAGCGGATCAGTGAACAAATGGGTTTGACAAAGGAAAATGAAAAATCATCTCAACCGTCGTTTATTTTATATCCAAGGGTCTAGATTACTGATGATGTGTCACCTTTATTGGATCATGATATATATCTACACGGCTTATAAGCTTAGCCGAGCCAAAAAATCCATTAAATTCTTTCAAACCGTATCCCCGGGATCTGATTTTCTCGGATTATAGAAAATTAAAAAACCTTCAAATTTTTAACAAGTCGCATCAACAATCTGTTCTTTTTTTCGGATATAGAAATCTGTTTTTTTTTTCCTGATCGATGATATAATTTATTTATTTTTTTAGCAGCAGCCTGAGATAGTTGGAAAGCGCATTAAGTACAGACTAAATGGATCCAAAATCATAAAGATCTTCTTGGATCCTAAGGAAAGAAGGAATACTGAATACAAGCTAGAGAATTTCTCCGGACTGGAATTTACAGAGAAGGTGTTGTCTTTGAGTACCCACTACGAATGCTTAAATTAACATTCCATCGCTTATGTAGTTAAGATGTGTTTTCGTTGTTGTCATAATGGTTGCTTTAAGCGACAACAACAACGTTAGTACTTATGACCCACCATTTTTTTTACTATTAAGGAATGTTTTGGATACATAGTTAGTAGTATTGTTTGAGTTTTGACATGTAGCTTTGTCCAGCACTACCGTACATGAAAATTAAGATGAGATGATGTGAAGTAGAGAAGGAATGAGCTAAATATTGATAAGACGAGGGTACCAAAATATACCACAATCTTTTATTTATCAACATATAAGTCCTCTACCGAATGTGATCGTCTATGGATACGAGATCGAGACAATACGACAACAAGATAACATGTGTGATTGACTACGGATACAGATCGAGACAATACAACAAAGTGTGTTACTTAATAATAAGTTTGGTAATAACCAAACCCTATAGGATCACTATCAATTATTACAGAGTTAGCGTATTTGTGTATTTTACTTTATTATAATAAACAATTATAATGCGGAAATCAAAGTAAAAGAGACATCAAGATTTTGTTAACGAGGAAATTGCAAATGCAGGAAAAACCCCGGGACCTAGTCCAGTTTTGAATACTCTCATAATTAAGCCGTTATACAAAATCTAATACCAACTTCGTATAGTTGAAACCAAACAGACTACCCCTAGATACTTAGTTCCCTCAGTATCCATACGCCTTCGACTTCTAAAGTTACGCACGTGAATAGAAATTCCTTTAGATCGTATTCCAAATAGCAAAAGAAGAATCTATTTGGTAACCACTCTAATCAATCTTGCTAAAAGATATAGATGAGTCGTTGACAAAGGCTCTTCCATTTAATCTAATAAACTTCTTTGTCTGGTTAAATCAATCTAACTTTAACTACCGAAATAGTCAAGTATAGATTCCCACTCAATAAAAATAAATCTCAAAGAGAAATACAGAGAATGTCGATCTCACACAACTAATCAATCGAATCTATCAAGATGTATTTAGATCTAACAATAGTTCTAAATATCCCGTCGATACTTTGATCTAGTATGAGTGAATCTTATATCAGAAGAGAAGATTCTCAAGCATAAACAAACTAGGTGCAATAAAAGTTTCAACAACCGTTAGTCAATCAAATCAAATCAAATCTAAAACTAATAACACTGCAATTATCTAGTTTCCCACCAACAGTACTCGTAGAGCTTCTTGATCCCACAGAAGTATTTAAACGAGCGGTCGTAGATTTCACCTAATTAGGATACTTTCCTCTCAGATTAGACGTCTCCACCAGAGACAACAAGAAGTGAAGTTTGCCTGGCTCTTAGGATAGTTTGCTAGAAATGCAAACTTAGGTATTTATAGACCAAGGATGTTTGGAGACCAAGGAATTTCCAAAACCGAAATTATTCTCAAGATACGCAATAATTGCCCAAATTCGGTTTTCATAATTCCAATAAATGTTGGTCCAATATTTTTCGAAATCTCTCAATAGAAAATCTCCAATTAGTAAATGCACATTACTAATTTTTATTCTCTAGAGCTATGCATTAATTTCTGGTAATTAAAGCATATAAAATCAAAAACCTCAATTAAAAGATTCTTAATTTATTTCGGCACAGGATCACCTTGAGTACCAAGGAATATCTTTGAACAATAAATGATAAGAAATACTGCTCGTTTTCAAAGTATGTTGACATCTTTTCACTGCAAATCCTTATTTCATATTTACATGGATTTGCTTTCTTGGAATCGGTTATACCACATTTCCAAACAAGTTTAGAATTGGTTTGCCAGTATTCCAAGATTACTATGTGATTGATCATACCAATTCACAATGGTTAGTTATGATCGGTCATTCCAAGTCACATACATGGGTTCAATCATTTCTACCAATCACTAAGATCGGTTATACCTAAGTATGGAACTACTTGTGATCGGTCACACCGGTCACTACTATCGGTTAAACCAGTTACAAGGATAGGTTCCATCCACACATGGTATCTACTTGTGATCGGTAACACCAGTCACTAGGATGGGTTACACAAATTACAAGGATCGATCATACAACACTTATGATCGGTCACACCAATTACTAGGATCGGTCACACCAATTACAAAAATCGATCATACCATCACAAGATGATTACTTAGGATCGGTAACACCAATTACCAAGACCGGTCACACCAAATCATAAGTCAGGCATTACAATTAGTTATACCAAGATATATAACCTGAGTTAAGATTGGTTCTACCAACTCACACATATTGATCATCCAAATATATGCAATGAATAGCCGGACCAATAAGACTATTGATTTCCCTTTCGGTTCACAAAACAAGTTCATGAATGTACTTCCTTTAAAAAAAATGTAAAACATTGTTTCCTAGGATGAAATCTTCACCATAACCCATTCACATAATCATAGCACTATATACAAGATTATGTCGATGTCATATCTACGAAGTTCAAAAGATAAGTGTTATACTTTGTAGTCTAATTCCTTAATACTATGATCATACTATTATGATCATGTCACATCACTAGAGTGTTATACACAATATGTACAGTATATACATCTTCGCAGTTATGTTTTCAATATAGCACGACTTGAAAGATACGTTAGGAATGAAACAGTTCAAGTCAATATTACTAACCTCAAGAGGAAGGATGATGTCGTCGTTGTAATTCGTTACTTCTTCACATTCTTCGGGTCTTCGGAGTAATACTTGTATGTCTCAACATTCCTAGACTCTCTAGTCTAACCTAAACAAAGTTGACTCTAGTATTTAATGAAGCGACTCTAGATGAGTTTTGATACTAAAATATGACAACCAAACTTGACATGCCAACGCTTGGTGAGTTCCATTTAGCTATGCTCTAACAATCTCCCCATTTGTCCATTTTAGTGACAAAAATCTTAAAACATATGGAGTTAAACGAATTACAAAATAACTCATTCTTCATACGCTTGATTCCAAGTTTCAACAGCACAATAACCTGCATATATTCAATAAATAAATTCCGTTGTTGACATTTGAATAATAAAAGCTTTTACTCCCCCTAAAGGCAAACTAATTAAATATTCAATCCGAACATCTTTGTTATTCCACTTTTGTAGTCAGAATTACTACACAACAACATGATATGTTTCTCCCCCTTAGTCAATGCTTTACTCTTTCGTTAGATATTACGTTTAAGCACAATTGTCCTTTCCTAGTGATTAAAAATCACTTGTTTACTCCATATATTTCTCCCCCTTTTTGTCACAAAATGACAAAGGTTCGAGCAAATAAAGGACAACCGAAAGGATCTTACAAATCTAAAAGACTTCTAAGCAACCTATAAGAGTTAAGCACGAAGGTTTCACATACCATTTTAGATAACAATATTAAAATCGAAACTACAAAGTAATTTAGTTTCAATATGTTATAAAGGAAACAATTTCCCGAAGCAATTTTCCCTAATAGTTCAAAAATTCGACTAAGATACTCAATTCCCTTGTTGAACCGATTGCATATGCACAATTGCTTGTGTCGATAAGACCAAAATAAAGATTAGAATTAACTTTATTTTTCTCATCAGGCTCTAATTATTCAGACAATATCTTAGACCTTTCCCTTTAGACAAGACAAACAATAGGTTAGTTAACTAGTTTTTCTTGTCAAGGCATTCGATTAGACTTGAATAACCGAATCCTCCAATTGATAAGTCTAACTAAGATTAGAATTAACTTAGTTTCTCTTATCCGAAATTAATTGGACTAAACAAATGATCCCATATTTTGTTAAGCCACAAACAATAGATACAAACCAAAATAAATTGACTTGCACAATTATTTTCTTAACCAGAAGCAATTGAAATAAATACATACATTACAGCACCGCAATTGCATCGAATTTCGTTAAGCAAAAAAACTTGATACCCAACAATACAGAAGATACCAAACAATAAGCTAAATAAATTGACACAGTTTTTCTTAATCGGAAACAATTGAATCACATAAACAATCCATAAACAGCATAATGGAACATATCAATTGTACCGAAATTTTGTTAAGAAAAAGCAAAATATATGCAATATAAACACGCTTTTCTTAAACAGGAAAATGATTAACTAACAAATTCGTTACCTCAATTTCCGCAGCCATATCTCCCCCGAAAGATATATCATTAAGCGCAAGTTCAAATAGGAACTCTCCCCCAGTGTGTTGTCATCCTCTCGCAAGAACAAAATAACAATAACAAAACAACCTTTACCAGAGAAAGGTTGAATCGGTTTTAACTAATGTGTGCCAATAGCAAAGTTGAAAACCCGAAACACATATGTTATGCTAAACGCAACCCATGTAAACACAAATTGATTCAATATATTATGACTTTTCACATATGAGTTTCAATCGGAACACCTTATGATCCTTTGATAAAACCTACCAAAATGGGTTAGATATATCCCGCTAAATCAAAAAGCCACAAAATCATAAGGCTACATCATATGAGATCGAATATTTAGGTTAATAAAAACCGAAATCAAACATCTCATAAACCGAATACACATAGCAAAAATATAAACATTCATTTACAGGCTATGTAATCGGTAACTATCACATGAAACAAAAATTATAAAATAATAATTTTATTCATAAATAATATTTGATAGTTTTATTCAAAACATACCTCATACAAAGATATCAAAATAAATCAATACATTGATGTATATTTTCTCTAAATAAGAATCTAATCTTATTTTTATTCCATAAGCAACTTAATCCTTCATATCAGTACTAGAGGAAGGAAGGTTATTATACTTTCAGTTTTGAGATTGTGAATTTCTTCAAGAAGATAACCTTGTTGCTTGACCATAAATTCTTGTAGTTGTGATGTTTTTGTGAAGGACTCTGCAAGCACATGTAATTCTGTCTACACTGATCTTTCTTCAGTATATTCTCTTTTCCCTTCTTGCTAAGCCAATCTCTCTTTTTGATCTTTCTTCTAGGTTTCTTAGCAACAAGAGATGGTGCAGACTTATTCTTAAAGAACTCTTTTAGATCAAGCACCTTTGTAAGACAAGATATCGGATCCTGACTCATAGTTCGGACAAGGAATGACCAGTGAATGAGAGGGATCATTTATATTTTTCATACTACCAAAAATGTAATATTCCTATAAATATGAATATCTTAAAATATATTTTCAATTACTAGATTTTATTTCCATAATCTACATATAAGTACCTTGATTTTTGCTTCCTTACACACATAATCGGCACACAAGGTGAGGATGCAATCTAATACCGATTAGGTGGTATGAGTATGATATTTTCTCTCATCATGGGATTTAGAACAAACATGATGTTCTTGATCTAGTGAAGTATGATTCAAATAGCTTCTCTTGTTACCTCGAATTAACGAAGTTTATGGAGATTGGTTGGAATTGCATATGTACTTCTTAGCAATCCTTGTTTTTGAGACAGTTTTGCACTTTGTGTTATTTTTACTTGCACCATTAGATGATTTTTCAACATCGGAATACATGCCCATTTTTAAAATGGTTAAATCACTAATGTAACATGAGGGAATTAAATTAACCACTAGTGCAATATTAGCTATTTCCTCTTCCTCGGAATTATATGAATCAGGGGTCTCATCTAGAGTTACAGCTAATGCCTTGCTTCCAGTATATTTCCTTATATTAGGACAGTCTTTAGCCAAATGCCCAAAACCTTTACACTTAAAGCACTGTGGTTGATATTCATCATCTTCTTCTTGATCCTTTTTGTTTTTGACTGGAACTCGATCATGAGGGCGAGAAGATTGATGAGCATCTTTTACAAATATCTTATTCCTTTTCTTAAGAGATCCCGAAACTATCTTGTAATCAATGATGATGTTTGTTCTACATCATCATCAGAATCTTCTGCAATCTATTCATTAGAATCATCTAACAATCTATTTTTCTCCACTGGAGCTTTTAGAAAATTTTCAACTTTATAATCGATTCCTTTAGCTTGAATAGGTTGCGATTCATGATCAAAGATCTTTAGCTTCCCAACAAGTGTGCTTCGAGATAGAGTTGAAAGATCATTTGCTTATATGATTGCATGCTTCTTAGATTCGTATCTGGATGGCAACGATCTGAGAATTTTGCACACTATATCTTTTTCAGAAATAGTCTACAAGAGAGAAAGAAGCATTAACTATCTCAGAGAGTTTAATATGAAACTCTTCAAAAGTATCGTTGTCATCCATTCGAAGGTTTTCCCAATCATAAGTGAGAGTTTGAAGTCTAGCTTCCTTTTCTGATGTGTTACCTTCAAATACAATCTGAAGATTATTCTAAGCTTCATGTGAAGTTTGGCATGTGGATACATGATGTTTTATATCGTGGCTTACAACATGTATAATAGCATTCAAACCATCTGAATTCTGCTTTGCAAAATCCTTTTCTTCGCCTGTATAATCCACTAAGCGTTTAAACTCAGTTTCCGAACCTTCCATTTTCGGGCGATTATAACCATCAACGACTAATAGTCAAGTATTAAAGTCGAGTGATTGAAGAAAATATCTCATAGCAGATTTCTATGATAGATAGTTTGTTCCGTCAAATCTTGGTGGTACGTTAACAAAAATCGATTCATGAGAACTCAAATTTATTTCTTATAGGTTAAATCGCACCAAACACAGATTGTTAGATCTTTTCATGTTTGCCTGCTATGATACCAATTGAAAATACGATGGGTACCCAAATACACCACAATCTTTTATTTATCAACCTATAAGTCCTTACCGAATGTGATCGTCTATGGACAGAGTCGAGACAATACTACAATTTGTTTCACACTTCTTGTGATCGTCTATGGGTACGAGATCAAGACAATACGATGACAAGATAACTTGTGTGATTGACTATGGATACAAAATCGAGACAATACAACAACAAAGTGTGTTACTTGATAATAGGTTCGGTAATAACCAAATTCTATAAGATCACTATCAAGTATTACAGAGTTAACGTATTTGTATATTTTACTTTATTATAATAAACAATTATAATGTGAAAATCAAAGTAAAAGACATATCAAGATTTTGTTAACGAGGAAACCGCAAATGCAGAAAAACCCTGGGACCTAGTCCAATTTTGAATAATCTCAGAATTAAGCCGTTATAAAAAATATAATACCAACTTCGTATAGTTGATACCAAGCAGACTACCCCTAGCTACTTAGTTCCCTCAGTATCCCTGTGCCTTCAACTTCTAAAGTCACGCACGTGAATAACAAGTCCTTTGGATCGTAGTCCAAACAACAAAGGAAGAATTTGTTTGGTAAACACTCTAATAAATCTTGCTAAAAGATATAGACGATTCGTTGACAAAGGACCTTCCGTTTAATCTAATAAACTCCTTTGTCTGGTTAGATCAATCTAACTTTAACTACCGAAATAGTCAAGTATAAATTCACACTCAATCAAAATAAATCTCAAAGAGAAATACAGAGAATGCCGATCTCACACAACTAATTAATCGAATATATCAAGGATAAATCTATTCTAGTTGGATCCCAGCCGATCAAGGTTTGTGCACTAAATTCACAAGATACGAAAAGAAATAAGAAATCTTCTTCGTCTTCAAATCTTCTTTTATCTTCAATAACCTGCACAACACCACTTGAATCTCTTGTGATCAATCACGCACAGAACGGAGTCTGTTAACAATGGATTATAACAAGATGTCTTTAGATCTAACAACAGTTCTAAAGAACCCCACGATACTTTGATCTAGTTTGAGTGAATCTTATATCAGAAGAGAAGATTCTCAAGCATAAACAAACTAGGTGCAATAAAATTTTCAACAACCGTTAGTCAAATCAAATCAAATCGAAAACTAATATCACTGCAGTGATCTAGTTTCCCACCAACGGTACTCGGAGCTTCTTGATCCCACAGAAGTCTTTAAAAGAGCGATCGTAAGAGATTTCACCTAATTAGGATACTTTCCTCTTCGATTAGACGTCTCCACGAGAAACAACAAGAAATGAAGTTTGCCTGGTTCTTAGTATAGTTTGCTAGAAATGAAAACTTAGGTATTTATAGACCAAGGATGTTTGGACACCAAGGAATTTCCAAAACTGAAAGTATTCTCAAGATATGCATTAATTGCCCAAATTCGGTTTTCATAATTCCAATAAATGTTGGTTCAATATTTTCCAAAATCTCTCAATAGAAAATCTCCAATTAGTAAATGCACATTACTAATTTTTGTTCTCTAGAGCTATGCATTAATTGCTGGTAATTAGAGCATTTAAAATCAAAAACCTTAATTAAAAGATTCTTAATTTATTTCGGCACATGATCACCTTGAGTACCAAGGAATATCTTTGAACAATAAATGATAATATAGTCCAATAATATCACATCTGGTTGGTTAACAAATCGAATCCACTAACTCACTCAGTTATTTTCGTATAGAGTTATTAGAAGCTTTTTCTAGTATAGTGGTAAAGCAATTCGGTGATGTCACTATTATTTGATGAGTTCAAGAATCGTAGGTATAAATTCAAAAGAAAAATAAATACATAATCAATTCTTCTTCAATTAATCCTTGTGATTTTAATATACGTCTCATGATCTATATTTATTACTTGGCTTGAAATTTATTTTGTGGACTAATTTTGCATGTGTCCAAATTTTCCCAAGGTCTGCATTACGTTAATGTAATACAGTCGAACCTCTATATAAGAATATCCTAGGGACCACAAGAAGTTACTCTTATATAGGAGTCTATCTTGAAACGATCAATAAAAATTTGCTATATATGTATCTAGGAAAAAACATAATTACGCACAACAAACATCACAATGTACCTAGGAAATACAAATATTAGTTGATTTTGTTTAGTTTCACATGTATGATACGCAAGTTAAATATAGGAAGTTTGCTATGCAACACAATGTACCGAGACAATACCTAAGAAAACATAAATTTTCTTTAGTTTCACATGTATTAGTCAAATATACGAAGTTTCCTATGTAACACAATCCACACAAAATTCAACATGATATGGAAAATTGACAAATAAAATCATATGGTCAAAGATATTTGAATGACTCATACAAAAAAACAAAAAAAAACAAAAAAAAAAACATCACACCCGCTAAAAAGTAAAAGGATTTTTCAATTTTGTTAAAAGAATCTTTTCGTCTTAAACTTTTATGTACGATATGACATGTATATTATCTATATTATAATATATTGCTAATTATTCTCATATGGAGGTAAGTTCCTTAAGACGGGACTAAAAAAAATTATGACTTATTCCAATATGGAGTTTATTCTTAAATATAACTGGCCCAAATCGGGATCAAATTTTTTTATTCATACACGAAGGTTATTCCTATATGGAGTATTCTTATATGGAGGTTCTACTGCATTTTGGTTCTTCAAAAAATTTAGTAAATTTATTGATATATTTGATTCTAGATGAAAGGTTGGTGGCTGAACAATAAGAATAGGTTGAACTAGATCTTATTCAACTATTAGATCGAGCTCCTGTTGGGCCTTCGCAGCAAGCTCTTGCAGGACCTTCCCAACCAGTTGACCATGTACATGCTCTTCTTCTTGTTTTTTATTTCGAGAATTATACGTTAACCAAAAGACAGATGAAAATTTTGGAAACTACTGACTTACCAAATTTTATTTTTGTTTCTGACCTACGCTTCTTATCCCAATGGTATATGAAAGAGCATACGAAGCTGAGAGTGAGGATTCGAAAGTCGACTTGACTTTCCGCCTAGGTCAGAAGGGAAAGGGAAAGGGGGGTCTAGCGATTTGTCTGTGTGGCTTTTTATATTTCGGCTTCTGCCAAAACCACTCTATGCTTATTGTGGGTTTTGATCTTTATGTAGCTTTCTGTTTAATAAAACGTACTTAATAAATCTTTTTTCCTCAGTTTTAATTAAAAAACAAGCATAATGTAACAATTTAAAAGAAGCAAGGTATATAGCAAGACAAGATGTTTTATTTAGTTTTTTTTTCCAATATTTTAGTTATTTTCTGTTTAGTTTAATTAGCTTTGAGGTTTTTTCCAATTCTGATTATCTTTGCCGACTCACCACCGACAAAATTTATAATCGTGGAAGAATAACTTTATATATTCTCTTAGATAGATGTTGAAAAGAATAAGTGATGAAACGATCAATCATGGAAAATGGAAGTGTTACTTGAATAATAGTAAGGCTTTTGTGACTGCATATATGATATGGGTTGTTGAGTACAGGTAGTTAGTGAACTTATCATGAACTTTGGTGCAAAATATAATGACAAGTGATTATTACCATTCCAAAGACCCAATCAATATCATGTCAACCAATTCAAGAACTACTCGGAAACAAAATTTAATGACTACTGCGCATGAGTCTATTAAGCAGGGACTGTTCGTACTATTTAGGCATTTACAGTTTGGGATATTTTAATGGAATCGAATGTAAAATGATCGATGTTGTTGATATTTAACCTGATATTTTTAGGGGCGATCCCAAAGGAATTAGGGGCGACTAATAAGAGAAAAACGGGTCACCTAAACCTAAATTGAAGCCACCCCTTATCTTTCAATTTTCATAAAGGCTAATTTGCCCTTCACAATCGTTAATTAATACTATAATCGGGAGAAATAGAATTTATGGTTAGTGTTAGTAACAAAAATAGCGGGAGAAAACCATTTTTTCTTAAACCAACAACAAACATGGATTAGTATGAAGAATAAGGTGAAAAACATTATGAAGAATATCATGTTGAAGGTTCAATAACGATTAGAAAGACGATTGAATGCATACAGCGCTATTAACATCCCATAATCGGTAGATAATATAATACTTTATCAACCGATTATACTCTTATGTTTTAATAGAGAAGCATAATCGGTAGATAGGTTGTGTTCATTATCTACCGATAGTACAATTGGTAGATAAGTGATGTTCATTATCTACCGATTGTGATAGTCGCCCCAAATTTAGTTTTACTCAAAACTAATGGAATTCTAAATTTCTATATTTTCATAATCGGTAGATAAGTGATGCTTATTATCTACCGATTGTAAAATCGGTAGATAAATTATGTTCATTATTTAACGATTGTTATACTCTCCCAAAATCTAGTTTTCTCAAAACTGATGGAATTTTGAATTTCTTTGTTTTCATGATCGGTAGATAAGTGATGTTCATTATCACCGATTGTGATAGTCGCCCCAAATCTAGTTCTAATGGAATTTTGAATTTCTCTATTTTCATAATCGGTAGATAAGTGATGTTTATTATCTACCGATTGTACCAATTGTGATAGTCGCCCCAAATCTAGTTTTCTCAAAACTAATAGAATTTTGAATTTCTTTATTTTCACAATTGGTAGATAAGTGATGTTTATTATCTATCGATTGTACAAACCGTAGATAAGTTATGTTCATTATCTACGATTGTGATAGTAGCCCCCAATTTGATTTTTCCAAAACAAATGAAACTTCGAATATCTCTACCTAAATATCTACCGATTGTGGTTGTAGCCCTAAATTTATTTTTTTTCAAAACAAAGCAAAGATAATATAAGAACACAGTCATAATCGATTGCTAAAAACAATACTAAACTACCGATTGTAAAAGGATATTTAGGTATTTTCCTAACCACTAAGACATCTCATGACCACATCTACGGGATGAGAATAAAAAAAGTCTCCCCTAATTCTTTCGGGGTCGCCCCTAAAATGACAGTATATTTAAAGAAAAATTATGTAACGAAAAAATCAATTGAATTAGTACTAAATTGATATAAAGAAAATAACTTTTTTAAATAATATAGAAATATTTAAACGATAATTATTTAACGGTTTCTAACCAATGGCAAATTTGGGACCTGAGGGGTCAATGGTCTCTTTAGATCCAAAATGGCTTAAGGAGGGTGCACAAAATGATAACACGGAGTAAATCTGTGCACCCCATGGCAACATTTAATCCATACAATTGGGGACCAGCCAATCCCACTACGGCCTATATTGGTTCGTGACCAATAAATGAGTGCGCACCTTAATAAATTTTTGTTGGAAAAATAAATCACAGATGAGTTGCAATCTAAAATTGCCAAACTACTTTACCACTGTACTACGAGTTATTGAATGTTCTAACATCCGTCACAGCTTCACTGTCTCTGTTTACTACGAGCTCTTAATGAGGCACTGTGCCTCTCTGATTTACTCAAATTTCGGAGCTCCAGCATTACTTATTCCATTTTAGGTCTTTCCTCACCCTTGCTAAGGCATCTCTCTTCGGCCTTCGCTAATTTCTGCAACCGCAAGTGCGGCTCATTAGCTTCACACATGGGAACTCTTTTGACAATAACAAAATAATATTTGGTCATTTTCGACTTTAAATAAAAGATACTCGATTCGATGTGCTCTTTTTCCTAGCATAACATTTACATGACTAGCGATATTCCGTGTCATCTTTAGCTTTCTTCTTTTGTTTTGTTCTTTTTTTATAGTGAAAACTACTCACGAACTTTACATTTGCAACTGAATACCGCAAATAAGCAATTCAAAGGGTATACGCATGCAATCTTTCTTTTTTGTTTTTAATTGATAATTTGAGAACTAATTCTCACATACTTTTCATTTGCAACTGTATACCGCAAATAAGCAATTTAAAGGGTTTAAAACTCCTTGGTGGTGGTACCAACCTTCTAGCTTCTTGCAGTCATTTTTCATCAACCTGTCTGTACCTACTGCATCTTATAGCTGTCCACCTTGCCCATGAAAAGGAGTTCATTTCTCAGCTTTTGCGGAGCTATTGGTAGCTGTAAGCTGGGTCTGAGAGTACATTGTTTACAACAAGTGCATAAGTGATTCATAAACATACTTGACAATAAAGTCGTAAACAGTAAAATTTATTTCATATGCATGGAGAAACACTGAAAGTCGTAAACAGTAAAATTTGATCACAATAAACGGTACTAGACACTAAGGATGTCACTAGAGTCCTATATTTTTATGGATTCCCACGGAAACAATTTCCCGGGCTTGCATTTTCACTCTTGCTCAAATTCCTTAGCTTAAGAAGCAAATAAAGGATGATCCCACCAACAAACCCTACTGCTGCATTATAACCAATTGACACCGCTGTGCAAACAAGCATTACGAATGCTTCCTCCTTAGAATTCATATCTTTTGAAGTCATGGCCAATTCAATTCCCGCAAACAAAAGCAGAACTCCTAACAACCCCACGGGAAATTCAGTTAGGATTTTCACTAGTGAACTTCCTATAACTAAACCCAGCACAAGTTTAGCTGCACCAAGAATTGCAACACAACCACCACTCCTTCCTCCAAATTTGTACTGCCCAGCTAACCCTCCTGCGCCATGACAACATGGCATGGCACCAAGCCAACACCCAGCCAAGTTCATTACCCCAACACTAACTGATACTGATGTTGCCGAGAAATCCTTACCCGGGAAAAGATCTGACGATAACTTACACACTGCAATTACAGAATTCAATACTGATAACGGTAGTTGTGGAATTGTACCTTTAATGAACCCTTGTTTCCACGCATGCCGAGAAATCTTCACAATACTGACATTAGATGGTCCAAACCTTATCTGCTTTGCAATTCCAGGCTGTCTAATGAAAGCTAGTATTATTCCCAATAAGAACACAATCACAGCTGAAGGTAATGAGAACAGAATCTTCCATAGTTTACTCCTTAATCGCCTATCAGAATTCTCATTATGAAATTCGCTATCAACTTGATCGCCTTCTCTATTGTGACTGTCATTTTCTGTCTCTTCACCTGCACCATTAACAAGAATAATAAAACCAGCACAGACAAGAGCTAAAACCAATCCATCCAACCCTAACCATTGTCTATCAACACCGGCCTTCCCTTTCAAAAAATCCTGATTCTTCCGAATGTATTTAACCGATGTCAATGCGAAAGACAAACCTTGGGAGAGTTGAATTCCTCTAACAACAGGTAATGGAATTATCTTATAAACAAGACCCATCAATCCAGTAATGCCAAGAAAGAATAATATCCCTCCTGTGCAAATTCCGGCTGCCATTATCTCTGGAATACCAAATTCCTCATTGCTCGACGATATAGCTACAGCTGCAATCGACTTCATAGGTTGAACAGGCATCGGCACACCGTAAATCAAACCAGTAATAATATTATAAAAACCAGTAAATATCAGTGTCACACCAAGATTAAGATCCTTGGCTAATGTTAATGCGACGACTATAGGTATATAAGTACCTAAATCACCCATTGCACCATTCAATTCTGCCCATTTCGACCGAAACCTCAAATTATCCATTCCCTTGCTGAAAAGATTAGCCGGAAAATGGGAAGTTGGCTTCCCGGGTTGAGCCGAATTTTGGAGGGTTTCAACATGCAATTGGTGTTCTTGGTGAGCCATTTTTTTTTTTTTTTTTTTTTGGGTTGTCTAAGAACAGTAGAATTGAGTAAAATTGAAGTTGAGTAATAAGGTGATTTATATAGAAGTAGAACCCTACATAAAAAAATAAAAGTCAAAAAGGGAATTGAGTGTCTTTTAGCAACTTGGGAGGTCACTAAAGACTTGACACTATCTGCCTCTGTTTGTGGAAGTATCAAAGTATCAAATCCTTAAAATAATTGCTTCCAAAAACTGAAAAGTGTATAATAATGAAATTCTGATCATAAAGATAAAACAAAAGGAAAGAAGAAAAAAGAGAGATTGACCTTATGATAGAGATTGGGTGATTGATATAAGCCTCTCTGCAATATTCTTGTATTGTCCCCCCCTTTTTTGGTGCATGAACCGAATTAGGGTTTAACTTGAAGTGAAAACATTGGCTTTGTCTGCTCAGGGAGGGGAGCAGTGAATTGGAGAATACGAGGTTGAAGTTTTTTTCTGTGATAGGAGGTTGAAGTTTAAGGAGTGTAGGTTTCTACCAGCGACGGATCCAGGAATTTGTGTTGAGGTGGGCTATTTTTCATTCGTTTCAACTGCGATAAAAATAAATGGGGAAAAATATGTGTAGCCCTTTTCTTTTAATTTCTATATAAGAGACCCATCATTAAGATTTGAAATATGTGAAACCCATTATTAGTTATTAAGATCTTACTTTACTAAAGTAACCTTTTTATTTTGACGACTAGTAATTTCCGAAATTTTAGCTAAAAATAAAATCCATATTTAATCTTCGGTGAAAACGGCTAAATAGTCAACTACCTAAAAATATAGGAAAAAATCCCCAAAATTACGCTTCAATAGTTTACTTCTTCTTCCCGGAATCAAACAGAGCTCCCCTGATCATTTTTCCTAATTAAAAACACATTTATCACCTTGTTCATCTTTCCATTTATTTCTTTCTTAGTTATTCATCTTTTCAACTTAGCTTCATAGTACCACAGCTAGTTGCCAACTTTCTATTATCTCGGACAGTGATAATTTTGATTATCCCAGACTGTGATAATTCCAACAATCACATACAGTGATAAGTCCGGTTATGAAATAAAGTGATTAGTCCGATTATCAAATACAATGATAAATTAAATTATCACCCATTGGTAATTTCACATCTCACAGTATTTCCCGCTAATGCCGAGGGAATACTCTATTCATTAAACAATAATAAGTATGATTTTCATAAACATTGATCGTGACCAATATTAATACCAAAGATTACTACAATGGTTGTGAAAGGTCCCTTTAGAATTTAACTTCGTAGTACCATACAGACAATGATAGTTGGATAGTTTTGATTATCACGAACTTTGATAATTCCAATAATCACATATAGTGATAAGTTTGGCTATCAACATTGATGAATTCAACTATCACAGCCATTGATAACTTTACATTTCACACTATTTCCGGTCCAATGACAAAGGAATATGATTATCATCAAACGGTGATTGAGATGAATATTAATACTTTAAGTTTTCAACTATACTCTTTTTTTGTCACACACGAAAAGATAAAGTATCACCTCATAAAAAAAGTGAAATTTGAAAGTTACAGATTTCATAATATATTGTGAAATCAACAATTATCATGGCATGTGATAACTACATTTATCAGTGACTACTAAAATTTTGAAAACAAATAATCTTGAGTGTAATTCTCAGATGCCGTAAGTGATAGATAGAAATATCACTAGTTAACAATCATCAAACCCTAAAACCCATAAAAAAAACATAAAAGCAAAAGATATAAATCATCATGATTAGAAATTAACTGATTCATGAAGAGATAGGTAGAGTCATGCACAACCTAATATGAAGAAGGCTACAACAAAAACTTAAAAATCATTAACATATGAAGCATTAAACGCAAAACGAGTTTACCTGATTATAAAAAAAAAAAAAAAGAAGAAAAGAAGAAAAGAAAAAACCTCCTCAAAATCCTTTCCAAACCCTATACTAACAGAGATGAAGAAAAACGTACCAGAAAATAGAAAAGGAATGAATCAGTAAACCTATTTATGGTTATAAACTCCGATTATGAGTTTTTACGGTGATAATAAAGGATTTAGCATGTTTAACGGTTTAAATATAAAAAGAAAGAGAAAGGGAGAAACTGAAGCCCTACAAAATCGCCCACGAAAAATGCTATGATTAACTACTGATTATGAATTCAACGATATTTATTGTTGAATTTTTGTTAATAATATATATAGTGGATAAAGGTTAGATTAGTCCATCTAAAAATGCGAAAGTCTAAATTTAATCTTGAACTACTAATCTTAACCGTATATTTTATATTTTGGGCTACCCATATATACTATATTAATGATGGATTTTTGGAAGAGAGATGGTCCAACTTTGGGTTCCTCAGAAATTTCCACAAAAATAAATACAGTAAAATATCTAAAGAGTATAAGTTGGGCAAAGTTATCTTTTAGAGCACAAAATTTTTTGAATCAAATTTATTTACCATATAGTATATTTACAATTGCGCTTATGCTATGTATGAGATACACAAACAAAATTATAAATTAACACAAAACTTTGATTTGATAATGCGGCCGTAGCCAATTTTTTGGGGTTACGAAATTATTTTTTGGTTTCCACAAATAAGATATTACTTATCGATGTGCCAAATATTTTAAATTTATGCTTCCTCTATATTCTCTCTTTGGTTTGCAAAATAATTACTAAATCAAAAAAAATTAAATTTGTGCTTATAATCATGATAAGATATGACATTTTAAATCTATCCACAGTAAGTAACATTTTAAGTGTTACATTTATAATTTATCATATTTGTCCCAGTAAGATACACGACATTTAAGATTTTGAATCACATACAAACAAGATATTTAATTCTTTGGATGCATGCATATAAACGTGTCATCACTCTCCTTGCATATCGCTAGATCTTAGTCATACAACTACATATATGTTCCCGTTTGTTAGATCTTTTTCAAGATACGTCAAGTTTGATTTTCTTTTGTATGGGCTATCCAAATTTAGACCTGGACTTTTCCTTTTTTTCCAGGGAATTACCAAGGTGAAAGTGAGCTATTACATATTTTAGGGGGGGCTGCAGCCTGGGTAAGCCACCCCCCACATCCGTCCCTGGTTTCTACTGTATACCGGTTTGTGCCGTGTGCGACATCTACTGCTTGATAAGCGGAAAGGATCAGACCTAGTGAGGGGCTAACTAAGGCCGGGTCAGCCCCTCATGTCCATTGGCTAAATTTTTAGCCCCATAGCTTTTATAAAGAACCCACAGTCGGGGATATGAGGATGAACTATTTTTCCCATCCAAATTATTCAGCTAAGAGATGTCTTAAACGAATAAGATGTTCAATTTTCAAATATTATTAAGTTATTTTTATAATTGTTTAACCTTTTGCTTTTAATATATTTCCAAAATTAATCAGAAGAATCATTAAATACAAAATTGGATGGGAGTTTCGCCACAAGCTGAGCTCCAACACCCTTTTGAATGGCCACTCCAATTTTATAAAAAAAAAAACTGTCAAATCCAGCATTCGCCATGTTATTTGCTATACAATTCTTCAACCTCTTCAAAAAGAGTATGGTGTTTTCCCCAAGCTCCCCCAAGGTTGAAAAAGCCAGGATGCCAAATCCATAACCCTGCGCCACACACTTTTCTAGATACTTAGTGCGTTTGCCTTGAATTGCAAGAGAAATGGCGTGACCGGGAATAAAAGATCTGATACCACCATCTGTGAAAGGCGAGACACCAATGACATCTAAACAAACATTCTGACCATTCTACCAATTGTATACAAGATTGTCAGAGGGCCTCAAAACCTTACCATCATCAGAAAAGAAGCCTAGAGCAACTTCTTTCTTAGCAGGTACACCAACTTTGTAACAATTGTCAGCGAAAACATCCTGAACCAGGTCATGTCTGAATTTGAGCCCTACATCACTGGCACAATGTAATGCGTGATCACCAAAAATATCCATCTCCATGTTGCAGCTAGATCACAAACTACCTTCCGAGAAAAGAGGTATACCAAGCTTGTAACTAACCACACTCCTGAACTGCCTCGGCCCAAGACTCTGATTAAGCCCACAAATGGGTAGAGCTAAAAGGTAATCTTGAGCGTGTTTGAATCTGTTGCGTTGCCACAAACTGCATCACGTTCTGACATATAAAGGGTAGTGGGGATCTGCTTCTTTATAGCCTCAAAGTAAGTAACTGCCAGAAAATGCATGGAAAGGGGGGGGTGGTATCTTCAAGGCTATACGTGGTAGGAAACCTACACACCTGAATGAAAGATTGTAAAGCAAGCTGATAAGAGTCGCTGGTGACAACGGAACACACGCTGTTCAGGATGATCTGTTGGATCGAACGAGTTTGACACTATGAAGCCAAAAAGAAATATTTACTCATACCCGACGTAGTGTATATACCCCCCCCCCCCCTGATGGGAAGAGTAGTAATTTGAACTGGACCAAAACCTGCATCATCACCCATAACTAACTTCCTTAGATATATGTACAAAAGTTCATCAAAAAGAGATGTACCTTGATGCAGGGCTAGGGGCTATGTAGTACGGATAGTGAAATAAATCCTCGAAACACCAGTTCAATTACGTAACAATTATAATTCACTCTGCTAGTCCTTAAGTTTCTTGATAGCTTCCATCAACTGTATGGTTTTGTTGACTCTACTTACAACCATATCACTACAAAACTGTAAATCCATACTAACAGGTCCACCAAGCAGTTTAACATGCAGGTCTAACGATGTTGACGGGAAAAACTCCAAGCTCGAGACTTCTGGGATCCTTGGTAGGCCAAAACTGCTCTGATTTGTTAATATTAAGGTGTAAGCCTCTGCCGCTGCCTTCAGATTGTATAATATGCAAAGCTTTAGAGACCTTAAATGTGTCCCCAACTAAGGTACCATCATCCAAATACCAGGCTTGTAAATCCAGTTTACATTGAGAAGCAACTTTTTTCACAAGAGGATGCAGAGTTAAAGCAAACAATAAATGACCAAGTGGATCACCCTGTTGCACCCCTTGGGCCGAAGACAAAAGGAAGTTGTTGTAATAAAGTCTAGCCGGCTTTGCATAATAGAATTCCACTCGCCTTGAAATAGTCGGGCGTTGTTGCCTAACTTCCTTAATGAGAGTTGTTCTATCAACCATATTATAAGCATTGGAAAAATCAACCAAAAGCATAGAGATGTCATTCATCGTACCTTTCAACTCCATAAGCTTGTGCACAGAATGAAGAATACTCTCACCACCGCATGGGATACCAACTCCAAACTGATAGTCACTCAAGTAGGTGGCCATCTCCTTGCCAACCGTGGTCGCAACCAACTAGGACACAAGTGTTCTCCAAACAGTACCGACAACAATAGGTCTAAGACCACCACCCGGTTTCATAAGCGGAGTGAGGGGTGCATTGGCAATATATTCGCCTAAAACTGATAGACAGTTGCCAGCAAGCCAAATGTTAACTACGCCAGTGATGAAGGAAAGCAACTCGTCCGCCACGGCTGAAGCCTCCCCACTCATAGCATCAAGAAGATGTTGTGCCCGCAAGCCATCCCTTCCACACGAGGTCCCTTTAGGAAAACTCTTAATGACCCCTAAAACCGATTTAGAGTAGACTAAAACAGCTCAAACATTAATGGATTCTGTCGGAAGTAAGGGTGGAGGAGCGAGGGGATGTTTGCACGGTAATTATGTGAAAGTATCTTCATTACATGATGCGATACCATTGAAAGATATCACCCGTATGGCTGCAGTATAGTGTCCATACTCTAGCTTCCGTCTGCATGCTTGAAGATTAACCAAATCTTGTCTCTTCTTAGCATGAAGCTTATCCAGCGACTTCTGAACTGGGAGCTGCAGCAATTTGTTGATAATAGTTACACGGTCGTTTGGTTTCTTCCAGATGGACAACCCTGGTTTATAGCTGCAACTTGCAGCTTCTTTCTGGCACCGGATTTTTCCTCCCGAGAACATTTAGGGAAATATAAGTTAAGAACGCAAATAGGTAATATCAGGAGTTGAATCCAGGAAGATACAATAGTCGGGTTAAATAACATTTTATCCAAACAAGATCTTAAAGTTCGCGAGAAGTTAAGTATGCACGAAGGGGGAATGCACGCCACTGTAGTAAACTGTCTTTGAAAAACCATGTTGAGAAGCTCGGGAGTAAGAGAGCACGAAGTCACATCTTCCTATGAAGCTGCACTGGAGTATTGTACATCAGCTAGTACTACTACTTCAACAAATGGCTTATCAATATTGTAGCTGAGAAAATCTGCACTACCACCATTAGCAGGTCCTGCAACAACATCACCTCCATGTTCTTGACACGGTCTAGACCAAACATGTAAATGCATACATCTACTACACAGACACAACTGAAGTTACAATAAAACACCCTCCCATGCAACGTAGATACCCAACTGCTGGCTGATCCTATCCCTGCAAACCCTCTTGTTGTCCTCAGAGAAGAAATATTTGCTCTGAAGATGTTGAGGAAGTGAACACTTAGCAAACCCTCTACCTCCAACACCGTTGCGACATCCATCAAAATCCTTAAATGGACATTGAATGAAGTCCTGTGAACCAGCTTCCCCGAGCCGTGAAGTACAGGCTGAAGATGAAGACCCTGATAAAGAATCTACGTGGATAAGAGGATCAACAGGACTAGCAGAAGATTGGTGATTGGAGACCGAGGAGGAAGAAGGAAGTGGTGAAGTGAAACTGTGTAGATTCATGGCCTGGGAAGAAAACCCTAACAAAAGATGTTTAAGCCAGGCACGCAACGAAAAAACATCATATGAAAAAAGGGAAAACCATAGGAGAAAGAGGAGACTGAATCTGTTGAGGAATCAACAGAGAACAATCAGGAATTGAATAAGGGTTTCAATTGCCGGAACCCTCTTTCGCAGGAATTTTAAAATTTACATTTTTTTCTTCCAGAAAACACCATAAACAAAATCGACATGGATAATTGATGAATACTATGCCGATTATAGACGGGCGGTATGTTTATGTATTGAGTATCCTGCTGATTGTTGTTGAATACCATGTCAGAAGTTTACCGTGTTTATCATCAACAACAATTGGTACGGTATTCAATATATAAACAATGTCGATCGTCAACAGTCAACACGACATTCATTACGTAAACAATGCCGACAATTTACAATCGGTATTAAAAAATAAAATTTAATCATGCCGACTGCAGTTCTGAAATTTTGGCCATGGTCGGCATAATCATGATTTTTCTGTAAAAAAAATACAACAGTCGGCATGGTGTTCATCTATTTTCATGCCGACTGTCAGGACTCGGCATGGTATTCTTCATTTTACCAAGTCTCTAAAGCTAGAGTTTTTATGTCGATTTTAATACCATGCCGACTCATATAATGATTCAACTTAGAGTCAAGACTCTTGTATAAGACTAGAAATCCTTTTGGTTGAGAGTAATTGCGTTTCTTGATAATGTTTAAGATATTTGCAGGTAGATGGATATGGATGGACAAATAGGGAAGAACCTACCAGGAGAAAATTAGAAGTAAGGATAAACAATCATGGGAAGAAAATTAGAGGGGAACTAAAAAGAAAATTAATATGTGGATATCTCACCTTGATATGCTTCATCAGAATCATATAGTGCATCAAATTCGGGTCAAGACTCTTGTGTAGGATAAAAAATCCGTTGTAATTGAGGATTACTGCTAGTCTTCTTCCTGAGTACCATTGGTATAGTTATTCTGCACACTCTTGGTTTTTGTTGTTTAAAATGAAATAAAAATCACATACTTATTAAACCTTAATCAACCATAGTAACACGATTGAGTTGAGAATTAGTGGTTGCATGACGGATTGGAAAATCACGCACTCGGTGCCAAGACGCGCCGGCCGAAACTCCACGATGTGTCATTTGTAATGAGGTGACTTGTCGTAAAGCTTCTAAGTTCACTAGGCAACGTCGATTTTTCCTTTTCAATCATGCTTCGCAATCATAATGCCTTAAACATTGCTTCCAGACTATTCCAACTTCCCTTGTTCTGTGAAGGATGCAAGGACATAAAGGCCAATGCAGATTCATATTGCATGATGCACTGCTGTAGTTACCTAAAATCAGTGAGAGGCTAAAGTGAAATTCTAGGGTTTCTGAAAGTGAGTTACGGGAGGTTGATCATGAACGGTCTTCACCTAAACCACGCACAGTGGACGTTCAAAGTCTGTTTCAGTCACATGAGAGGTTAGGGCTGGTCGTAGGGAGGGAAGCAGATGAAGAGAGAGATCAGAGAATTCTAGGGTTTGAAGAATAAATGCTCTGAGAGGTTATGAGAAAGACCGTGATAGCTTGGAGAAATAGAGGACCTATTTATAGCTGAATTCTCTAATCTTAGGTCGGTGAAGATAAGGATTGCTTTTCGTGCCGTGCGGAGCAATTCTCACGTCTCTTCAGGAATAGATAGAGATAAACTAGGTTGAGTTTATCTCATTATTCCACCGCCTTTACTCTCTTCTGCGTGAGAAATAAGCTGGGTATTTCTGACACGTGTCGTAGACCGCCAGACCAAAACCCTAATTATTATCCCCCCATTTGTGTGAAGCTGAGTCAGCCTTTGTGATGATGTTTTAAGAGAGAGAAATATTCTCTTTAGCCGAGTTGGCCAAGATAGAGAGATATCCTCTCATTTGTGAGAATGACTAGGGATGAGTCACGTGAAAAGGCATGGAATGCCTCAGGAATCGCGTGCAAAGTGTGAGAGAGCTGAGGTTGAGCTTCCTCTCTCCATGGCCAATCACATATGTCATGCAGAGACCGTATTATTGCTTTTGGGTCCCTTTGTTGAGCATGCGGAGCTCAAGAGATCTTATCCACGTTTTTGGATAGACATGTATAGTTCAGGCTCAATTTACTAGCCGTGAGCAATGTTTTGAAAACCGGCCCAGCCCGGCCGATCATCCCAGTGAATCGGTGATCCAGTCACCTTTCCGGGCCGTATCAACAGTGACCCAGTAAAATCAACAAAAAACGGCTTTTTTTGTGAGATTCGGGTGACCCGGCCGGTTTGACGCGTGATTCAGCGTATCTTATACGAGTCAATGAGTCGATAATTCTTCTGAATTTTTAACATTTAAAAATATCATCATATGATTCAAACGAGGAGATAATTTTTACAAACACACATGAACAGAAAAAAACAATCCATACAACAGATCGAGACAACAATGAGGTTAATCTTGAAAAAAAAATTAACAAAATTTTTGCCCCTTTCCTTAGATGCGAATGGTAAAAATTGAACTTAACAAGCAATTACTTACAAATTTGATCAGAAAAATTATACAAGAAACTCCCATAGTAACAGATTATACACAAACAAGTTTTTCAATCACATAAACACATTGACAAACGACCTAAGAAGTGAACAGATTTTATAGATCCTTCTCACATTTTATATGAACATCAATCTTCCGTTTCTTCAAAGTAGGGATTGTGCTTGAGGTATCGAGTTTGTGGTAGGAATGATAGTATTGACGGCTAAGCTAGGGAAAGAGAGGCAATAAGTGTGATAGAGGAGATCCCCACGATGGACAAACTCTTGGTAGGAAGTTAGGGTTTGTGGCGGAAATTGTAAATAGTTGATAATATAAGGACAAACTTTTCCTAGTTAACAATGTAAAAAACTTGAGCTGTCACTCTTACTTAACTGTTTGTGGCATTCCCTAGTCCCTATCACTAGAGCATTTGTAAGTTTCCCATTGACAAACGTCATAAGAAATGGACAGGTAGAAATTAATTTAGATAAACAATTTATATATATGACCCAGTAGACCCGGGTTAAATCACTGGTTGAACCAATGACCCTTGACCCAGTATTTTTTCCGGGTCGGTGCCCGGGCTGGTTTTCAGAACATTGGCCGTGAGTGTGTTTGAGAGGCTGAGAAATAGTCTTGAGCCCTAGGTAAGGCATGTGCCTATTATGGGGAATATTCTGCCCTATCTGAGATTTCCCGAGAGATTTGAATTTCTCCGAGATTTTTCGGAGAGATGTAAATCTCTCTTGGATTGTGAAAAGAAGTGTGAATCTCTTTGAGATTTTGTATAGAGATGTAAATCTCTCCGGTATATTTTTACGAGATGTGAATCTCTCCGGAATTTAGCTCAAGACGGGTCCAAATTGATTGGAAACGGCCCAACGATCAAGACGTCTTTGCGGTCTTGGAATTTTAGCCAAATTACATCGTTTAGAGCCTCAAAAGGCCGTTTTAAGAAATTTTTTATTTTCTTAATAAACCCTTTGCGGAACAAGGGTGTGTTGGAACGGTGTGGAAGCTAAGTTAGACACGTCATGCTCCAAGAGCATCTTGCAAGGGAAAATGAATGTGCGTTTGCCTAGCTTTAGGGCCCGGTTTGTAGCATCATCATGGCGCATCGGGGAAGTTATGGCATGCGCGCCTAACCACGCGCTAGGTGTGATTTTCCGGTCCGTCACAGTTGGTATCAGAGCCAGGTTTCGAGATAACTCTAGGGATTGTGCGGAGTGGACTCGTCAACGAGTATTTCTCCTTTAAAAGGAAATAAAGTTGGAGAGTAGGCCAACTTTTTCGTGGAAAGAGTTTGTAACTACTACGCAAGTTACTTTGCGAATCGAGTTGAGCTTGTTTAAGTACTGTGAGTTTGCCTGGCCTAAGTGGCACCCCACTTACGAGTGGATATCCGTGTAATATCTTACCTTTTAAATACGTAATCATCTAATTCTACTTATAGGAAATGTGGTGGCCCCTTAACGAAAACTAGTGTCGACTTAATACTAGTCATTATTTTAGGGTTTAAAGAAGTATATTTATAGTTAAAGGGATTGAGATCCCTGAAATGAATCCGTAAGTTTCAAAAAAAAAAAAAAAAAAAAAAAAAACGGCGTAAGGGAAAGGATCTCTGAGTAGAAGCAAAACTAGGAGTAAGTATAACTTAGATTTTACTGTCTTTCCTGATTTTATCGTTAATCAATCTCATGCTCATCGTTTCTTATCTCTCTGTGACGTTTTAGGATTTGAAAAGTGAACCATCTTCTTCCTAAAAGGTCTATTATCGGTTGCACTTGCTGGAGTTTAAGGCAAGTTGATTCGATCTCTTAATTTTCGGATAGATGTAGAAATAGCAATTAAATACCTGTTTTCATTCGATGTTTCTATGGCTAACTTGATTGTATGTGTGGCTTAAGCATGAATTCTTGTAATATGATGATGTGTTAGATAATTTGTTTAGGTTGTAACTTGGTAAACAAGGTATAGAATTTTATTTCCTGGCCAAAGTTTTGGTGGTGGCTCATAACGTGATTGTGGTTCATAGGATTAGCCCTTTCAGTCTTGCCAGTGGGTTAGGTAGTTGTGGAATATGTGAATGGATGATAGGATGGATTAAACATGATGGTTAATGGAGGGAAAATGAGTTTTGTGAATATTATTAATTTAGTGGTCCACATATACTAAAAGGTTATTACCAGGTCCTTTGATTGAAGTAGGACTCTGATGAGCATTAGTTTAGTGATGAAAGTAGTTTATTTAATTATATACTACAGAGCGGTTAGAGTTTTAACTTCAGTGGAGATTTATATTGAACCGAGCTTAACCGTTTAGTTTTAGGAATCATGGGATTGGTAGTGAATGTGTGGCCTTGGCTTAGCACTAAAATTTGACTGCAACAGGAGTACTATGTTAAACTGTTAACTAGTTTCAGGGGTCAAAATGTTGAGGCTTAAACTGTTAGCTTATACGTTTGTTAGCCTGAATGATTTTGGGTTCGAAGGTGATTTATCTGTGAGGTGATCACATACAGACCCAAAGACCTTATGTAGGTTTCCGATCTCATTCCTAAAAATGAAAGTTGGCCTTATGTAGGTCGGAATTTGAATTTCCAAAATGGAAATTTGGTAGAGGGATGCGTTCTCAAGCACTCTTATATATGCGCCGAGTACAGCCGTATATATAGACAGATGTGGGTCGTTGCGGATTTGTTCTGAACTATCTCTTGCGTGATTATGAAAAAGTTGTGATACAATAGAGAGTTAGGATCTTTCTCATGAGAGGGGACTTGAAATGCTGATAACGTGTGTGAATTAGGGAAGATCTAGTTTTTATTAAAAGTGATGTGGTAAATGTTCATTTACCTGGAGCCTACCTACTTATATTTCCTTGTAATGTACTTTTAACTGGTGACACTTATTTAATCTCTATTTTTATATTTTTCCGTGGATCAGTGGTCGGGTAAGCTTGCTTTGGAGTTTAACTCCTGTTGACTATTTTTCAGGTGTTGTTAGGGATCGTAAAGGAGTTTGATTGATTCCAGTATCGGTGGATATTCAGAAGATATCTAACTGAGGGTGGACATCTATACTTCTTCTTTTCTTTTTCCGCTATGTAGTTGTGAGGTAGTGGGGATACTTGCTTTGGGTAAACTTCATTTTTTTTTATTATTTTCCTTTGTTAGTTTGACGTTGTTTAAGGGTGGATTATATTATTGAAGTCGAGAACATATTTTTTTCTAGATATATTTAATTTTCGATAAGAAATAAAATTCCCTGCTGCATATTCAATTGTAAGGGAACTGCGTTCCTAGTTTTTTGTGGGTTATGTACCTTGTTGCAGGAAATTAACGACATATTTTCCATTTAATCATCGTCCGGGGTTATATGGAAAGTAGGGTTGTTACAGTTGGTATCAGAGCTTAGGTTAGAGTAACTCTAGGACTTGGGGGGAGTGAGCCTAGGACGTTTCGTTAGGTATATCCATGGTTTGGAATCGTGGACAGCCTTGCTGATTTTAGGTCAGTCAATACCTCAATTGATGCTAATAGGAAGGGAAAGGATAAGAAGAACCAAAAGTGTAAGGACAAGGAGAATAAGAAAAGTTCTGAGGCCAAGGAGAAAAGCTATCAAAGGGATGATAGTTTGGCTGCGAAGAACAGGGCCGGTGGTTGTTTCTTATGCAAGGGTCCTCACCTTGTGCGTGATTGTCCAAAGAAAGAAAAATTGTCCGCAATTATCGCTGAGGGCAGTGGCGACAAAGAAGAAACTGATCAAGTGGAGCATGTTAATCCTATTCAACTATGCAACATAGTATCACAAACGGCAGCAGTACAACATGGGCTGAGTGGCACTGGCCTGGTTTATGTGAAGGTTGGCATACACAATCATCGTCTCTAGGGCATGGCATATACAGGTGCGTCACATACGGTTATGAGCTTGTCGATGGAAGAATACTTTGGTTTGGAAGTATATCAGGCTGATCACTGCATGAAGACAGTGAATGACATAGCTAAGCCAATCAAGGGAATGGTTGTGGCAAATGTTGAAGTGGGAGAATGGCGTGGCCAAATCAGTGTAATGGTGATGTATCTCAATGACTTTGAGATGATCCTCGGTAACAACTTTTTCAAAGAAGCAGAGGCAACAGTGATGCCTCACCTTAGCGGGATTTTCATATAATGTCCAAGTGCACCTTGTTTCATGAAAGGTATAAGGAAAGTTAGTCCGGTTGACATGAAGTGTGACAAAGGAAAGGCAAGTGAGTTTGCTCCTGTCCGCTCGTTCAAAGAAAGCTTAGCTGAGATTCATATGGAATTTGTATATCCTACGGATCTTAGCATCCCTTGTTCGCCATGATTAGCATGTGTATGAAGCAGGGGCCTTGCATTGTTGTTTGCAAGTGCCTGAACCTTCAAGGTTGCTGAAGTATGGAGGCTTTGGCATGTTTTCTGTTTGTTGTTTATGTTTGAAGTTTAAGTTGGGTGTTGCTGATCTTATAGTCTTAAAAGATGGCACACTAGTTGTTGGTGTATTTTCTTTGGTTATGTATTTAATTTCAGTAAGTCCGATTGAGTGTTGGCCAATGGTGTAAATGGGAAGGAGTCCCTATGTTTCTTATGTAAGGCTAGTGTAATGAATGAAGGAGGTGTTTAAGCAAAAACCTTGTCTCTTTTTGCTTAATATAAAGCTAGTTCATTAGGGAAGCACTACAAGTATACTTAGCCAAAGTATACAATAAGAAACGCTGAAAGCAAAACCAAGCAAGAAGTGAAGTTGGTGGCATATGCGAGTTTGATGTTGGGAGAGTTACGTAGAAGTGCGAAAGTATTTGGCAGCGATAGCATGGAGTAACGCAGCAAGAATGAAGATATAAGTCTATCAAGCATATGAGTTAAAGAGTAACTCATAGTTAGGAAGAACATGATGTTGTTTTTCCGCTACATTAAAGCGTAGCAGTTTGAAAGAACAAGTGAGGCCTTGTTAGTTTCAAAGGCGCGTGAAGAGGATACTACTTTTAAAAATGACGATGGAAAGCCCCGAATATCCTAAGTCATGGCTAATGTCATGCATTTTAGTCAAATTTTCACAAGAGTGTTGCAAAGTGATTGAATAATACTTAGTCTACATTAAGGCCTGTTGAATTGCAAGAGTGCAATGTCAGTCGGAATTGAAGGCGGTAAGCTAAGTTATGCATATCAGGGTGATATGTTAGATGTTTGGCGTGTACACTTAGGCACGGAATGGCTTGAAGGAATAATTTGGGTGCTGATGCAAGAGTCACAGCAACAGATTGTAATAGCACTTGGGTGTTGAGATGTGAATGAAGTGGAGATTGAAGCATAGTCAACGATGCAACAATGAAGCTGGAATTCATAGGCTTAACGGCAACGCAAACAAACTAAGTGGCGGCATAAAGTACTAGACAGAGAAGATTTTGCAAGGTTAAAGGCCAAACAAAGTTGCTGATTTCCGAGAGTGGCTCAAATGCGTACGAGGCCAAGGAAAGTTCAGTAGAGACTGAACTGATGTTGCATTCAACGAGGACGTTGAATGGATTGGGTGGGGGAGGTCTATGACATGGCCCAATAGTTAAGCGCAACAGTTGCGCGTTACTGAGAATGTAGCCTGGCAGATGGAGTTGCACATGCCGACGGTGTAGCGCCAACATGGCTGAGACAAGAAAGGCTACTTAGCAAATGCAATACGACGCGATAGTGTTGCATATCCTTATTCAGAGTTAGCCCATCTCAAGAGAAGAGTAAAGGATGAAATGCAAAGTCATGGCATGACTTTGGCATCGTTCCAAGCATTGGCCAAGACTTGAATGATGCATATGCAACAATGGCGTGGACAAATGCGCCATTGGTGATAATTTCTCGCCAAAAGAGATGCAAGTGATGCACATGAAGCATGAGTTGAATTATACAAGTCAAGACTCAGTTGGCATGATATTTGGATGTTGGCATCCAAATGAGCTAAGTGCGTAGCGGAGTGAGTGAAGTGCAATCATTATAGAATAGCGTAATCATTTTCGAGCACTTGGCCTAGGCTAAGAGTGAAGCACAATCATTATAGGAGAGCACAATCATTATCGAACATTGGCAGGGCCAAAGTTCAGTGACGCATAATGATTGTCGGACTTGAGTTCAAGCTGTCAGTTTTGAGTGTGTGCATCACACGCATGCCGAAGTGAAGGAGGAAGTTAGAGACGGTTATAAAGTGTCTTTATAACCGAGTTTGGCATGACCTAACCGTTTGAGACAGGTGTGGCGCCATTGTGCAAGCCAGCACCAAAGCTAGCAGTTAAAAAGTAAGTCTGGCGGTTAGGGAACTTCCCATGGACAGATGGATGTTCATGGGGCGTGCAAGTGAGTTGCATACGGATTGGCCCTGGTTCTTGGCATTATAAATAGCTAGAGAACCCTTGTAAACGAATTTGTTCAATAGTTCAAGTGTTGAGGAACCACATTTGCAGTAGAGAGTGATTTTTGTGATGCTTAGAGAATAAGCTTGTAAAGTCCATTGGTTGGACGAGTTTTGTATCTTCCCCTTAAGCTAATAAAAGTGAGTTTGTTGGCTTATGCGTTTGGCTTTGGTTCACTATTGATTCGATAATACTCCCCAAATTCTGTGAAGCATAAACATGGCAGGAACCTCTTTGTAGTATGGGCTACATTGTTTGGTAGACAAAATCTAAGTAAGTCTTCCGTTGCATACTCAAGGTAATAAGAGATCAATGAACCACTGTATTGTCGGGTAATACCTTCGCGAAAAATTGCTTGGGGCATTTGAAGGTGTGACACTAACCATGGACACGACCTCCTTGCTAGCCGGCCTAGCCTGGCCTAATCACAACAACGTCCTCCCTATCCCCTAGCATGGCATAACCATGCAACATCCTTCTAGTCTCTTGGCCTAGACAAGATAGTAGCCATGACCTCCTTATCTTCCGGCCTGGTTAACCATGGCCACGGCCACCTTGTCTTCAGGCCCGGCCTAGACATGTCTCTCATAGACAAGCCATATGGTTGTGACCTCCTTGCCTCTCGGCCTAGCCTAGCCATATGGCCACGGCTACGTTGCTCCAAACCTAGCACCCATGTCCATGCCGACTTGGCTGGCTACCGACTAGGTCGCGGCCCATGTCACGACTTAGCTAGCTATATACATAGTGTATTATGTTATCTACGTGTATTATTATGGCTAGCTGATTACAATGCCATCTTATGGCAAACTCATTATTAGTCATACGTAACCTTGGAGCCGAGTTGTCTCTTCAAGCTATGCCACTTCGACAAAATCTGGCTAGCTTAGGCTATTACTTAGTCAAGTATATCGTGATATAGACAAAACTAGAAAACAAATCCATGATTCCTACGAGAAATCAAAACATGTTACATGGGGGAATTACTTATGGGTATTGGTCTGGTGGTTTACAGCAACGTGTGGTATGGAAACATCCCATGATAAGGAAGTTACAAGTAGTGGTAACAGTTGAGAGCGGTTAAAAAAAGTGGCTAAGTAATGGAATGATGGTTTACCGGTTTCCAAAAACTTCCCTAACATCATGGGCGTAACCATACCATTATCCATTCCCAAGCTCTTGTTCTTCCATAGTTCATAACCTCACACCCAATTCAATCACCACTGATTTCCTCAACTTTCTTTGCTTTCCCTCCCCTAAGATCAACCCATTTTCTCTCTTTGTAATCGAAGCAAAACGTGAACGGCCAACTTTTTGGTTTAGACTCGTTTTGTACGATTTTGATTTTCGAACCTAAAGAAAGTACATTGACAGTACATTGTTTTGCCTATGAGCGATTTTTGGGTATTAACACGCACACCATTACAGCTAACACATGGGATCCCACTATAAGAGCTTCTCCAATGGAATGTTTGTGAAGATAAATGTCTAAATCCAGATAGGATAGACATTCATTCTCCCTAAAATTCTTCTTAAACCCCAACTTCTTACATCAATGTAAATATGACATGGCTTATTGTTAGATGTCTAAAACTAGACATGCATTCACCTTGAAGATGTCAAGCTATCCTAATAAGCTTTCCGCTTAGCTACAAATAATTACAACATATTAAACAACTATTTTTAGCTCTAATAGAATCTTAAAACTACTAAAAACAAAATTTACATTTAATAAAAAATAGATCACAAACAACACCATTGGAGATAAATTATTTTTTCCCTCAACTAAAGAAAAAATTGGAATGAGGATATCATGTTTGTGTTGCCGCCTAAGAAACACACACAACGACTATTGGAGAAGCTCTAAGTCATTAGAGCGTCCACAATCATGAGAGCAAACCAAAAACTAAAACCAAACTAAAATCTAAAAATATTTGGGTTTGGTGATGTTCACAAGCAACGGCTGACGAGCAAATTATGGTCAAGCGCACGTTTAATTTGTGCCTAAAACTGAGTGGATGTATAATCCGTGTCTCAACCACAGGCGAAGTATTGTATTTGCCTTAATCAGGAGTAGATGATAGTCACACCTGACATGGGAGGAATTTAAATATCCGTTTGGAATGAAATAGACATAATACATGCGCCCAGCTAATAGGCGTAAACTTAAAGCTCGCCAGATGGGGAAAACACAAAACTCCGCTTGTTACAGAAGGTGATTAAAATCACGCCCCACTTCACATTGCACACGTACCACTAGTCTGTGCGGGTGGTGGCATGAATAAAACAACAACAATATATGGACAACTCAATGTTTATCCTTGTTCTCCTCTTTTCCAAACTATTCTCAAAACAACAAGAAAACCTCGAAAAAAAATAATTTATCCGGTCATAATCTTCCGCATTTTCTTCCAATTTTAGGTTATAAATATACAACGAAAGCTTATGTATTGGGAAGATCAACGGTAAACAAGCAAAACTCCTAAAACAAGGTGGTTTGGTCGATGCAATGATAATGCAAGTTGTTACGTATGATTTGAATATACAGTATTGGCAATGTGTAACTACCGTCAAGAAATATGTAACCCATCCTAATTGGGAGGTCGAAGCATATGGGTATGTCTGTGACCTTCATAAACACCCGATTGAAGAACCCGCTGAACGTGTACCTATTCCGCCTCAACAACAATTGTCAAACATAAGCTTACGTTCAACTTTATTTTGTAAAGTTCACAATAATATGTGGAAATGTAACTTATTTTTTGCATCACCGGACGAAGCTTACACATATTTTCAAGAACATGTCGATTTTACTCAACAATTTTGCAAATTTACGTTAAATCAAACGAATGAGAGGATGGACGCTCTTACGACGAAAAATCAGAACCACATGTTGGAGGTACAACTTTACCATTTCCATATGCAACAACCATCCCAACCTCCCCTTGGATTCGGTCATTTTCTCAAACTATGCCACAACAATTTTGGGATAATATGAGTCAATCATCAGCATCAATAATGTCGTCAGTTAATCCCCATCCGAGAAGGCATATACCTTTTATCCCACCGCGATTGGCGCCATCGTATCCGGATACGGATAATATGAATGGCTAATTTTTTTATGACTACTTATATGTCTTGACTTTCGTGTTATGCCTTATGTTTGCTATGTATAGTCATTCCAGCCCCGCTGATAGTTAATGGCTTATCTTATTTTTTAGGGAGTAGTCATTTCAAGCATGAGTGTGTAGTCATGTAAAGAGTGTGTCTACTCTTTTCATTGTCCCTTAATCGGATGATTTTTAAATTTCTAATTAAGTGTGTCGTCCTATCAAGACTCAATTTATTTTTTATTACGGTATTGGATTTTCGTTATAAATTGAAGACTTAATTTCTCAATTTATACAAACCAACATAGTTCTTCTTCTAATAATAATAATAGTTTTTACTTCTCAGAAGATGATTCAGTGGCATTTAGCCAAAATAACCTAGCCGTCAGCTTGGGATCCCTTGTTACAAATGTAAACTGGCCTCAAACTCGTATTAAAATACCAAGAGATCGTGAGGCGGGAGATAGACTTCTATGGAGAGATTACTTTTCCCCGAACCCACACTTTCCACCTAATGTATTCCGTAAAAGACTCAGAATACGACGACAATTGTTTAACCGAATAGTGGCAGATGTTGTGTCTGTAAATCCTTATTTTTTTCAAAATCCCGATGCCTGTAGGGTTCTTGGATTAAAACCTCATCAGAAAGTAACAGCAGCATTCTGAATGTTAGCTTATGGATGTGCGACATATATAATAAATGAGTACTTGCACATTGGAGAAACCACTGTTTTGGAAGCTACTTGTAGGTTTTGTAAGACGATTGTCCATTTGTATGGGACGAATATTTGCATGAACCAACTGCGGGTGATGTTAAACTGTTTCTTAAGCAAAACAAATACATGGAATTTCCAGGGATGTTGGGTTGTCTAGATTGCATTGATTGGAAATGGGATAAATGTCCGTCGGCTGAATCAGGGGCATACACGGCGTATAAAGGGAGAAAAAGTATTGTGTTGGAGGCAGTGGTGTCGTATGATCTCTGATTTTGGCATGCATTTTTTGGTATCCCCGGCTCAAACAATGATATTAATGTGATGAACCGTTCATCTTACTTTGGATGAAATGGTTTCTTACTTACATTTGAACCTCGACTAATCATGGGAGTGCTATCAGGATGCATGTCTTTGTTAAATTGCCTGACAACTTTAGACATATGCAAACTGGTGGAATAATATACCACAAGCTCAGTATTCGATCGAGCTTTCCCTAGATTTTTCATCTCAAATTCGGATTTTAAATAGTTTTTAAGGTCTCTTATTACATCAAGAGTACAAAGTCTTATCAACGGAAAAGAACCACCGGTGAACTTTGTGGTAAACAAACATTCATATCATATGGGATATTATCTCGGTATGGCATATACCTAGAGATTGCTACTATTGTGATGGCCATAAAATATCCAGATTCAAAGAAAAAGGTAAAAATTTCAACGATGTAAGAAAAGATGTAGAGCGAGGAATTGGTGTACTGCAACAACAATTCACAATCACCAAGCAACCTGCAACAATGTGGAATCCAGATGTGCTTGCATATATCATGAAAACTTGTATTATGTTACATAATTTGATAGTCGAGGATGAGCGTCTACCCGGTGATTGGCCACATGTATATAAACAACGCAACAACCCAGCACCAGTTAATATATTGAGAGACCATAGTGAGGAACTATCCAAATGAGAAATGACCAAAGCGGTCGTGCAATGACCAAAATAACAAATGCATTTTCGTTTGCGTGAAGACTTGATGGAACACTTATAGTCAGATGTCATTTAAGTCTTGGGCACCAAAATCTAAACGAATGATTTTATTTAGATGTATTATCTCTTTTTTGCGTACTCTTCATCAGATTTTAATTAAGAAATGGTAAGTTGTTTCAAAAGGTGTTAAAGTTAATTCAATTCATAATAACTAGAACTGCTAATAAAATTAAAATCCAAAAAGTACAACATAGAACTGCTAATGATAATAATCACTTATTAATCATAATAACTAGTCCAACTGTTGCCACGGTGGGAGGGCCGACAGAAGAAGAATCTGAAGATGGGGTTTGTCTGCGACTACTTTCGCCCCGTTTCAGAAAAAATGATACTTTCGCCTTGTTTCAGAAAAAGTGATACTTTCGCTCCATTTCAGGAAAAGTGATACCTTTGCTCCATTTCAGAAAAAGTGTCCTTTTCCAGAAACGGAAAATTAGTCGAAAATATGGTTGCATGATGTGTTATGCATCCTTTGTGGTGGTTTGCATAATGGCTATGCATTCAATTTTCGAGAATTGTGCCTAAAGTGAATGTATCACTTTTCTTGAAACGGAGGGAGTACATCGTTTTATATTAGTTGCAACGAAAAATTAGTTTATGCATAAACCAAAACATGCCTACATAAAGTATTATGTAACTTTTGTGGTGGTTTACATAATGGATATGTAGGATCAGAATATCGCAATTCCAATACTTCGCGAGATTAATAAACGACTGCGTCGCGAAGGAGTCGCATGGAGGTAAATAAATGACGTAATAGATGACGACAGTAGGAACATGAGGAAAGTGTGAAGACTTGGCGAGATTTAGGAGTGTCGCGAGGACAAGCAGTTACACATTCGCGAGGATTCGCGAGTCGATTCCGAAAATAAAGGACAGCTTAGCTGTCATCCACTATGTAATACCCTATATAAAGGGTCGAGTAAGTCTGTTGTAGAGGAGGTCTTTTTTGAATTGTTAAGCAAGTCATTAGGAGAGAGAAAATCAAGAGTGATTGTAATTTCTTTAGTTCTGTTTCTACATTTCTTTGTAAATCTTTCAAGAAAACAATTAATAAAACACATTATTATTCATATTCAAATGGATTGATTAAGCAAATTCGAGTGAGGGGTGTAGTGTGGGATTTCCTACAACTACATATGCGCTAGAAACAGGGATTGAACAAGATTGAGGATCGAAGAGTACAATTAAAATCGTTTAAATCAAGAAAATGAGAAAGAAAATGTTAAATTAGATGAGGTAGAGGAGTTAAGAAGCAAGGAACATAATGAAGATATGGAATACAATTCAATTACAAAAGCAATGGTTAATGAATTCCACGAAAATATTAGAGGAAGGATACATAAACGAGATTTTGAAGGAAAGAAGATTATAGATGAGGAGAAGACATCGTCTTTGAAGGAATGGGAAAAGCGTAAAAATAATATTCACAAGCAGTTAGAAGTACCTAGAGAAAATTTGAATCATATATCTCCACTAGTGATCACGATAAATGCAAGCAGAAAAAGAGAAGAATCGGCAAAAGCAGCGGAAGAATGGGAAATAAATAGAACTTTGGTGGATACAGGGAGTTTGGTGAGTATCATGTTTTACCATACCTACAAAAAATTAGGATATAAAGATGAAGAAATGAGTTCTCCAAGATATTATATTCATGGTTTTGGAAAATCTATAACAGTACCTAAAGGGGAGATAAAATTACGAATTTTACTCGGAGAAATTGAAACACAAGTAACATTAAGTGTAGTGGATATGGAATCGCCGTACCACATATTGTTAGGGAGACCTTGGGTACATGCAATTAAGGCGGTAGCGTCAACACTCCATCAGTGCATCAAATTTCCTATGCCGAGTGGAATTGGTGAGATCAGAGGAGATATTGATAAAGGAAGAATATATCATCAAATCGAGGTAAAGCATTATGAAGGGCAAGTGAAGAAGCGAAAAGATCGCAGGAAGATGATAAAAGCAGCTAAGAAAGAAGAAGAATTTAGAATTTACATGATAAGAGCAAAAGAGGGAAAAGGAATACCTGGCGAAATCATGGGAAAAGGGAGTGAGTTCGCGAAGGAAATGAGAGGACCAACTCCTATGGGAGAACCGAAGTCTAGTTATGTCGCAGTAGAACAAACAAAAGAAGTGAATGTTGGAACAGAGGAGGAGCCTAAAATCTTAAAAATTGGGACTAAAATGGAAGCGGATGAAGAAAGAAGAACTGTTGAGTTGCTGCGAGATTATAAAGATATTTTCGCATGGGATATGGATGAAATGCCTGGTATAGATCCATCAGTGGCTTGCCATAAATTGGAAATTGACAAGAATGTAAAACCATTTAAGCAAAGAATTAGAAAGATCGCGACATCATATCATCCTCAAATAGAAGAAGAATTGCAGAAAATGTTGGACGCGGGAATTATTAGACAAGCAAAATATCCCGAATGGATAGCAAATATGGTTATAGTCCCAAAGAAGAAAAAAGGAATAAGAATTTGTATAGACTTTACTGATCTAAATAAAGCTTGTCCTAAAGATAGTTTCCCATTACCAGATATTCCGCAATTGGTTGAAGCAGCGGCAGGAAACGAAAGGATATCATCTCTTGATGGATATAAGGGTTACAATCAAATTCCTCTCGCCGAAGAAGATCAAGAACATAACCGCTTTCTTTGCTCCAAGAGGATTGTACTGTTATACAAAAATGCCGTTTGGTTTGCGAAATGCCGGTGCGACATACCAAAGAATGGTGGAGAAGGTGTTCGCGAGATGGATACACAAAACATTGGAGGTATACGTAGATGATATGTTAATAAAAAGTAGAAAAGCAAAAGACCACGTACGGGATTATTTATTTGAACTAAGCAGATGTTTTCTTGAGAAAGATTATTTATTTGATCCATAGAAAATGTATGGAGGTTATCTAAACGATTATATTGCTCCATCCAAGCATCTCTTTCCGTTTGAGTTTCTTCCACAATAGATTCCAATTGATATATCTCCATCTTACGTTTCTGGTGCAAAACTTGAGAGGCGAACCAAGTTTTTAAAAAAAATAAAAAATAAAAAATAAAAAAAATGGGGAGGAGAGATACCTTTTAGTTCTTCATTTTTCTTGCGAAGGTTATCGCGATCCAGTAAAGTATTATGAAGAATATTCTTCAAAGTCTTAATTTCTTGTTCCAAGGATATTTGCGATATCATATCGGAACCAAAATATTTACCCAAAGATTCGTAAACACTAGTTCTGGTGGGATCAGTGGAGGCTTTCTTAACATCATTCATGGTATCTGATAAAATTCTAAAAGCTATATCCATCCCCTCCAAATTTTCTTTGGTAAGAGAGATAGATTTTGAGGAAGAAGAAATAGTAGAGGAAGAAGGAAAAGATGAATCACCCGTGGTTATAAGATCGCCAGTTGGAGAAACCTGATCAATAGGTGGGGGCGAGACAAAAGTAAAAGTGGGGAGAGGCACGTCCTGAAGAATTTCATTCACAGAAAATTCAGGGATTGATTTATCCTGCGAAGATACTGTAGGGAAAGTAGAAAGTTTGAATCCCGAAAAGGAAACAGTAGGAGTAGCGGCAGGAGCATCAGGTTTATTATGGCGAAACCTTTTTGGAGACCTATCATCATTCTTATCATCCTGCGAATAATAAATCAATTGAGAAACAGAGGCAACAAAATTGCTATTAAAGGAGTAAATATTTCTAAAATACCTTACTACTCGCAGGCAAGTTTTTTTGGAAGCGAGAGACTTGATTGCGAAGAGGATTTTGGTTGTGAACCCGTAGGGATGTTAGGGTTCACCACGGTATACTTAGAACTGGGTTTATTCTTGCTAAAACAAAAAATGGCGGAAGCAATATCAAAAGAAGAATAGAATCAAGATGAAGTAATTTCAATAAGGAAGATCAATCAAGAGAATAGTCAAAATCAATAAAATTAACGAACCTGGATGCCATGAAAGCAATAGCAGAAAGACAAAAAGAAAAGGAGGTGATGAAGATGAACAGCAGGAAATAATTGCAGATTTATGAGGAAGATAGAGAAGAAGAGAAAGAATGCTTTTCACATGAGATTTTCCTTTAAATAGAAGAAAAAAGAGTGACAGATAACATTAAATATACCGGTAAAAAGAGTAATTTTAGACACGTGTAAACGGTTATCCCTAAATTCAAGGAATCAAATTGAAGAGATTTTTATACTATTTCATGAATACTTCACGCTTCGCATACTTCAAGAGATAGTACTTCTTGTTCACTTCGCAAAGCTTCGGAACTTCGCAAAAGAATAGAGGCAAGTACGTACTTTTCAAGTCCAGTATTCTTTCACTCGTTCCTTTATCAACAAATGTCAAAGATCACCACAGTAACAAATTTTTTCCTTAAAAATCGCTCTCCAAGCAATATTCAAGGAAAAAGAGGCAAGATGTAGGATCAGAATATCGCAATTCCAATACTTCGCGAGATTAATAAACGACTGCGTCGCGAAGGAGTCGCATGGAGGTAAATAAATGACGTAATAGATGACGACAGTCGGAACATGAGGAAAGTGTGAAGACTTGGCGAGATTTAGGAGTGTCGCGAGGACAAGCAGTTACACATTCGCGAGGATTCGCGAGTCGATTCCGAAAATAAAGGACATATTAGCTGTCATCTACTATGTAATACCCTATATAAAGGGTCGAGTAAGTCTATTGTAGAGGGAGGATTCTTTTTGAATTGTTAAGTAAGTCATTAGGAGAGAGAAAATCAAGAGTGATTGTAATTTCTTTAGTTCTGTTCTACATTTCTTTGTAAATCTTTCAAGAAAACAATTAATAAAACACATTATTATTCATCTTCAAATGGATTGATTAAGCAAATTCGAGTGAGGGGTGTAGTGTGGGATTTCCTGCAACTACTGGATATACATTTAATTTTCTAAATTTTTTCCTAAAATGATAAATACCTCCGAATTTTTCGTAAAAGCTTTAAATTTGATACTGTTGTTTGTACTCGTTGTGTAGATTTTCTAATAACCTTTCCAATGAGATAAAATTTGTAAAATTCCAAGGCACGGATTTTTAGATATGTTATATTAAAGTTTGCTTTCCAATTATACTCATAAAAAAAGATACATAAGGAGTTATAGTAATTGGACTAAAAGGGAGGGACAAATTGTGTCAAGTGAAAAAGACTAACCATGGACACTGTTAGAGCACTGCTCGGTCGAACTCACAAGCGTTGCTATCTCAAGCTTGTTGTCAAGTTTAGTTGCCAAAACTATAAGTCTTGATTTATAGTCTACTTATAGCTAAGTCTCGGATTAGGATAGAAAGTGTAGTTGAGCATTAGACTTCACGACATTCATCGATTAATGTCATAACCCAGTCTTGAGTTGGTGGTATGAGAGGGGTGCCCCGTAGATCTTCTATGGTGCCATTAGTCTAATTGATTTTGTAGCCGTTAAATATAATGTTGGTAGTGTATGTTGTTAGTGTGCTCGTGTGTCTAACACGAGTGGGTCAGGTATTTTAGTCAATTTATTCTGTGAGTGGATATAAGATAACCAATGAGAATTTTAATCTAAATCTTTTTTTTTCTTTCTTCTTCTTCATATCTTAACTTCTGTAGGCAGAAACCGGCTGCCTGAGATCCATTTGTAGTGTAGATCACTACAAGTGGTATCAGAGCACTCGATTCTGAGTGACCTTGATCACCATGGTGACTAGAACTGAGTTTGAAGCTTTAACCAAGAAGATAGAAACGTTGGCTAACGACCTTAAAGATCTCAAAACACACCATCACCCTTGTTATTATCCTTTATGATGGATCTGTTTAAGGCAGAAACTAAAAAGGCATTGGAGGAATTGAAGGATCAAGCATCGACATCTAATGGAGAAGGAATTCTATAAATCCCTATTCAACCAGGTTTCACATACAGACCTACAGGAAGATGGGCTACTGGTGAGAACTCTAATTCCATTCATACTCATAAGCTTAAGGTTGACTTTCCTAAGTTTGATGTCATCAACCCTAGATCTTGGCCTAGGAAGTGTACCAAGCACTTTCAGTTACATCATATGGATGAAGCACAAAAGGTTCACTTAACAGCTATGTATCTAGAACGCAAGGCTGATATATGGTTTCAGGATTATCAAATTGGGAAGAAATTCTTAGTATGGGAAGTATTTCAAAGATCTATATAGTGGAAATCAGCAGTTTCGTGACCGATGAAGCAAGTCATTTAACTCGTATCTATGACTTGCTTTGTCAGTCAAAGAAAGGGTCGTTGTTTGAGCGTTTTTTTCAACTATGACGTGTCTCTGGGGGTCATTGAAAATCTTATATCAACGACCGATTTTAACGGTCAATGCTTTATGACTGACTTCAATCAGTCATAGATATAAATCTTAATATAAAAAAAAAGAAAGATTCAGATTGGCTGTCTGGGCTGACTAAATCTGACTAAATCTGAAATCAAACACAAATGAAACTCAAATGAAAACCAAATTCAAATGAAACTCAAATTAGAATTCAAATGAGAATCAAATGAAACTCAAATTAGAATTCAAATGAAAATCAAATAAAAATGATAATCAAATTAAACTTGCACACAAATAATCATTCAATTTAACATTCATTGATTCATTGGTTTCAAATTACACAAAGGATTAAAATCTGTAGTTCTGACCAGTGTAATCTGTAGTTCTAGGATTCGATTACAAAACGATGAACTAAAAAACTATTGATTAAACAACAAAATTATAAACTCCGATGATGATGAAGAACTTATTCCTACTTCATAATGGTGTACCTGCACAGCAAAAGCCATCAGCTGATGAATGTGGGGAGGTCACAATACTCAAGAAAATGCTTATAAAAACAATAACCATGCACATGAGAGGACCGTGATCTATAAAGGTACCATCCTAACCAATATGATGTCAATCTCTTTACCTGCCTCTGTCCAACATCGACACAACGGCACAAACACAACTAGTTCATTAATTCACGACCTTGACATATCTTGAGCACAAGATACATAATGGGTTATACATGGAATCCTAATGTAAGAACGATAACAGGTATTGCAGGTAAGATTGCAGAGATGCCGCAAGATGAATAACCAAAAGAACTCAACATTTTTGTTCTTCCTACTGATAAACCAGTTGTTATTAGCGCAGTGATTGAGAAAAGCACGAGGAAACAAAGAAACCTATTTGTTGAATCAATGGCTTTAAATGGAAAATAGGTTTCTTTAGGCAAATTTATCATTCATCAACTGATAATCTGAAACATCAATGAATCACACTTATGGGAATAGATAGAAAGACATACTTGTGAAGTAATCTTCATGTGTGGTCGTCTTGTAAAGCAGGTCACCAGTAACTTCAACAAAAACAAAAACAAAAATCAATAAATCATATTCCAGTACACAAACAAACGTCAAAACCTAGATTATACACCAGCAGCTAAGATAAAATGCTGCACTAACATATGAAATAAACCCGGGAGTTATTCCTACCATAAGTGATTAATAAATACGACAGACGAACAAACTAATATATGATATTAATAATCAATCATATCACAAATTCCTCGTAGATCAGTTAAGCATATATTTTTAGCATGTTTGGTTTCATTATCACAATAAATACGACAGACAAACAAACTAACATATGAGAGAATGCAAAAAAAACATGTGCCAGATTAAATATTGTAACTCTTTAACAGGAAGTAAGATCTGCCAATATATTCATCGAGTTTTACGAAGCCAAGCAAGCAGCAACAACAATATATTGATATAGTCAAATTGTAATAACATGTCCCTTGTACTGAACTAAGATCAAGGTTAGGGGTCTCTTTAGACAACTAACATCTCTTTTCAACATAATTAACAGCTTCCCTCAGTAAACTCATGTCTTCGTTCATTTCTATAAATACGGATAAAATCAGTTTATTGGTTCTTTGACTTTTACAAATACAAGCTCATTAGGTGTAACTGTGTACATGGTAACGAGTCAACAAGACCAGAACCAGACCTGGATTCAGACTAATGATATCCCAATTATCTAATTTCTAGAGAATACCTCTAAGCTTTACTAGCAAAAATGCCTAACATAAGCACAATCTTTCCAACCCTAACAGGATCTAAAACACCATGTTGAAGTAAATATTTTAAGTATCGTTTCTTTACCTTATCAATTAATGAAAATGCTTGTGAAGGATATATATCGTTCCGATCACCTCCCATCTTCCTCGAAGTGAAAGAAGTATAGCATGTGGCATGTGCCATTTATACCACCAAAAGTTACAGTTGAACTCTAAAACGAGAAAAAATTTGTCCGAGGTTGTGTTCTTTCCACGTTTCTATGTCCATTCCTATTTTGCAAAAGCTTGTTTTTCCTCTGTGAAAAATCAAACCAATTCATCAATTCACAAGACATAAATTGAACTTATAATTCAAAAATTAACACAACAAACACAAGCAGATAGCTTCACCTTCAGCTGCATCTTATGGGTCTTCGACATATGCTTCTTTACTTGACCTAGAATGCTTTCTTAAGATTTTCCTTCTTTTCACCAGCCTCTTGTCTCCTTGCCAGCTGACAAAAACAAATCATGTAATGCCACACCTCTGTTACTACCACAGTTTGAATTGTAAATCCAATCAATACTAAACAAATAAGCCACATTGTAAACTACTAATACAACTAACAAAAATAAAGTCCCATTTTCACATCACCTTCTTTATCATCATCATCTTCCTAGGGTGTACTGCTGCTTGCGGCTAGTTACAAACAAACCAAACAAATATTGGAACTATACTTTCACAACTTGTAAGTTCTGAGAAGAGAGGATGTTCAGCTACAAACACCTGTAATTTGATAAAGTAAAGAACTACCACACAAGGAAGAAATGTAACCATTTGTCTAAGACTTTCATGACTGAATATATTGGGGCTTTCACCCCTAGAAAAAGGAGCACTGCGAGGAGATGCACTCTTTTTCCTAGGACTAGGACTGCGCCGAACAGGAGAGGCATTGGAAAAAATGAGGATGTTTTCATCAATATAAGGTGCAAAGCCAGAGAAGACAAGGATCCAAGATGTGTAAATTATACTACCTGCCGCCTGACTTGCTTCTGCTCGTCCTGCATTCTTGTTCATAACGACTTAGACTACCACCATCGGTAATCGGGACTTAAACTGCGGCTCTTAATACGAGTTCTCCTTCTACTTTCCTGACCCCAATGCTCGTCACGAGACCTGGAACTGGAATGGTTTACAATCAGCGATACTGATTTCAGAAATTATGTCTCAAAATATAGTCAAAATAACAGACAATACCTTCGATGGGGGCTGTGACTTCTAGACTGTTCCAGACTCCCTCAAGCCAAAATAACAGATAATATATTGAGATTGATCAGCCCACGACTTAGTGTATCTGCCCAAACTCTAAAGGTGGCCTGAAAAGAATCCTTCTTCAATGAATGCTTAGAATCTGTTGAAGTATTTTGGTCCTAGTTTTCAAGGCACCTCTCACTGATAGAACTTTGCATTTCTGCAGGTTTTCTGGAGATTTGATCAGTATAAAAAGTTAATGCATCAAAACGGTCATCAAAACTGTTCAACTACTTTCCAGAAAAGGGATCAAAAGTCTGTGAACTAATAGACTCTTCAAAACTGTTCAGCATCATTTTAGAAAGGCATCACCAGTTTATGAATTAATAGACGCATCCCCAGTTTTGGCTTTAGCTTGCAAAACTGGTCTTCGAGTGGCGAAAAAATCGATCATTGTTGAAGAAGATGCAGAACTACCGGAAGGCATCGCAGAAAATATATCAACACTGGCCTGCATAAATGGTAGAAATAGATCTTGCTTAGTCAAGAAGCCAAACAAATCTACAAAGAGCATCAACATTAGGACTTGGTTTGGGAAAAATACACTTTGGTGGGCAATTTAAAACGGACTTCTTAATGGCAAGTCATTTAGGCCACATGAAATTTCCAGTATGAATATGTAAATCTTTATCCAAAAAATGTTGTTGTACAGGACATGATGAATATAACTCGCCCGAAAAAACATAAAACCATCACAAGAAAAATCTAAGGATGCTTTGCTACTTTAGTTGAGCCATGCACTAGAATCCGGAGAGAAGCATAATATGTGTGCAAGACTACAAGTCCAAGAGTTCTATACCAAAAATGAAACGGGCATAGTTTCACTTCTCTTTATTATATTCAAAAATGATCAGATTGAAAACTGTGCTGAGCCTGGGAGGTAACTCCAGAAACAACATGAGGTGTTGCTGATAGAGAAACTGTATCCTCAAACAGATCAACCTCATAGAAATGATTATAGGTGTAGGGTTGTTGGTCCTCCTTTCTTAAAGACTCCCATTTTATTACATAACCATATATAAAGCGGAAACATATATCCAAAGCACAAAAGTATATCATTCTAAATAAAAACTTGTTCCTGGTTAATATTTTTCAGTCAGTGTACTAAGATTATTTACCAGACTAGGTTCCTTGAGAAGCCCGAGAGACCAACAAGTGCAAAAGAACTGAGCATATTTAGATATCCAGCATCATGTAAATTTTTTCACGGAGCATCTTGAATTCTATTAGGAAAAGGTGAAAATATCATTAGCTATTACTTACTAGAAGTTGAAGTTTTCTCGGGGATCAAAGTCATCAAAATCATCTTCAGCGACAGCTGTTGCAGATAAGACTTGGGAGAGACTACAATTGGAAGAAAGGGCCTCTGGAGAGCTGGATGACAAAGATGTGTTATCCCCGAGACAAATTCAGTGTACAAGAATATAAATATCAACCAACACTTTTTATAGGCAAAAGAAGTTATCCACTATCTCAATTCCAACACCTAATTATTCTTCAAGTAAAGCAGAACAAGGTCCACTTAATGTTAAACCAAGGCCAACTGAACTTATAATACACTCACGAATCGGCACCATAGAAGGTTCAGATCCTTTCTTTTAAGAGGCAACCCCAACTAAAAGAACAACCGATACAAATTATTCACAACTTATTGATCATTGAATATAACAACACAAACCTCCCATTCTGTACAGGCACATCCTTAGTAAGAGTGATGCAGGGGCATATTGTCCTCTTTTAGGGTTGTTCTATAACTAGGAATATTCTACGGTTTAGGGTCGTTTTCACTTATTTACGTATTTAGTTTAGGGTTTCTTTATTTAGTTTTATCCTTCTATTATAATAGACGGCTAGGTCTTCATTAGAGAACGGACTTTATTATTGTTTTTTATGAAAATAATCTTTTGGTTATCAATGAGTAATTTGGCTTCTAGCCCTAGACTCAATTTATCAACGTCTTGTTGATTTTCTATCGTTCTATTCTTCAAGTTTTCTATCTATTGTTAGTTTATGCCCTATGTTGGTAGCCTAACTTCATCAATTGGCGCTAGAAACAGGGAAAAGAAAGTATGTTCAAAAGAGACGGTGAAAAGAACGTATGTTCTTTCTGAATATAAAGACGGGATGACAGGATTAATGCTTGCTGTGGGCATAGCTAAGTTCATCATCAGAAATGAATGTTCGGGGTTTTTTTTTGGCCGCGGGAAAGCAGCGAAGATATCATATAGTGCAACAAAGTTTAACAACATTTCCTGTTTGTTTTGTTTAACGAAACTCGTAGCCATAGAGTTCGTAAAACAAAACAAACATGAAATGTTGTTAAACTTTGTTGCACTATATGATATCTTCGCTACTTTCCAGCAGCCAAACACAAAACCTGAACATTCATTTCTGATGTTGAACTTAGCCACGCCCATAGCAAGCATTAATCCTGTCATCCCGTCTTTATATTCAGAACATACATTTCTTTTCACCGTCTCTTTTGAAACCAGTAACCGCCATCTTCCTTTTTGACTTTCCTCGATCAAAAACAAAACCATTTACATCATTAAAGAATACCCTAGCTCTTCCTCCTTATAACAATTTCTTATGCCTTAGGTTATTGTTTGATGTACCCATGTAATGCCCATTCTTGTTGACTGTTTCACTTAAAACAGACAACTGACCTATATTGCCAACTCCACTAGCCATTAGTTCTTTCAGAATTAATAAGCCTGAAATAACAACTTCTAACAAGCTCCTTCGCGCAGCAATCAGAACTCTTAACCAAAAGATGGCCATAATCTCCAAGACGATAGAAACCACGCATAACCACAATATATAATATACGAAGTTAGCGCTTACATTGCCTAAACTTTGTTGTTGCCGAAAGTTATAGACCTTTGATGTTTGTAACAATGGATATGGATTAGGCTTTCTTTGACTATTGCTGACATTACACACTACACCATCATTGTCTTCTAGAAATCTGATATACCTTCATGCTATATCTCTAGAACCAACAAAATCTAGTCTGATAAGGTACAATGGAACGCCAGCGTCTATAATCTCTCCCTCCTTGATCATGTCTTGACCGATTATCAACAGATTAGTCTCCAAACCCAAGTTCTGAACATTGGATTCACACTCTTCAAAGAGTCCAGCTTGTATAGTACGGCTGCAACTTGTTGAAACTTCATGCTCTATTAGGTTGTTTAACAGTCCTACGAATGTGGTCAGGAGGCCTTCAGGTTTTCCAGTGTCGATGTACAACCCGTCCTTTGCATCACCGCCATGTTCATGTCTGTAATCAATCATCCTACAGAAAATGACTACAAACATATCTCCATTTTCCTTTCCTAGCCTCTTACTGCAATGCAGTTCCAAAAGAATACCAAAATTTGGCTTAATTTGGCTTTTCAGAAGAATTCTTAGGTACTGACTTGCAACTTTAATAACCCATTCCTTATAAGTGGTGTCCCCACGTAGGATTGGAACTGTTAGCTTCCTTGGACAGCGACACTTAGCACAGTAACTAAGTTCTGATTCGGTTCTAAGAAGATCACCTATCTCCATTATAAGAACTCTCATTAAATCCCAAGCATTCAACATCTTATGGAAGACCTCACCGTGAACAGATTCACATGAATGGAAGACATTCCTCGATGCTTCCAACAGCTCAACGGTCCGATTACTATCAATAATCGAAAATACTTCCACTGCCACTGTTTTCTTCTTGTTGATGGTTGCGCACACCTTGTGATGGGTATGTCTTATGTAATCAGCATAAGATTCTCCTTCCTCATTAGTTTGTTTCATCAAATAGAAAGCTACTGGATCAACGCCATGTTGCGGATGATATTGATATTTGTACGCAGCCTCACAAAGTTTATTAGCAACAGTATTACTGAGAATCTCACCTTGTAGTATGAACTGACCACAAGTCTTTTCAAGCTCGACAGAGTAGCACGTGTCCACACCAAGGTTTTCTGGTAAATCTTTAGTCATTGTATTCTTCCTGATCTTAGAAAGAATTCGACCTCGAATTCTACTTTTATAATTTTCTTCCCCAAGTTTCCTTATGACCGAACTTCTTCACATACAAGTCAGAACTTATAGTTTCTGCCACACATGGAACTTAAGTTTCATTATCATAACATAGTGTTGGGATACTTACTATGTTTGGTAATTCTTCCATCATTGTACTCCTCCCCTTGTTAGAGAAAATTCGCCCACGAATTTTATGGATATAATTCTCTCTACAAAGTTTCTTTACGACAAACCATCTTCTTTTGCTTATAAAATCTGATCTCAAACTAAGATTATTTGCTAAATATGTATCTTGATTCTTGTAAACAAAATGAGTTCGGTTTACTGGAATACTTACGATGCTTGTCTCTTCGCTGATAAGAGTATCAACGGGACCTTCGGTAAGTGAAACTTTCTCTTCAATTTTTGGATTGTCTTCTTGAGTAAAAGTAACAATACCAGCAGAAGTAAACAAAAATTTTTCTTCAACTTCTGGGTAACTACCACAGTCGTAGACTGGTGGTAAGTCCCAATCAACCACGACTTTGTCATCACTCTCAAATTCATCATATGTTGGCTCTACACTGACAAACTCATCATATTTCAGCTCTTCACCGAAAAATTAATCATATTCCAGCTCTTCGTTGATAAGTTCATCATATTCCAGCTTCCCCAACGTGTTTTCATCAGTAACATCTTTAGTGCAACTGACTCGTTTCTCGCACAGTCCACTTGTAATCTGAGCAGTTGTTGATGTGCTGCGCGCTTTTGTGCTCATACTAAGGTCATGTTGTCGCAAGTGAAACTTCTTATACATCACCACTGTGGAATCTGGTGGCAAAAATTGTTTGCGCAACTTCTGTTTCATGTGATTCCAAGTGTTGATTTTCTTCTTTCCCTGCCTCGTATGTCGTTCTTGTAGCCTTTTCCACCATTGCAGTGCTGACCCCTTCAATTTTGACTTCACGAACAACACTTTACGAGCTTCAGCCATATCATTCCATTCAAAGTAATTCTCTATGCTGGCCTCCCAATCTAGGAAATCTTCAGCATGTATTCTTCCAGCCATATCATCTACTTCACCTTTCACCCGTCTGGTGTTCAAGTCAAGGGTTCTGTTTCTACTTTCCCTTAACCAATCATCGTGTGATTCATGAACAACATGGTTATGAAAAAGATTTTCATTAAACGCGTGTTCATCATCCTCTGATCCTCCTTCCGGTGAATACAAAGGGGTGCGTTGTGAGAATACTGGATTCTCATGAACAACATAACGACGATTCTCATCGACCTTTGTATGTTCATCTTCTTCAGAAACTCCTTCCGGGGAATCTAAAGGTTTGCATCGGCCTTCCAGCATCTCCATAAGGGCTTCCGCACGTCCTTGTTGCTGTTGCAACATGTCCTCAACCAAGGTTCGTAACTCAAGAACATCAGTGTTTCCATCACCTCTACCACCACCTCTATTCCTACCTACCATTGTAGAAACTAGAGTTTGCTGGTGTGTTTTCTTTTCGATCGTGGAAAGTTAGCTAGATGTTATACAAGGGTATCGGAGAATGAGATCGAGGCGATATGTGCTAGAAGTTATCAAGACGTTCTCGTCGGAGTCGAGAAAACTTTCAACCGGGGGTGGTTGATGCAGGGGCATATTAACCTCTTTTAGGGTTGTTCTATAACTAGGAATATTCTACGGTTTATGGTCGTTTTCACTTATTTACGTATTTAGTTTAGGGTTTCTTTATTTAGTTTTATCCTTCTATTATAAATAGGCGGCTAGGTCTTCATTAGAGAACAGACTTTATTATTGTTTTTTATGAAAATAATCTTTTGGTTATCAATGAGTAATTTGGCTTCTAGCCCTAGACTCAATTTATCAACGTCTTATTGATTTTCTATCGTTCTATTCTTCAAGTTTTCTGTCTATTGTTAGTTTATGCCTTATGTTGGTAGCCTAACTTCATCAAAGAGACAATTCACAACTACACTACTTTTATACAACAATGAAGAACTTGAACTATAAAAACATATTATACTTAGATATGAAAGTTTTATTTACATTCGTTCAGCATTGAGACCATACTTTGCAAATTGAACCATATTATCTCTTCCATCACATTCCTTCCTACAAGTACACAAAAACAAACCCTACGAAATAAAGCTTTTTAAACTAAACAAAGCTCTAAGCTCTACAAGGATACAATAAACTCACCATCAAGCTTTTCAACAGCTTTTAAAGGTGCATGCTTGGATGAAGATAATCCAGTAAATGAAAAGGAGAAGAAAAGTTGAAAACCCATATCTCAGATCTCTTAAACAAAATCAGTAAATTTGAGTTCTATTTGAACCTTCAAATCAAAAAATTCCCAAATCAAGGAAGAAAAATAAATATATCCTTAAGAAAAATAAATTAGTGCAACTAATCTACAATAAATCAGAAATTACCTGTTGATGTTCTTACTTAGAGTATATCAAGATTGACAAAACTGAAAATGAAACAATAAATAAATTGATACAAAATCAGTTTCTGCAAAACCCATTAAATCAGTTACAAAAGATTATTTGAAAACCCTTAGCAAAAATCCCCAAAATTTGTGCTAACCCATAGCCAAAATCCCCAAATTCCGAAATTGAAATCTTAACAAAAAATAAAAAATAAACTTCAATACAAAAAATCGAAATTGAAATTGAAATCGGGTGATGCTCAAGATCGTAACGAGAATGATGATTTAAAGAAGAAAATTGTTGAAATAGGTAGAAGAAAAAAGTGATTGGTTGTTCTTACTTAGGTCTTTGAAATCGGTACAAGAAACAAAGTTAGGGTTTGCTCGTTATTCTGTGATGAGGGTGAGGAAGAACGAATCCTAGTTTTGTATTGAATGATAATAACCATGAGCTGATCATCAATCATCATTTTCTTCAAGAAAATTGGTACTGGTTTTAGTGAGAGGGAGATTGGATGTGAGGTGCGGCGTGAAATAAGATGGCTAGGTTTTTTGTTTTTGCTTCTAGGAGTGAGCGGTAATAACAAGAGAGACCGGTTGTCTTCAAACCCGCTTACTTTAGTCTACTTAATCGAAAGTGTGGGACCCAGAAAATCCTAATCATAGATCATCAGTTCCGGAATGGGTCCTTCAGTGAGGGACAAAATAGTAAATATTCAACGATTGGTATTAACGCTTGATTATATCCTTGACTGTCTTGATCGGTCCACGGTCAATTGACCGTCGATGGGGGTCGTGGATGTGGGTTGAAAATACCCCCTTTTCCACTAGTGATATTGATAAGGGCATATTTCACATATATTTAGTGTCAATTCCATGCTAGTATTTGTTGGTTTTCTTGCAAATTATTGTATATTACGCTTGTTTTCTCTTATTTGTGTTTTGTTAGGGAAATCATCCAAAAGAAGTGAATATGCACTTAATTGTGCAAGGAAAGAAGCTAGCTACAAGTGGAGAAGGGCCAAAGACCAATAAGGACTCGTTCAAATACAAGATTTCTACTTTTCATTGTGTAGAGGACGAGAAGATGAAGACAATGACGAAAGAACGGAGTCATTCTGAGTTCGTATGAAGAAGTTATGAGCAAAACAAGAACTCAGAAGCAAAGGGCAAAATGGTCATTTTATCGGGAAGTGATATTGACACCCCACTGTACGTTAAGGGGCAGTCATTCTGATAAGGGGTGAACTGTTTCAAAGAGACTGCTAAAGGGAGTCTGGTCTGTTACTTAGGGGGAAGCCAGAATTCAAAACATGATAAAGGCGCCCAAATATTTCCCTACGGGCACACCATCATCTTCACCTCTGTTTCGTGAAAAATTTAGGAAGATATTTTCCCCGTTATTGTGGAGTTCTCGACCAGTTCCTGGCTGTGCTACGTGATTAACGGGTGTTGGATACTTGAGGAACAAAGAGGAGATGGCTCGAGTTTGTGATTGCTGCTGTCATGTGCTGATGAAGTAATTCGAGCTCCAGCAGAACAGATGATGAACTACTGCGTTGATGATGAAAGGAATGGAGGCTAAGCTGATGATCATGTCGATGGAAGACTCGATGAAAGTGATCAGTGAGGACGTGTCTTTGTGGTGTGGGTTAGTCGAGAAAACAATGATGGCTGCTGCCATTATCGATAGAGAGGAGCTGATGCCATTGGCGGTGATTTAGAATGGTTGTCTCCGGGGTTTATCATGATGAAGAGGAGTCCAGTAATGGACTCGATTTTGTAGAAGTAGGATAGGTCGCGCCATTATCGGCGATAGATAATGATGTGATGGAGTTGTACATTGATGGCAGGGACGAGTGAGGGATGGAGTTAGAAGATGTCATGGTGATCGACAGGAGATAAAGAGAAGTGGGAAGCTCGAACTGTTGCTTCTGTCGTGAACTCGAGTAGCAAAACAGGTCGCTGCTGCCATTGACGATGGTGACTACTTGCAGGTGATACTGGCACGAATGGAAGAAGCTCGTGTTTGAGCTTGGCATAAGAAACAGCGTTGGAGTTCGATGGCAGCGATGGGGTTATGGGACGATGATGGCATTTGCAGCTGCCATTGGTGATTGATTGCTGCTGACGGAAGAACAGAGAGAAGATGGTGCTGCTACTCGGGTTGTGGGCAAGACTTGGCATGGAGATGAGCTTGGAAGTGGCGGTGATTATCGGGCAATGAATTTATTGACGAAGCTCATGGTTATGGTTTGTTGTAAATGAGACTCATGTTGTTAACTCGGTGGTTGTAGTGGACTCGATGGCCGGTGACTGATGGCGAAGCTCGAGTACAACACAGATGAACGAGAAGTCGGATAAGGTAAGGAAAAGGCGTGTTGCATCTGATGTTTTGGAACCATTTCTCTTAACCGGGAAAGCCTAGCTTGTCGCTGAGATAATGAACGGAGAAGATTTCCGAGTAACTGAAAAGATTTACGCGTAGGTTAAAGTGGGAATCAGGTGCATGAGTTGGTAATGAGTTTTGATGTATAATCGGTTCTTAGGAGGAGACATTGAGACACGTGGGTCAAGCAAGTAGTATAGCCAATCAGAAGTCGTGACACACACGATTAAGTTGCCCCGCGACATACTGGAACAAAATGACTTAATTCCTCACAAGCAAAACTCTATCAACCGACTTTGGTTCCTTATCCGATGAGGATATTGCGTGGGCACAAGATTTGTTTCCATGCCTATATAAAGCCTACAGATGACCGAGTTTATATATAACTTTTTGGAGAGAAAAATACAGAGAATAGAAGAGAGGAAAGGTTTTATTTTATATCTAGGGTTAACCCCATTAGGGGAAGCCAAGCTATTTTCTTCTTCTTCTTCTATATATATTTTTATGGGTTTTAGTAAATCCATGTGTAGCTAAATTTTCACCGATTAAGGTATGATTTCAAAGTCCCGATTTATGAAACTTTAATTCTTTTCACAAATTTATTTTGAGTTTAATTTTCTTGTCGATTGTCTCTATTATTTTTATTGTCTAAGATTATTCTTGGGTTGTTCAACTGGCCATTTGAATTAACTCGATAATAATTCTTCTACTAGTCTTGGGTTGGTGATACGTGTAATAGTCACTCGGTTCCATACACAAGTAGTACATCGCAAAAGGCCGACGAGAGGATTCTGTTAAGCAATTGTGTATAGAGATGACACTAGTAAGCGGACCGAGCTTATGCGTCGATGCTAGGATCAACCTAATTCACAAAACGTAATGTATCCGGTGGGTTACATCTTGAGAGCTTATTCATGGTGGCTCGGATGGATAGAATCTGTAGTCGAGCGCTTCCGTATCCAAAGTGGCAACAGAATTCCGGGGATAGCAGAGCTTATTGCTATTCTACGGTTGGTGATATAGAAATTCTACAAGAAATAAACAAGTACTTCTGTTAAGTTTCTTTCCAGTGGCGGCGAATGATTCCTTAATCATCTTTCTTTTATTTGTTATTCTTTTCATTTTACTTTAAACCAATCCCCTTGTCTTTTACTTTATTTTGCTGATCAAATAACCTATCAATTACACAGCTCTCTGTGGGAACGATCTCTTACTACCGCTATATTACCAGTTAATTAGTGGGAAATATCTTGAATAATTTGTTGTGTAAACGACGCGCATCAAATTTTGGCGCCGCTGCCGGGGAGCGGTTGCTAATTGGTTTGTTATTTGTTTAGCTTGTTTTTATTTTTATTTTTAGATTTTTGTTTTTATTCTCTTTCTTGTGAGTCGTCATGTTTCCTTATGGAAATAACATGTACGGAGCACAAGATTACACATACAATAGTGGTAATCAATATGGTTTTCAATCTCATTCTTATAACAACTACCAACCATCCTATGGGTATAATCAAAACCAATCTTTTGGTTATGATCAATATCCCACAGAACCTTATGGATATTCTCATACATGTCAACAACCTTATGACGGGCATGTAAGTGAACAATCGCGAGGATGGAAGGATAGTTATGTTTCTGATCAATTGTTTTCTAGTAATGTGCAGATAAAAGAGAGTTTCGAACTAAAAACTTATGATAGTGTAACCAAACCCACTCATATTGCTCAGATTTCACCTATTCAAAGGGAAGAGTTGCGGTCTAGGTATTCTATTGTGAGTAATGATAGAAAACGTGTAAACATCAGAAAACTTTATAAGAGATACAATCAACTGGAAGAAGATGGAGCATCAGAGGAGACTCTTCAAGAAATAGAAAGGGCCATAAAAATGGAATTCAAGTATCGTTGGGATAGGGAAGATTATGAGGTTGACGAAGATTCTGATGAAGATGAGAAACCTTTAGAAAGTTCGTGCAATAATGGTAAAGTTTTTCCATCTCCGGATCATAATAACGATCACTCGCCTATTCAAAAGGAGGAGGACGGATATGACATAACCGTTGTTATAAATGGTGTAACGTACACAAGTGAAGATTTTAAGATTTGCACCAATGAATTAGACTTCCTAGGAGATGATTCCGATTCGATGATGAGATTGTTGAAGAGATAAAGATTGAGAATGAAACCAAATTGATTAAAGTTGTGGAAGACCCAATTGAGCTTGTCAAGGAGTATAATGATGCTGGGATTTCGGTTGAAGCAGAAAATAATAGTTCGATAGAGGACCACGATATACTTGAGGTAAATAATTCGCTAGAGATAAAAGATGAGGATCTCGAACAAGGTTTGTCTAATCCTTTACATAATTTAATATCTATTGATCCTTTTCATCCAATTGAAGTAGATTCTCAAAGAGTTATTAACCAAACTTTTAAGAAAATACCTCACTTAGGATTGGAGTTATGTGCTTCCAAAGTTTTAACGGATTATTTTGCTTCTAAGTATCCACCACTTGATGTGTTTGATTCTAGAATTGTGCGGGTTCATCAAGCTAGAGAACCTTTTGAAGTTCCCGAATTCTATGTTCTCTATCCACTTCCAAGTGTAGAAAGAACGAAGTGTGGGGGAAACTTCAATAAAGTGATAGCTTCTATATTTATATTTTGTGCTAATGTTTTCATGAAGCTGTTATTAGAATTACAGATTATTGTATGGGAGGACTACCATATTTTCAGATTGTTGGTTTACGGACGATAACCAGAAGGTCAGGCTGAGGACGTTAAACTAAGCGCTGAATGGGAGGCAACCCATAGGTTTTGTATTTTCTATCCTTTTTGTTTTTAGTTTTCTTATTTTGCATATCATATTAGGATTTCCCACCTTGACTTTACTTAGATTTGAGTCAATTACATTGAGGACAATGTAAAGTTTAAGTGTGGGGAGTGTTTGGATATTTTGCATATAGAGTTTTTAGCCTTTTGAGTCAAAATTTTCAAATTTTTGTATATATTTGAATAAAACCTCCAACTTGTAGAGATTTTAGAGTCACTAGCATACTTCTAGGTATGTTTACATAGAGAATTCTGACCGACATAACTGAACTTGGAAGTGTTAGGGAACTACGTTGGATTTCTTACTTGTTAGAGTGTTAAATAATGGATTTAATCATGCCGGTGATGCAAATGAGGAGCAGAGGGAATGCATTATTAGAGTTGCTGATCAATCATTAGTGGAGACTACCTATTTTCATATCAACAGAGGCACCAGACCAAATTTCTTTGTAGCTGACTAAAGAGCTTTCTTTTGAGTGTGTGTCACCGTACGTTAATTCCGGGTAGAATGGTGAGCTACCCAACCTCCCACCAATAGAAGCACTACTCTTTGATCTCTTGAGTGCTAATTTTGTCAATCATAAGGGTGACGTCTATAGATGAACACCACCTTCTTGTAGTTTGATTTGCAGTTAGCACCATTCTCTCTCTCGCCAACAACAGATCCATAGAAACACATCATCATCAACAAGGGAGTGACATCAAAATCTACAAGGAAAGTTGAAGACGTTTAAGGTTTACAAGCAACAAACAGTGAGCAGATTTTTATATATATGTTGAAGACTTACAAATAAGGAGCGTAAATTATATCCAAGTATGAAGACTTATTTACAAGAGCGAAGAAAATCAAAAGATGAGAATTAATGAAGTTTATGATACGAAGACGATACAAGTTGTGAAGATCAAAGTGGTAAAGTACTTCTTTCATGGCCATGTTAATTTTGTTTTTATTATTGTAGTTGCAATCTTTTTGAAAAAAAATATACAAAAAAAATAATAATAAAAAAAATATATATAAAAGAAAAAGAAAAAAAAAAGGAAAAAAAAAAATACAAAAAGATTTGCATTTATTTAATAGGCCATGGGGAAGAAAAATATATAAAGAAGTTTCAAGCAACAAGGAAATAGAGGAAAAGAGTTACAAATTGTCAAGGATCTACGAAGTTCAAGAGTTTATCATCAATAGTTGAAGACCGAAGACGAAGACCAAGAAGATGAAGAAGACGAGCTGAAGGAAGACGTTTCTATTGGATCTTTGTGAGAGTGGTGCTATCATCATTGCAATCAGATGTGAAGGTGGTAAGTACTCTCATCCTCGATAATAATGGTTGATTTCCTTTCTTAGAGATCATCAGAAAAATATCTTTGTTTTCCACGATTTTGTGGAGTCTCCAGAAATATTTCGGAAGGTTTCCTTCCCACCATTCAACGTGTGTAGGATTTCTCTCTTCATTCCTACCTACACACATGTGAGACCCATAAAAAAGCTGTCTTATTGAGTGCAATTATCATAAAATCCTTTTAAGTGAGGCAGAAGTCGAGGCGAAATGCTTATTGATCGCTCTCAAACACGCGTTCTCTCATTATGGTGTGGTTATTTCTCACTCAACATTTAAGAATGAGAATATGTTCTTTGGTATTTCTAACTTCTTATTACTAGCATGCGAAACTCTATGTCCTCATAGCTCTTTGGATGCTTGGGAAGGCGGGAACGCTTTGAAGTTGGAGTAGGTTTTGTGGGTATACCTCTCGTAAACCCTCACGAGACTATAACTCGTCCACTAGGGACACCTAGGGGTTTAAAGGCTTGTTACATTCCGCTAAAAGTAACCGTATCCTCGACGACATGGAGTTGTTGTAGTTTAGTTTAGTTTGCTCGAGGACTAGCAAAAGACAAGTGTGGGGGAATTTGATAAGGGCATATTTCACATATATTTAGTGTCAATTCCATGCTAGTATTTGTTGGTTTTCTTGCAAATTATTGTATATTACGCTTGTTTTCTCTTATTTGTGTTTTGTTAGGGAAATCATCCAAAAGAAGTGAATATGCACTTAATTGTGCAAGGAAAGAAGCTAGCTACAAGTGGAGAAGGGCCAAAGACCAATAAGGACTCGTTCAAATACAAGATTTCTACTTTTCATTGTGTAGAGGACGAGAAGATGAAGACAATGACGAAAGAACGGAGTCATTCTGAGTTCGTATGAAGAAGTTATGAGCAAAACAAGAACTCGAAGCAAAGGGCAAAATGGTCATTTTATCGGGAAGTGCTATTGACACCCCACTGTACGTTAAGGGGCAGTCATTCTGATAAGGGGTGAAACTGTTTCAAAGAGACTGCTAAAGGGAGTCTGGTCTGTTACTTAGGGGGAAGCCAGAATTCAAAACATGATAAAGGCGCCCAAATATTTCCCTACGGGCACACCATCATCTTCACCTCTGTTTCGTGAAAAATTTAGGAAGATATTTTCCCCGTTATTGTGGAGTTCTCGACCAGTTCTGGGCGTGCTACGTGATTAACGGGTGTTGGATACTTGAGGAACAAAGAGGAGATGGCTCGAGTTTGTGATTGCTTTGCTCATGTGTCATGTCGATGAAGTAATTCGAGCTCCAGTGAAATGTAGATGATGAACTGCTGCGTTGATGATGAAAGGAATGGAGGCTAAGCTGATGATCATGTCGATGGAAGACTCGATGAAAGTGATCAGTGAGGACGTGTGCTGTGGCTGTGGGTTAGTCGAGAAAACAATGATGGCTGCTGCCATTATCGATAGAGAGGAGCTGATGCCATTGGCAGTGACGAGAATGGTTGTCTCTGGGGTTTATCATGATGAAGAGGAGTCTGTAATGGACTCGATTTTGTAGAAGTAGGATAGGCTGCGGCCATTATCGGCAGTAGATAATGATGTGATGGAGCTGTACATTGATGGCAGGGACGAGTGAGGGATGGAGTTAGAAGATGTCATGGTGATCCACAGGAGATAAAGAGAAGTGGGAAGCTCGAATCACCAGCTTCATCGTGAACTCGAGTAGCAAAACAGTCATGCGCCATTGACGATGGTGACTACTTGCGGGTGATACATGGGCACGAATGGAAGAAGCTCGTGTTTGAGCTTGGCATAAGAAACAGCGTTGGAGTTCGATGGCAGCGATGGGGTTATGGGACGATGATGGCATTTGCAGCTGCCATTGGTGATTGATTGCTGCTGACGGAAGAACAGAGAGAAGATGGTGCTGCTACTCGGGTTGTGGGCAAGACTTGGCATGGAGATGAGCTTGGAAGTGGCGGTGATTATCGGGCAATGAATTTATTGACGAAGCTCATGGTTATGGTTTGTTGTAAATGAGACTCATGTTGTTAACTCGGTGGTTGTAGTGGACTCGATGGCTAGGTGGATCGATGGCGAAGCTCGAGTACAACACGGATGAACGAAGTCGGATCAGGTAAGGAAAAGGCGTGTTGCATCTGATGTTTTGGAACCAGTTCTCTTAACCGGGAAAGCCTAGCTTGTCGCTGAGATAATGAACGGAGAAGATTTCCGAGTAACTGAAAAGATTTACGCGTAGGTTAAAGTGGGAATCAGGTGCATGAGTTGGTAATGAGTTTTGATGTATAATCAGTTCTTAGGAGGAGACATTGAGACACGTGGGTCAAGCAAGTAGTATAGCCAATCAGAAGTCGTGACACACACGATTAAGTTGCCCCGCGACATACTGGAACAAAATGACTTAATTCCTCACAAGCAAAACTCTATCAACCGACTTTGGTTCCTTATCCGATGAGGATATTGCGTGGGCACAAGATTTGTTTCCATGCCTATATAAAGCCTACAGATGACCGAGTTTATATACATAACTTTTTGGAGAGAAAAATACATAGAATAGAAGAGAGGAAAGGTTTTATTTTATATCTAGGGTTAACCCCATTAGGGGGAAGCCAAGCTATTTTCTTCTTCTTCTATATATATTTTTATGGGTTTTAGTAAATCCATGTGTAGCTAAATTTTCACTGATTAAGGTATGATTTCAAAGTCCTGATTTATGAAACTTTAATTCTTTTCACAAATTTATTTTGAGTTTAATTTTCTTGTCGATTGTCTCTATTATTTTTATTGTCTAAGATTATTAATGGGTTGTTCAACTGGCCATTTGAATTAACCTGATAATAATTCTTCTACTAGTACTGGGGTTGGTGATACGTGTAATAGTCACTCAGTTCCATACACAAGTAGTACATCGCAAAAAGCCGACAGAGGGATTACATTAAGCAATTGTGTATAGAGATGACACTAGTAAGCGGGCCGAGCTTATGCGTCGATGCTAGGATCAACCTAATTCACAAAACGTAATGCATCCGGTGGGTTACATCTTGAGAGCTTATTCATGGTGGCTCGGATGGATAGAATCAGGTAGTCGAGCGCTTCCGTATCCAAAGTGGCAACAGAATTCCGGGATAGCAGAGCTTATTGCTATTCTACGGTTGGTGATATAGAAATTCTACAAGAAATAAACAAGTACTTTTATTAAGTTTCTTTCCAAATGACGGCGAATGATTCCTTAATCATCTTTCTTTTATTTGTTATTCTTTTCATTTTACTTTAAACCAATCCCCTTGTCTTTTACTTTATTTTGCTGATCAAATAACCTATCAATTACACACTCTCTGGAACGATCTCTTACTATCGCTATATTACCAGTTAATTAGTGGGAAATATCTTGAATAATTTGTTGTGTAAACGACGCGCATCAGATATATGTTCTCGATTCCAGGAATTAGGCCATGATGATATAGTGGGAGAGTTTAATAAATTAAGCCAAGTTGGTACAGTCTTGGAATACCAAGAAGTGTTTGGAGAACTGAAGGCTTTGATGTTAGCTAAGAATAAGCATCTTACAGAACATTATTTTACTTCTAGTTTCATCAGTGGTCTTAAGAGTGAATTGAGAATAGCAGTTCAAATGTTCTCCCCAGCCACCTTAGACAAGGCGATTTACCTAGCCAGGATGCAAGAAGTTTTGTTAGAGAATTTTGCCAAGAAGACCAGGACTGCTAAGTTTCCACCACTGTTTATTCCACAAGACCAAAGAAGTATAATGTCTAGCCCACAACCATAGTCTCCATCCCCAAGAAGCAGCGCCAGCACCATTCCAAAGCTTTCACCCATCAAGAGGCACACATATGCTGATATGAGAGCTAGAAGAGAGAAGGGGCTTTGCTACAACTGTGATGAAGTCTACTCAAAGGGCCATAAATGCATTAAACATCAATTATTCATGCTTGTTGGAGATGACGATGAAACTGCTACTTTTGAAGATGAGTCACCTACCAACTCTCCTTTTATCCAGGAGGTGACAGAGGATGAGGTGGAGATTTCAGTTCATGCATTATCAGGTAATATCACCCACAACACTATTAAGATTTTGGGAGCTATTAAGAATAAGAAGAATTTCATCATTCTGGTAGATAGTGGAAGCACACATAGCTTCATTGATCCTGAGTTAGCCAGGCAGAGTGGCTGTTATATAGAACCCACAGGTGTATTAATTCCAAGTAGCAGCGGCTAATGGAAATAAATTAATAAGCAATGCTAAATGCCCAGACTTCAATGGCAAATGCAATGTCATTCATTCAATTTTGATATGAGGGTTTTAGCCTTAGGATGATGTGATATGGTTCTAGGTGTGGATTGGATGAGGGAACTCAGTCCTGTTAACTTTGACTTCAAGAATATACTTATTTCTTTTAAGAAAGATGAGAAGGAGGGTATTCTACAAGGTAATGTTGAGTCCACCGACATCTCAGTTATGACAGGGGAATCTTGCCAAAAGTACTTGAAGAAACACAAACATGGCTTGGTGGGTCACCTATTTTCCATCACTGATACTGACTCAACACCTACAATACCTACCATACTCCAACCCCTTCTTGATTCATTTCAAAGAATATTCCAGGAACCTACTGCTCTTCCTCCCACTAGAGCACATGACCACCATATTCCACTTCAACCATGAACTTCTCCACCCAACCAGAGACCTTACGAAATTCCATACATTCAGAAGGAGGTGGTAGAAAAGTTGGTGCAAGAAATGCTTAATTCTGGGGTTATCAGGCCCAGTCACAGTCCATTTTCATCTCACACACTCTTAGTTAAGAAGAAAGATGGTAGATGGAGGTTTTGTGTGGATTACAGGTTATTGAATGACATTACCATCAAGGATAGATATCAATCATTGATGAGATTCTAGATTAACTTAAGAGGTCTAAGGTGTTCTCCAAGATTGATTTGAAGGGAGGGTATCATCAGATTAGAATTCATCCACCAGACACCCACAAAACTGCTTTCAAGACTCACCAGGGGCATTATGAGTTTTTAGTCATGCCATTTGGCCTTACAAATGCACCGGCAAGCTTTCAGGCCTTAATGAATGACATTTTTAAACCTTATTTGAGGATGTTCATCTTGGTATTCTTTGATGATATATTAATCTATTGCCCAGACATGGAAACTCACCTCCAACATTTGTCCATTGCCTTCAGCATACTCAAGGAGCATCCTCTCTTTGTTAAATTTAGCAAGTGCTCCTTTGGACAGTCCCAAATTGAATACCTTGGGCACATCATTTCTGGTGAAGGTGTTGCAGCTGACCTAGAGAAGATAGCATGCATGGTGAAATGGCCTGTACCCACCACCTTGAGGGATCTCAGAGGTTTTCTAGGCCTTACAGGTTATTACAGGAAGTTTGTCAAGAATTATGGCCTTATTTGCAAGCCATTGACAGACTTACTTAAGAATAATAATTTTCATTGGAATGCAGAAGCCCAATCATCTTTTGAACAAATTAAAGAAGTTGTTACTTCAACCCCAGTCTTGATACTTCCAGATTTCTCAAAACCATTTGAGCTGGCAATTGATGCATGTGATTTAGGAGTGGGAGTTGTTCTAATGCAAGAGAAAAGGCCTTTAGTTTCTTCAGCAAGGGCATGGGTGCAAGATTTTTATCCATGTCCACATATGAAAAAGAGATGATGGCAGTAGTCATGGCAGTCAATAAATGGAGAACATACTTGATGGGTAACAAATTTACCATTTATACTGATCATCAAAGTATAAGATACTTCATGGAACAGAGAGTACATTCAATGCTTCAGCAGAAATGGCTTGCAAATCTGTTAGGGTATACATATGGATTGAAGTATAGAAAGGGGACTGATAATGTAGTGTCAAGGGTGGGAACATGAGAGACTTCTATGTGTCAAGCTATCTGCCAAGTCCAGCCAATTTGGTTACAAGAGATACTAGAAATTTATACTAATGATACCTTGGCTCAAAGGTTAATTCCCGAGTTATTGGTGGAGGGAAAAGCTATGGACCATTACTCCTACCATCAAGGGATAATAAGGTATAAGCAAAGAATATATGTGGGTAGTAGTACTGGGGATATGAGAAGAAAAATACTTGTTGCTATTCACTCATCTACTATTGGAGGACATTCAGGGGGGCAGGCAAGTTACCAAAAAGCAAAGTTATACTTCTATTGGGTGGGAATGAAAAACCAAGTCATCACTTATGTCAAGGAATGTGACATATGCCAGCAACACAAAAGGTTCAACACACTTCCAGCAGGGCTCCTCCAACCATTGCCCATACCATATCAGGCTTGGGAATACATTAGTATGGACTTCATAACAGGGTTACCCAAGTCAGAAGGTAGGGAAGTAATTTTAGTTGTGGTGGATAGATTTACAAAATATAGCCACTTTATTGCCATCAGCCAACCATATACAGCTTCTTCAGTAGCTAAGAGGTTTCTAGACACCATATACAAGCTACATGGTATGCCAAAGTCAATTGTTTCAGATAGAGATAGTGTGTTCATCATCAAAATTTTTTTTTTTTTTGATCAAAATCATCAACAATTTTTGGCAGGTGCTATTTGCTAAGGTTGGTACTTCATTACATTTGAGCACTGACTACCATCCTCAGTCAGATGGGCAGACAGAAAGAGTGAATGCTTGCCTAGAGTCTTACCTCAGATGTATGACTAGTTTTAAACTTCAAAATGGGTCTCTTGGTTACCACTAGATGAATGGTGGTTCAATACTTCATATCATACAAGCGTGAAACTCACCCCATTTCAAGCACTTTATGGTTATGCTCCTCCACAGTTTGGAATTTTGTCTTCTGAAGCTGGGATACATGCAGCAGTAGATGATTATTTACAACAAAGGCAAGAAATGGCTGGATTATTGAAGGAAGCACTGGAAGCTGCTCAACACAGAATTAAACAACAGGCAGACAAGAAGAGGTCAGAAAGGTCCTTTGTTGTGGGAGATTGGGTGTATCTGAGATTGCAGCCTTATAGGCAAGCTTCTGTGCAGCTGAGGAGAAATCTAAAACTAGCTGCAAAATTCTTTGGCCCTTACCAAGTGGTGGCAAAAATAGGCACTGTGGCCTACAAACTAAAGCTTCCAGCTGGTTGCAGAATTCACTCAACCTTTCATGTTTCTCAGCTCAAGCTTAAACTAGGAGCAGGTGTAGTGGTGCAGACTAGTCTACCACATACTGATTTGGGAGGAAAATTGCAAGCTAGTCCAATGAAGGTACTAGCCACAAGAGATTCTAAGAAGAATCAACAAGATGTAACTCAAGTATTGGTGCAATGGGAAGGCATGTCTGAATCTGAAGCTACTTGGGAGGATAAAATGTTGATGAAGAAGCAATTTCCAAAGCTGATCCTTGAGGACAAGGATCTGGTGGAGTATAGGGTAGTTGTCATAACCATGTCTTGAGTTGGTGGTATGAGAGGGGTGCCCCGTAGATCTTCTATGGTGTCGTTAGTCTAACTGGTTTTGTAGCCGTTAAATCTAATGTTGTTAGTGTGCTTGTGTGTCTAACACGAGTGGGTCAGGTGTTTTAGTCCATTTATTCTGTGAGTGGTAAGAGAACCAATGAGAATTTTAATCTAAATTTCTTTCTCTTTCTTCTTCTTTATCTCTTAAGTTCTGTAGGCAGAAACCGGCTGCCTGAGATCCATTTGTAGTGTAGATCACTACAATTAAATACGAAGAACTACTAAGGGGAGCTTGTGGAACTTCATCAACAAAAGGTATATGGAGACTTAAACTCATCTATCACTCAAAAGTCTATCTACTCTATCTCATATTTGAGACAAAAGTCGTATAGCTATATAGACTTCGATTATACACATTTGATATTTCGAGCCGAGTTTAACTCGCTTACACATTTCTCGAAATATGTGTTGGTAAGCTTCGCTTTAACCAAGTTCAACTTATATACTTGACGAAAGTCAAAAGATGATCATGTGAAAATCACCTGGTAACATCTTACAAGATTTGTGTGAAATAACCATTTGATGTAGACTCGAAATGTTTCGTATTGATCATTCGATCACTTGAAAATTGCTTTGAAGCTAATAGTTTGTGTGAGACAGCTATTGTCGTCTTCTAAGAATGTTTCAATGATTGAAATGGGAGTTTAGAACACTTAACCATAATTAGATTATGAGCACAGTATGCATACTTGCATATGTGTTGATCCAAGACCGGAATGTAGTATGCATACCCGTATGCATACTGGCGAGGTCAAGTAAAGTCAGGGAGCTAGAGTATGCGTACATGTACGCGTACTGGCGAAGTCAGATGAAGTCCGGGTACAGGTACGCTTACTGGATTCAACTGAAACTTGGAAGTGTACGATAGTATGCATACCTGTTTGCATACTGGCGAACACAACCCAAGTCCGTCTACTTAGGTATGCGTACACATTTGCATACTTGAGTGGGTTATGTTCTAAAATCGGTTTGTTCATGAACTAATACATTTATATAATAAGGAATGCAATCTTTTGCAAACCGTGGCTATAATGTTCATGAATTGATTCGAGTGAATCAAAATCGATTTTGTTTCAATTGTGTCTTGTATAATTCTGTGAGAATATAAACAATTGAATAACTCTAGAACTAGTCTCATTTGATTCATTTGAACTAGTTATGGTTAAGATGAACTAGGTTGATATGAAAGTGTTCATATGGCTAACTTCGGTTAAATATTGTTGAGCCAACAAAGGTCTACACTTTTAGGTACGGTTACTCATATCTAAATGAAGTCACTTTTCATTTGTGTGTAACAAGCTAAGTTCGATCTAACGGTTGAAAGATATTAGCTTGAGTCTAATCAGGTTTTTCATCTAACAGTGAATATTGAATGCTTTGTTACCAAGGTAACATTGATTGCAAACCCTGATTTGAAGATTATATAAAGGAGAACTCTAGCTAGCAACTAGAGTCTCCTTTAAACCTAATCCTCACACCTCTGTAGTTGCGTGTGATACTAGTTGCGATTAGAGTCTCCTTTAACCTTAGGTTTTTCTAACACCCAGTAGGTTAACGACTTGAAGACTTCATTGGGATTGTGAAGCCAGACCCAACTATTTTCTATGTAGTTGCGTGTTCTGATCTTATTGTTTTCTATCGTGACTGAGTACTATCTTCTCTAAGATTTGCTCGAGATTTAATCTCTTTGTTCGATAGGCAAGATAAAAAGCAAATCCCGTTGTCACAAACATCTTCGTCTCATCGTTTGTGATTCCACCAAAAATTTAATCCCTATCTTGTTTCGCTACCATACGATTAAGATTATTGTTAGGTGATTGATATTTCTAGGCTATTCTTAAATGCGGGAATATAAGTCCTAAGATAAAAAGTTGTATCAATTGGTTCATGTTCACCTTGATTTATCAAAAGACGGAACAAAACTCATAGGTATATATGTGGGAGACAAATTTATCTATTCAATAGACTTTTATGTGTGAGACATATTGGTTTATCAAGTCTTCGACTTTGGGTCGTAGCAACTCTTAGTTGTGGGTGAGATCAGCTAAGGGAATCAAGTGCGCAGAATCCGGCGTGGTTCTAGAGGCGTAAGGAACGCGACTGTACCTTGATCAGTTTGAGATTGGTTAGGGCTCAACTACATTCCAGTCTGAAGTTAACTTGAAGTAAGCTAGTGTCTGTAGCGGCTTAATACAGTGTGGTGTTCAAATATGGACTAGGTCCCGGGGTTTTTCTGTATTTACGGTTTCCTCGTTAACAAAACTTGTGGTGTCTGTGTTATTTCTTTTCCACATTATATTTGTTTATATAATTGAAATATCACAAGTTGTGCGTAAGTTCAATCAATTGTGAATCCAACCTTTGGTTGTTGATTGAATTGATTGACACTTGGATATTGGTTTTTGATACAGTCCAAGTTGTTTTTTATATTAATCAGGCTCACGGATTTCTATATGTTTGATTTGCTGATTACATTAAGAAACATAGATGTAACTCTTTGATATACTTTTCTTAAGATTGGATCTGACTGTCTAGTTGATTCTCTTGAAAGTATATTGGAGTTAGTCCATACAGATTGCTAAGAGAAATATTGGGTGTGGTTGTTAGACCCCCGCTTTTTCAGACACCAAATCCAATATTTTTATGTTAATTGATCACTTAGATTTTACAAAAAAGTGACCATACAAAGGTCCCCCCTCGCTTCGCTCGGTCGGCCCAATTAAGGTTTCAACTAATTCGCTTATGCTTTATGTTTGGTTTTTTCTATTCCGCACTATGTTCACCTTTCGAAGTTCGATGTACTTTCTTTGTACAACATCCAATCCAGAGACATCCATCATTATCATGCGAAATTCTTCGTCTGCTACTTGCTTTGCATCGAGTCTATCTTGCCTTGCTTGTTTTGCCGCAACCTCTGCTTGTTTTGCAGCAAACTCGGTTTCTCTTTGTGCCATCTTGAATTTTGATTGTTCTTGGTAGTGAGAATTGAAATTTTGTCGTTGTTTAATAATTATTTCCATCATTTCCTCTTGGGGGGTGGATTTTTCTCTCCATGTTTTCTTGACTCGTTTCACTATTTGTTTTTCCATCTTACGGAGATATGTGTTCTCTATGTCTCATATATCGGTGTCGTTACCGGACTCACCTTGAGTTGAATCTTTCATAGCGTGCGTCGTGTCGAAGGCAAATGTCGATCTCCGTGAATATTTTATATTTTCTAACAAAATTTCGTGGCAATCTTCATGTTTTTTTTTTTTATTTATTGCACCCCTTTACTCGCTTCCTTACTTCTTCAAGCTGTTATTGTTTTTAAAAACAGTTTAGTGATGTACATGTAAATAATTATTTACAAGGGTTCAACAAATAAATATTTCTCACCTTTTTTTCAGGACCCCATCCAGTATGATGTTCACCTTCCACTTCCCCCTCTTTTGCAGGAAAAAGCGCAACATCTTTACTTATTCCTTGAAATCGTTTTTGAATGGAGGTCCAAGGGCGCTTCGGTGTTGTAGGTAGGGCTTCTTCCACCTCAGCTTTGATGCGACTCCACAATCCCTGTTCTGATTGATCAGTTCCAACAGTAGAATCTTGAGATATTGATATATGAATTTTTCACATCGTTATGTCTTCAATTGTTGAAAAATTTGGACCTCGTGGTGCTGTTGCCATAACTCTAAACTTTAAACGATTTGAAATACGAACGATATAAAAATAATAGTGAAATTGTTGTGATACAGCTGAAATGAATTAGTAGTTGTAATGAAATGTTTAATGAATTCATATATACAGATATACGAAAGATAGTTGTCGCAGTAAAATCAAACTTTCAAAAATTTCCAACGTTCGAAAGTATTGAAATTTCAATCAACAGTCGGAAAATACAGAAGTTACCATTGTTACACCAGACGAACTTATAAAGTCCGCCCTATACAGGCGAAGATTTAAACCACGCCTGATTTCAGCGAATGTATAATGTTCGTTTGATAGGACGAACATTATACTTGCGCCCCATGCGGGCGTAGATTATAGTTACGCCTGGTAGCACACAGAAATTATATATTCGTCTGGTCAGACGAAGTTTATACATGCATCTGTTGTGGACGGAGTTTAAATGTACGCTTCACCATCAAACGATTATTATTCATGCGCCCCACTCCAGATAGTTATTAAACCAACGCCTGATATGAGATGCACTTTTAATCTCCACTGGATCAAATTTAGCTTTGTTCCGGATTTCCAACCAAATATGCTCCGGAACCCTATAAAACCCTACCGAATTTAGTCATGGTCCGTTTCATTGCGATTGATTTTGTGAGCATATTTATTTTTGTTCCGTCTTTTGCTCGTCCATTGTGGAGTCTCTTAACAATTTAATTGCACCAAATAAAATAAAAATAATCAAATTTTTCCCAATTTTCTTTTACCAGTTCATGTTAGCATAATTACCCTACAACCATCTAACATGCACCGACAAAATTTCCTTATCCATAGAACAAAGTCAAATCCTACGAACATAATCAATCTTCAACATTTAATCTAACGGCTCATAATATCAAGCTCAGTTTAAGACCAGCAGCGCATGTTAGTTACTTGTAAGGAGATACAATATGTTTTGAAAATTTTAAGAATAATAAAAGCGAGCAGATCTATATATTTGAGGACAGATTTTTATTTAATTTCTCATTATTTATTTATTTCTTTTCTCCGTTGCGTCTTCATATTTATTTATTTCATTAATTTCTTTTCTCCGTTGCGTCTTCTTTTTTTTCTTTTTCTCCTCAGTTGAAGCAACCACAGGAGAAAAAACCCTTACTTTTTCACTTCTACAACTACTACCACCACCACAGAGGCGGAGATATCAGAAACCCATTCCTCAGAGTAAGTTCTTCTCTCTGATCTTTAGTTTTTCTGGGTTTATTTTTGGAATTTTTTTTTTGTTGGGTTCATGGGTTTGTTATCAATGGATTGTTGGAGTTTTTGGTGTTTCTGTAATTTTTAGTGAAAACCCTTTGATTGGATTAAGCTTTGAAGGTTGATTTGACAACCCTTTTAGTTAGATTTTAGGAATTAGGTTGAAATATTGTGTTTAAAACCCTAATCTTAGGTTAGGGTTTTGTGCGATTTATGGAATTTGTTTTAGGTTAAATATGTTGGAGAAGTAGTTAGTTGTTTTTTCTGAAGATTCTTAGCTATAATGTTTTATTGTCTTAGTTTGGTCTATGTTGGGAGGAAGGGACAATTCGATGTGTTTTGTGTTTTGTTTGGTATGAGCTAAGTTGAATCAGTTGGAAAATTGGAATTCTGGGTTTTGTTTTGTGTTTTTAGTTATCTTTCAATTTTGAACATATCTTGAATTGTTTGTATGCTGTTAATTATTTGCATCTTCTTTAATTCCTTCTGCAGCAACAAATTTGGGTTGCTTATACTTTTTGATTGATTTAAAATAGACGTTTCTTTTTCCTGTTTGTAGAGGTTTGAATGTTGGAGTCTTTGTTTGTAGAGGTTTGAATGTTGGAGTCTTTATTATATCTCGTTGATGGAAACGAATCTAGGCGTTTTTGTTATACAAACTATTAGTTGTTACCTGAACTCTTACCTTGAGATCTAGGTTAGACGCCTAATGCCAATGCAACCTTTTGCTGGTATGAGTCAAAGTATAATTGAATATCTGTAGGAATTGAGTGTTACACTGGGTTTGCCTGTATGTAATTTGTCCTTTCCATTTTGTTGTTACCTTTGCCTTTGCTCGTATATATGTTGTACGAGCAAATTGTTAGTACTAGTCTTTCTTAGTGTTAGGTGTTCTGTTCTCTGGCATACTTCAGAATCTAATTCTTAATCTCAGTTGACAAATCACTTCTTGTTAGTTATCAGCAATGGGATTTACCAGTGTCGGTGACGTTTATGTTATTGATTTTCAAGCACGTAAAAGCTTCATCATGTCTCTAGTTTACATATGATTTTGAATTCTTACATTATGTTAGACTCTTGCAGATTCAGCTTTCTATTTTTTTATTGTTTCAGATGTGGTTAGTTTTCAAAATAGGAAGTAAGATTTGTTGATAGCAGTTTTATAACATGATGTTTTTATGCAACAGGATTCTCTCGATTTATACAGGAAGGGATCGAGGATATTTAGTTTTATTTAAGTTTCAACTTTACCATGGGTGACGCAGAAAAGGATAATCCTCCTACTAAAAAGAGGGGTGCCTTGACAGAAATCTCACGAGACAACCCTGGTCTTGACGATGACGAGGAAACTCATGATCAAGACACCGGAACATTCAAAAGAGCCAGTGAGGAAGTTTTGGCCGCCAGAAGAATTGTTAAAGTTCGTCGAAAAACTACACCTGCGGCTGCATCCTCCAATCCTTTTGCCGGTATCAGCTTGATTCCTCCTCCGAAAGCTGAAACTGGTGCAGTATCAACCGCGTCGGTCGAAGCCCAGATAGTTAGTCAGAAACCAGTTGAAGATGAAGTGGATAGTGGTATTGTGAAGGGAGAGTCTGAGACTGAATCAAGAAATGGAAAAGATAAGCAGTTAGAAAGCAAAACTGAGGAAAAAACTGCTGAATCATCTGAGAGTGTGGAGAAACCTGTACCAATTAGTGAGAGTTCTACTGACCCTGAGCCTACCAAGAACAAAGAAGATGAGAAAGAAAAGACGGAAAAAAATGGTGAGGGTGAGACTGATCCATCCGGCGCTACAACACCTCTGAGCTCATTCAGGGGTCTTGCGAGCAACCAAAATGCCTTCACTGGTCTTGCTGGAACTGGATTTTCCAGTTCTTCGTTTTCCTTTGGTTCAATACCGACAGACGGGTCTGCATTTGGTTCTGGTTCTGTGTCTCTCTTTGGGCTGAAAAGTGACAAACCACCTACTTTTCCTCCACTGAATCTAGGGAACTCTTCAAATGGGAGTCCTGCATTTGGTTCTACTGGGTCATCGGATGCTACTACAACTAAAGGTGGAGGAGTTGTGGCCCCATCAATGCCAGAGGTGCCTGTAGAGACTGGGGAGGAAAATGAGAAGGCTGTTTTTAACGCTGATGCAGTGTTGTTTGAGTATCTTGACGGCGGTTGGAAGGAACGAGGAAAGGGAGAACTAAAAGTGAACATTTCTACCTCTGTTGCTGATCGAGCTAGACTTATCATGAGAGCCAGAGGTAACTTGCGTTTAATATTGAATGCTAGTCTCTTCCCGGACATGAAGCTTGCTAACATGGACAAGAGAGGTATAACTTTTGCTTGCATTAATTCTTGTACGGGCGGCGAGGGGAAAGATGCCCTTTCTACTTTCGCTTTGAAGTTTAGGGATGCGTCAGTAGTAGAAGAATTCCGTGCAATTGTTACCACACACAAAGGTAAAAAGGCTGCACCTTTAAAGACCCCCGAGAACTCCCCAAAGGCTTCTGATGATTGAAGAGGGTTCGAAAAGAAAGAAAATCTTGTACCGTACGAAATTCGCTCTTGGTAATAGCTCCTGAAATATTTCTCTTTTTTGTTTCATGTAGGTTATGTTTAGAGTTATATAAATTCGAGTCGTATCCATTTGGTTGTTGTTGTGTGACGACAACCACCTAGTCTTGGACAGAGCGTTGCAAACTTTTATTTTTCTTTTCAGATAAACTCATTAAAATCTGCCAATGTGCAGCTCCTGGATATGTGGATCTAAGTGTAACTTCTGAGACTGTGTTATAGAAGAAGCGTCTTTGTTTTTGAAATTTGCATTATTGTGGAGTACTTTTAGGCTAATTCATTTTTCAGTTATGGGTAGATTAGATGATATAAGGTGTTTTAAGTTTTAACCATTTCAGTTGTCATTGGTAGATTATAACATTATCTTGTTGGAGGCCAAGAATGGTGTTTACTTGCCTTGTGCCTCTTGGATGCCAAGAATGACACTGCTTAACTTTGAAGTGCTTTCACTGTGTTCTCGTAGGATTCTCTCCTATGAGTAACAAAAGAGAATTCCGTTGGCCGTTGGGTGCATCACTTGCGTTCCAAAGAGAATTCCGGGAAACTTGAATTTCTTTGTATGTCTGGCAAGGTGTCAACAGTCGGTGTCCTGTAGGAATCTCTAATCTTCCTGGTACCGAGTAGTTGTTTTTTGGGGTGTTTACTTGGGTGGTCTGTGAAGACTTTTCCAAAAACAAAACCAAAAAAGCTTCCATCGACATGTATCAAATGACATTTTGTTTTCTGAATTCTAAACAATACAAACGGATGGCTGAATTGGCTAAATTTCAAAGACGACCATAATGTGCACTCTCTGTCAAAATTTACAATTTCTTTCCCGAAAGAGTTAAAGACCAGTCAACAAGACATCTTAGTCGTCAGTAAAGTTGAACTGGGCAGGGGTAAATCTGGACAAAAACTTAACATTCTTATCCAAATCCGTCCTTCTCATGTCAGCATGTCTTCTCTTGTAAGGTTAAAACATTATTGGGGTAAAATAGTAAAGAATTCATTGTTATTAACGGACTCGCCCTCACCTCACTGTGGTTCAGGCTCAGCCTTGCTGCACCTGCTTTATGGCGTTTTTTTCCTACTGCACATGACCGCTTGCTTACCTTTTATAGCAAGTTTTCCATCCTCTATCCTCGCACCTGCCATTGTTGCTTGCTGCTCCATCCTTCATCAACTTCACCTTCATCTTCATTTCGTTTCAGATTCCTTGCTTCTGTAAGTATCCCTCTCTCCCTTTCTCTCTAGCTTTACCTTTTTGTTTTCATGGGTTTTGGAAAACACTACGAGTAGAGAGGGCTTAAGAAATCTTGATGAGTTTTGATGCTGACTACTTAAGAAAATGGGTATTCTGAAACACTGGGTATACTTTTTTTTCAGATTTCTAGGTTAATCTTTAGTACTTTTACTCATACTGGGTTGTTTCTAAACTAGACCCCCATTTCATTGTTTTTCATAGTTTTGAGTTTTTGACTCATCTTTTAGAGAAACCCTTTTTTCATAATAAGGTTTGTATTGTGTTTGCAGAGGACTTGCGCATGATGGATATAGTTGTTCATCAGTATCAGTGTGAGATAAGAAAAAAATGTGAAGAAATTGATTTCTGGAAGGAGAAATCCTTTGTGTTACAGAGTCAATGTATGTCTCAGAAAGAAGAGTTGAATGCTTATAAAGTTAAGTATGAAGCATTAGATGCCCAATTTCAGGAGGAGAAATTGGGGTCTGACATTGTTGAGGGTAAGTTGAAGGACTTAACAAATGAGGTTTCTGAAACTGAGAATGATAAGCTCAAGTACCAGATAGTGTGTGGTAAATTGAATGAGCATATTGAGGAGTTGAAGACAAGGTGTGAGGAATTGAACACACAAGTGGAATCGAAGCTGAAGCAGGAAGCTGATTTGGAGAGAGAGTTGAAAGATTGTAAAGCTCTGGGTTATGAGACGCATGTTGAGCTCAACAAGTACAAGAAGAAGTGTGATGATTCGAAACGACAGGTTGAGAAGTACAAGAAAAGGTGTAAGGATTTGAAGATACAAGTCGACGAAAGGCGGAAGAGTCAAAATGGTTTGGAGAAACAATTGGACATTTATAAAGCTAAGTATGATGAGATGTATGCTAAGCATATTGAGGGGTTGAGGAGAAGGTGTGAGGAATCGAACACACACGCAGAACCGAAGGTGAAACATGAAGTTGATTTGGAGACACAGTGTAATGAGATGGATGGTGAGCTCAATAAGTACAAGGCGACGTGTGATAATTTGAATGGACAGATTGAGGAGCTCAAGAGAAGGTGTAAGGATTTGGAGTCACAAGTCAAATGGAGTCGGAAGAGTCAAGTTGGCTTGGAGAAACAGTTGAATATTTATAAAGGTAAGCATGATGAGATGTATGCTAGGTTTAAGGAGAGGACCGGATTGGTGGTTTCTCTTGATAATGATCTCATGGAGCACAAGAGAATGTGTGCTGAGCTGAATCAATGGGTTGAGAGCTTAGAAGATGAAGTAAGAGCAACAAGAGATGAGACGGGAAATCGAATTGACAGGCTCAAGAAGGTGATTGGGCATTTGGGGCGTGACAAAAGAAGGGCGGAGGATGAGTGTGAAGTTTTGAAGATCAAGTTTAGGGAGTCTGAGAGTCAAACAGCCTTGTATCTGAAAGAATTAGACGATTACAAAGTCAAGTGTCATGGTTTTTCGGTGGCGCTTCAGAAGAAGGCAGCGGAACATTTTGAGTGTGAAAGTAAGTTGAAGGACTTAGCGTTGACTACAACTTCTTCTGTGGATGAACTCGAAGGCTACAAAACGGCCTTGAATGGACTGAAAAAGCAAATTACGTCTCTAACTGAAGATCGAATGGTTTTGTCCGAAAGAGAAAAGAAAGCAGAAGAAAGAGTCGTTTCCTTGCAAGAGGTAATTAAGAATTTGGTAGAAGAGAAATCTAGTCAGCTCAGTGGGGATATCGAATTGTATTCCTCTCCTCCTGTAAACAGAGGTGAGGACGTCTCAGGTATGAATTAACATTCTCTTCCTTGTCGTTCTTTACATATATCAAATCCGTTTGTTAATAAGTCTTCACTGTCAGTCTGTCACTTCCTTGTTATTCTCTGTGTTCATGTGAACCCTGGGTGGTGAAAATTGACATTTTCACTCGCACTACTTTGTTATTCTTATCTTCATATAGACTGTTCCTTTCTTTCTCTGTCTATCCAATGGTGGTTAATTCGTAATTTGTTGATGAAAATATGCTTAATGGGTTTCATGATCATATATACCTAGTACTTGTGTGTGTTGGCTGTTGTGTTTCCTGTTGATTCACACTTATTTGTCTGAATGCAAACACCACTGTACTTTGATTTTTTGAGTGACTATCTCAACCCTTTCCCGTTGCATGAAAATTTAGATGCTCTGTCTCTATGGGTCTATATTTTTCATAGGCGATACGTGCTAGTTTACTAATGGTTGTCCAACGTTAATAAACTGACATCAAGGAAGATTCCTTGTTTCAATACCATGAGCTAGTTTTTTTCTTGACTCTTGGATTGCTAATGTTTCGTTCTACACTTCAAGTCTGGTTACTATTTAGAGAAGCAGTTGCTAGCAATAGGCCAAATACTAAAACTTCTGACTAAGATGTCTATGAGCTTCTGTTTAATTCGTGATTTGCAACCTGATACTGTCTACATTTTTGACACTCATTGTACTACCCAACTGGAAAAACTGTAGTTTTAGTGTTGTTTTTCTGGTTGGGGAATTTGCAATTTGCAATATTAGTTGGGTTGACAGCTTTTTGCGATCTTATGCTTATCAATCATATGTCCTGTCTTGATTCACTTGAGGGACATGCAGTGACTTGCAATAGCCATAAGTTGTAGTACAAATCTGTTTCAGGATCCATTTGTATACCTTGAAAACCATAGATCTTAACGACTTGATGATTTTTTAATTATTAACTTGGCGTCAAGGCAATTTTCAGCTGACCATCTAGTTGCCTCTGCTAGACATTACAAGGAGTTGAAGACCTTGTCAACAACTTGCTTTCATTTTACTGTCTTTTAACATTGTCTCTTTCTGACATTTTTGCAGGCCCAATGCCGATTGAAAAGCAATCAGAGCCTCTAGTAATCTTGAATGAAGACAGTGAGAATGCAGTTTCACTATTCAAGATGGAATGCACAGATAGATATGAGTTGGAAGAGAGAGAGATAGGCCTGTCTAAGCAAGATAGCAAACAACCCGCAGGTATCGGTGATAATGAGAACGATAAGGAGATCAGGCCAAAGCATACTTGTGACGTCGGGCGCAAACAAAGATTGGACGTTTCAACTGGCAATACAATTGATAGACTTTCAAACTCAACAAAATGTCTGACATCATTAGAAACGCCGTTGTTTGGTCAGAAAGGCGAGGAATATGCCATCAAATGCGAACCAGTTGATATCCCAGTATCTTCAGCACCGAAAAGAAAGAGGCTCCTGGAAACAGTAACTGACATTATTGATGAGGATGACAAAAGTCTAGTTAGTAAACGAAGGGTGAAGAAACCCGAAGAGCTCACAGGAAGTCCTACATCTGAAATCTCTACCATGAATCTATGTGCTGGGGATGTTTCTCTCTCTTCCAAGGATCAAAATGCCCAAGAATACACAACCAATTTACAAGATGAAAAATCTCCACATAACTTGGAAATGGATGAGTCATCACAAGTGAAGGTATGTAGCTTAACTACTGAGAGTGAGAAAGTGGAAGAAGAAACTGATTCTGATAGCGGAGATCGTAAAAGTGAAGCTGCAATGGGTAATGAGTTGGATAGCAATGATGAAAAGGATTCGAAATAAAAAAACTAATACTCTAGGGGAAGAAGATTAGATTAGCACCTAAACTTATTTATGTGAGAAGACTTGGTGAGTTTTTAGTAGAACTCTTGTCGAAGAATAGATTTGGTAACCGGTAAAACTCTTGTCGAAGAATAGATTTGGTACCTAAGGTTGTTATGGGGATCTTGTTTTTATGCAAACTTGTGTTTGGTGACTTTGGTCTACTCTAGACTGATTGCTAGGATTTTTCTTTTCCTTGCATGGAAGTTAAAAATACAGGTTCAGTTTTTTGCCTCTTCATAAACTGATTTAGTATTTCCATCTCTAGCATCACTTGGTTGTATTGTCAGAAATTTTTGCATATAGGTGGATGTGCACCAGCAAACAAGCTTTATCATCCAAAGTGCCATTTCTCTGAGTGGTAAAATTACAAAGTAACGACCCTAACATTGTACAGTTGTGATTGGTACTGCTCACCGATTGGAAGGTACAACACAGCATAGGTGCCAGATAATCTTCTATACTTGCCGTCACATTCAGCCTGTCAGCAGTAAAAATGCATTCCAAGGCCTTGGGAGAAATCCTGCGGGTCATACTGTTCAGAAATTCCTTGAAATTGGTTGCAAACCAAGCTTTTGCATAATTCGAGCATACTGCAAGCTTTGGTTGGTGCTCGCTCTTTTAGCTCCAGCGAATTCCAAGTTAAAGGACTTCAAAATTGACAACATTGTGAGCCAATGTTATCAATTTTGTAGAATTTGTCTCAGAATGCTCATAGTGATCGCTAGATGCATCATTCCAGCTCCAGAGGGAACACCAAAGAATCCCTCACACAGGTATCCGGCCATATAACAGCTGACATTTACCACTAGTACTCAAAATGTGTTGCCATATCAGATCTTTGCTTCAGCACTAAGTTCCTATTTTTAGCAGCTCTTTGTTCCTGTAAAAAAGAACATTCTAATGAAAAATGCAACCATGGGTGTAAGACCATTCTAGTCCGTTAATTTAGTAAAAGTATCGGTTTGGAGTAGGACAAGCCTTTCTGGTGTAATCACTGTCCCTTCCCCTGTAGGCTGTACAGCTTAAGTGTATGCTAAGTGTATTAAAAAAGAGTGATTCTGTGTGGACCATTTAAAAAACCACACAAAAACCATGGTTTCCCAAACTAACCCCAAAAATACAGATGTTGAAATCGGTCCCTTGACTCAGTTAAAAGAAATTTTCCACCATGAATCCTTATTAACCCACTATTCAATCCATGATCTTCGGTCTATCAACAGGCTTTATTAGTTTGTTATCAATTCTCTCTTGGTTTTAATCGTTTTATTTAATTTTGTTTCATTTTAATCTTGTTTTTTGCTCTCCGGTTTTTGTTCATTTTCAAATGTCTGGCTAACTAACCTTTAATCTTCCCAAATTGTGTTTACAGGTTGCTATCTCCTTAATGGCGTTTGCCTTGTTTACTGTTGTGATTACAGCGTTTGCTCTGTGTGTTAAGGTGCTTTTTGAAGCCAAAGTGTTTCCATTGTTCACTATCATGAGAAGGATCAACTCACTCTTTCCCGATTCACGGCCTATCACCAGAAGTCCCCAAAGAAGAAGAGGCGGAAATCTAGGAATTTCAAATTTCAAAATCGCTGCTACAATTATGGAAATTGTTTCTTATTTTGCTCTTAGGGTTACTGACTACAAATTTTGTTGCCGTAACTTGTTCATCCTGCCATAACAGCTTTTTATTTTCTCTCCAAAATACTCGGATTGAAATTTCAACATATGGAAAAGGAAACCCTAACCCCTTTATAATCCTCTCCCATACCAGACAAACTCTCAGAGTCATAGAAATCAAATCAAACCTTTTGAACCATAACACTACTATGGCTACTGAGAAGAACGACCATGTTTCTGATTTAGCTGCAAAATTCAAACAAGCTGCTCTGGATCTTGATAATGAAGAGGAAGAAATTGCTCTTGTTCTTGGAGACGGGGCTTTACTAGAAAACGAATGAGAATGGGATCACTGTCTTATTGGCATGATTATAATGGAAGGAAAAATGGGTTACAAAGCTGTTGAAAAACACATAAAGTTCATCTGGTCTCATATCCCTGAAGGTGAAGTGAAGGTGCTGGAAATAGATGATAATGTAATGATTTTCAAATTCAAGGATGAAGAAACCAAGGAAAATATTTTTAGAACAAGACCTTGGAGTGTGAATGGTAACTTAACTATTCTCCACCATTACAGCACAGATGTAATTTATAAGGAGCTTGAATGGAATTTTCAATGCTTTTGGCTGCAACTCAAAAAATTACTGCCAGAGCACATGAATCCTACTTCTGTAACTAAGATAGGTAAATTGATGGGTGAGGTTATTGCCATAGAACCTAAGGATGCTATTCCAGTAGACAAAGATGGGGTCAAGGTCTGTATCTCAATTGACATCAACAACCCACTGAGAAGAGGAGTTATGGCTAAAACTGATGCTGGGTATACAAGATGGATAAAGTTCTTTTATGAGAAGCAACCTCATAATATTTGTCCAAGTTGTTATATTATAAAACACACAAGAGGAGCATGTGATGCAGCTTCAGAATTTCTTAGGAAAGCACATGACAAGCCATACTACTTTGGGGTCAACAATCCTAATAGAAAAAAGAAGTCTGGAGAAGGAACCTCTACTACAATTATCCCCACTATGCAGAAAAAGTTAGCACCAATACATTCCCCTTTTGTTCCTCCAAAAGATGGCATCTTTATTGGAGATGCTCCAAGTCAAACTGCTCAAGAGGAAGAGGATAGCAATACAGGAAGGCTAGGCAAAAGACTAAGGACATCTGGTTCACAAGATACCAATGATATTGTGGCAAGCAACACTCAGCAGAACTCCAACAATCCTTCTCATGATGGTAAACAAGTGGAAACACAAACCACAGACAGAGTCACACAACAGGAGAAGCAACCAAACAACACAACATGGGAGAATAAGGTAAACAACTTTAACTCATTTAAAAACCTTTTGATTTATTTAACTTCAGTCAATCTTTTTTCTCAAAAAAACTGTACTCAAAACTGCATATCCTGTGGAAATTTTATAACTAGGATGAAGATCATATCTTGGAATGTTGTGGGTTTGGAAATAAGGATACTAGAAACCATCTTCATATGCTCATCAAATCCCAAAACCCAGATATAATCTTCTTAATTGAAACCAAAAACCAAAAGAAAAGAATGCAATATCTTATTGCTAGATATAAATTTCCTAATGTCTGTTTCCTAAATCCTATAGGTTTGTCAGGTGGACTTTGTCTTCTATGGAAAGACAAGGTTGATTTACAAGTTGTTGATGTGCAAATGAATATGATAAACTGCATTGTCAAACTAGATAGTCAAAATGACAGTTCTTTGCTCACTTGCATTTATGGTGCTCTAAATAATACTGATAAAGATGCCCAATGGAATCATATTAACAATCTAAGAAACACTTACAGGAATCCTTGGATAGTCATAGGAGACCTTAATTTTATCTTTGATAGGAATGAAAAAGAAGGTGGTAACACTCCAAGCCCGAATGATTTAGATGAAAACAACAATCTTCTAAACTACAATGGTTTATCTAGTATGTCCTTTATAGGAAACCCTTATACCTGGACAAATAGGAGAAATGGTAGCGAAATTATTTTAGAAAGACTAGATAGAGTTTTTTCTTCTTTTGATTGGAATGCCCTCTATCACTTGACTGTCATTGGTAGTGATCACTGTCCTATCATGTTATTAACTAGCAAAATAGGAAGTAACACCAAAAAACCATTTAAAGTAAACAAAACTTGGTTTAGAGACTCTACTTGTGCTGATCGTATTAAGTATGAATGGAAAAGTCACACTCTTGGCTCTGCTGCTTACCAATTCACTCATTGTCTGAAAAACACCATAGTTGGCCTGAGACACTGGAATTACCACCATTTTGGGAATATCCACACTCAGATCATTAATATTGAGACTCAGTTATCTGATATTACTTCTAGGGGTATCAATCAAAATCCTACTAGGATAGAAGAATTAACTAGAGAGTTAAAACATTGGTATGACATTGAAGATGATTTTTGGAAACAAAGAGGGAAGGATGATGCTTTACTAGGGGATGATAGGAACACTGCTTACTTCCACCAAAAGGCCAACTATAGAAGACAAAGAACTCAAATAGATTCTTTGCAATCTAATCTTGGAAATTGGCTAGAAGACAGGAAACACATTGAAACTGAACTTCTTAGACATTTTAGCAACATGAGTAGAACCTCTAATCCTCCTACATCTGATGATTATCTCAATAATATGCATGCTAAAATTGATGATTCTGATAATGCTATGTTGATTGCAATTCCTACTGCTGTTGAAGTTAAACAAATTGTCTTTGACATGAAACCCTGGACTACCCCAGGGCCTGATGGTTTCCCACCTGGATTCTATCAGTTAATATGGGAAACTGTTGGTAATGATGTAGTAAAAATGGTCCAGGATTTTTTTCCATTCTCATCACCTTTTGAAGCAATTAAACCATAACTTTACTACTCTTATACCTAAACATAATTGTCCTAAACATGCTGCGGATTTCAGACCAATAAGCCTGTGTAATGTGTCTTATAAAATCATCTCTAAGCTTCTTGCTTCTAGACTTAAATGTGTTCTTCATAAAATCATATCTCCTCCTCAAACTGCTTTCTTAGCTGGTAGATCTATACATGATAATATTATAATAGCTCATGAACTAATCCATTCTATGAAGAAAACTAAAGCGAAAGATGGTTGTGTTGCTATTAAATTAGACATGTCTAAGGCTTTTGACAGAGTTGAGTGGTGCTTTCTCATTGACAATCTAAAGAAACTATGGTTCTCAAATGAATGGTGTAGAACAATGCATTACTACTGTCACTACATCTATCTTTCTCAATGGAGCTCCAGGTGAGGTTAATGTTCCCCAAAGGGGTTTAAGACAGGGTGATCCTTTATCACCCTATCTATTTATTTTGTGCATGGAATGTTTTTCTAAAAGTTTAATCATTGCTGAAAAGAACAATCTTATCCATGGTTATAAAGCTAATAAGAACTGCCCTGCTATCTCTCATTTATTCTTTGCTGATGATTGCCTTATTTTCATAAAAGCTAGGAGCAAGGATGCTAGGAATTTGTCTTCTCTGATTGACCAATTTAGCAAGTACTCAGGTCAGGCAGTAAATTTTGATAAATCGAAACTGACTTTAAGCATCAAAGTCCCTAGCTCAGTTAAGAATGACATTGCTAATATTCTTAGGATTAAAAGAATGTCTTTAAATGAGAAATACTTAGGAGTTCCTTTGTTGCTACAGAAAAGGAAATATGACTCTTTTGTCCATTTAAAAGAGAGTTTTAGAGGTGGACTTGATAATTGGCAATCCATTTTTTTAATCGCTCCGTAAGATCACATGAACTAAGTCATTCTAGGAAGCCTTGCTAGCCATCATATGGCTGTCTTCCCAAAGAGCTTACTGACCAAATGGATAATATTCAAATGAAATTCTAGTGGGGTAAAAAGGAGAATGAAAAGGGTTTCTTCCCAAAAGCCTGGAATGACATTGCTTTGCCTAAAGAGCTAGGAGGCCTCAACATTAGAAAAACTGATTTGCTAAACATGGCTTTACTTGCTAAACTTGCTTGGAGGATGATCAATAATCCTGAGGAACCCTGGGCTGTTATCTTAAGAGAAAAATATTTTTCTGGTTTTAACCCTTTGACTGACAGTGTTTGTAAGCAGGGCAGCTGGATTTGGCAGGGAATAAGTACATGTTTGAATTTCATTAAAAGACATTATGTCTGGGAAATTGGTGATGGTACTTCTGTGAATATTTGGAAAGACACTTGGATTCCAAATATGCACAAACCACCAAATAATCACTATTTTTCATCTAGTTGACCAGTGTTAGTCAGCTCATTGATCATGATAACAAAACTTGGAAAATAGATCATTTAAATGCCTTATTTGATGAAAATACTGTTACTGAGATTACTAATATCATAATCCCTCTTGCAGGTAGTGATAAGCTAAGATAGGAGCCTTCTAGTAATGGAACTTTCACCATTAAGACTGCATACAACACCCTGTTGAATGAACAACTAGTTTCTAAACCTACCAGGAATAACTTAGCTATCTCTTGGAAATCCTTCTGGAAACACAAACTTCCCCCTAGAGTTCAACACTTCATGTGGAAATTCCTTCATAATTGTATATCCACTAAATCTAGGCTTGCTAGGTTTACAAGACATCATGATAACTCTTGCAGTCTATGCAACACTAGTGTTGAATCACCTCAACACCTATTTTTTGACTGCCATGTAGTAAAACCAGTTTGGAATGCTGTCAATCCTAGATTAGAAACTATCCTTCAGAATCAGGATTTACACCAATGGGTGTGCAGTTTCTTTCTTAGTGTGAATATTACTATGCATAAAGACTTTAAGATGTATGAAGAAGTTAGTTTTATTATCTGGCTCATCTGGAAAGCTAGATATGGGCAAGTTTTTGACAATAAACCTTTCAACAGTTCTCAGGTCTCTAACAATATTCTCTTGCAGATGAGTGATTGGAATAGGACAAGAGTACTACACCCAAATAGTTTGACAGCAACCAATGTGATTAGCAAAAACTGGAAGCCTCCAGTAGATGATGTTTACAAAATAAATTTTGATGCTTCTCATTTAAACAAAAATGTTTTATCAGGTTGAGGTCTAATTTGCAGAAATTTTACAGGTATCAGCAATGGATTGCGAGGAGGTGCATCTCTAGCAATTGATCCGGAGCAGGCTGAAGCTAAGTCGTTACTAGAAGAAGTTTTATGGGCACAAAGAAAGGGCTGGAAAAGGATTCACCTAGAGGGAGATTGCTTAAACGTAATTTTGGCAGTCAATGGAAAGGCAACGACAATAAAATGGACAACTCAAAACTTAGTCCAAGATACTCTCAACATTTTAAATTCTTTTGAATTCTGGGTTTGCACTTATGCTCATAGAGATGCCAATCACTTGGCAGACTCTATTGCAAAGTATGCGAGATCTCATTTACTTTGCTTTGATTGGTTTAATAATGATCCTGACTGGACAAAGTCTCTAATCCAAGAGACAAGAACAATTTGTCAATTTAAAAGCTTTTATCAAATGAAATTACCTTTCCTATTAAAAAAAAAACTCATTTAGGGAAAATGGTGGGTCCCGGCTGAATGCCATGGGACCCATAAGAGAAAATCACGTGAGAGTGTGGTTTATTTGTTGTTTTTTTATACTCCATCCGTTCCTAATTAATAGGCTGGTTTTGTTTTTAGAGAAAATTAAGGAATTAAGAGAACTAATCATTGAAAGTGGTCCTCATGACACTTGTCAATAAAAGAAGTGAAGTGAAATGGTCCCCATGACACTTGTCAGCAAAAGAAGTAAAATGAAATGGTCCACATAACACTTATCATCAAAAGAAGTTAAGAGAAAAGTGGTCCCAGAAAAGTAAAGTAACATTTGACTTTCCCAATTAGGAAACCAGTCTATTTTTTTGAAACATCTATTTATAGAAACCAGCCTATTATTTTGGAACGGAAGGAGTATGATTTATTAAGAGTTTTTGATTAAAGAAGAAAAACAAAAAGGAAGGGGCGGTAAGAGCATGATTTAGACTCGCATGAGTCACGAGTTACTAGAAGACTTATGAATCGTTTTTGAGACTCGAGAACCGTTCTGAATCAGCTCTAGTCACAATAATAATTCTACCTAGCCAATAGAAAGAGTCTAACCTTACACCTCTATATCACAGTCTAGCTATCAATAACCTGGCTTGATTGGGGTATAACCAGATTTAAATGGACATAGTGCCCTTACTAAGGGGAGGCCAAAACTTGGTGAAGTTACTTTAGTACCCCTGCACTAATTAACCTAAAAACTAAACCTCAAACTTAAAAACTAAAAACCGTTTAATCTTCTTCTAATCTATCTACTCTAATCCCTCTCCTCTTCTCCTTCCTTCATCTTATTCCATCAACCAAAAATTTCAATTTTGATTTTCTACAAAAAATGGTTGATTCTAAACGATCAAGTAGCAAGAGAGATTCAACAGGTAACATCAAAAGATCCAAATCAGGGGAAAAAGGTAAGGGAAAAGTTGGAATGAGTAAACCCGAGAATGCAATCCCTGAGAATATTGAGAAGAACCATCCACCGGCGAAAAGAAGATAGTAAGTGATTTCTAAACTCAAACCTACTATTCTGATGTGTTGTATGATTGTTATATTAGGTTAGATTATCAAAAATTATGATTTATGTGTTTTAGTCGGCAAGGTCGATAATTTAAAACAACGCCGATTGTTGATATTTTGTAAGAGCCAGCATGGTCTCAGCATGAATATCCTGCCGACTTTTCATAACAGCCATGGCGACTGTTAAACAATAACCAGGGCCGGCAAGGTATAATAACCAACCTTGCCGACTTATCTCTAGTCGGCATCTTCTTAGACTTGTACCATTCCGACTTTAGGTCACAGAAACTTGATTTTACTTAGTTAATAGTCGGCATCTTTCTTGAATAGGACCATACCGACTGTGTGTTAGTCGGCGTGGTAGATGATTACAATGCCTCCGACTATGTATTAGTCGGCAGTGTTCAGATTATCGACCCTGCCGACTGTCTTACCAGAACCATGTTTCAATGTGTAGAATTTTCATATCTCTTATTTGTGTATTGTTTAGGTTCCCAGAGGCAAACATAGAAGATATCCCTTGTATTGTTAGAAATACAGCAGAGCTATTGGAATTTATTGACAAGATTTATCCTGGTTTAGAAGATCCTAAAGATGAAACTGAAAAGAATTGCCCTGTAAGAAAGTTACTTCTGATGGGTAAGGAAGATCCTGAAGAATTTCTAAGGTTTATGGAGAGTCATAACAATCCCCTCAACTATGAAGAATTCACATCATCATAGGAGGAAGAATAGGGGGTTGATCCAAGAACTTTTTTCACAATGAGGCCGATGACTACATAGGTCCAGATAAGGGAAAGCAAAAGTTGATGCTGGTGAAAAAGCTAGTGATAGTGAAAAAGCTAGTGATGAGAAGGATCCATGAAATTCTTAAACTTTATTATGTTTAACTTGCTTTAGAAACTTAGATTGTGGTTTGAATTATTACACTATGTTTTGAACTGTTAGTTTGTGGTTTTAGACTTGTTAAACTTATGTTAATTTTCAGTTTCAGTTGCTTTAGAACTTAATCTTTTTAATGCAGTTTTAGACAATATTAGAGTTTTATAAAGTCGGCATAGTTTGTAAGCTTGATGTGACTCAATAATGTTGTAGTAAAAAGGTTCGTTGAGACTCATGAAATCAATGGATTTTTAGACTTATAAAAATTAATAATAAAGAAAACTTAACCCAAAATTGATTCAAGATATGAGAGAATAACCAAGACACTGATTCCACTATTACACATGAATGAATAACGGTAAATAACCCAAAACTCTAATTATCTTTTAAATCCCTTGTTTCTTAATTCACAAATAATCAGGCAAATTCCCAAAAATTAATTGTATCCCCTAAGCATAGATTATCTTAATACAAGCATAACCTATCTAATTGAATCACAACTAATGAAAAGAATTTTGCAAACAATTTGAAACTCTGCAAAAGCAGTGATTGAGTGAATTATAAATTATAAATTAGAGAAAATAAAATGGTTACCGCTTATTCATGCGTAAATAGCTTCCTCATTGCCTTGGTTGTGGGAGAATTAGCCGCTCATCATGTTGGAAACACGCTCAAAATTCATTATTATTGCTCAAAAATGGTTTACAAATGATGAACAAAGGAGAAATGATGAAAACCGGGTTTGCAACAGTTATAGTTGTTGCAAACACTGTTACAAACTACGATAGAGATAAAGTGCTTCATTCTTCGTAGTCACGACCCACGTTTGGTAGTCGTTTTCATCATTGAAAAACGACTGTCTTCGATAGTCTGTTCTTCACGTTCTTCAGAGATGCATCAGCAGAAAATGGTAGTCTCTGCAACTTCGATTTTTGGCTCTTGTAGTGTTCTAAAACCTCCCAAACTCTCCGTATCCGTTATATGACCTCCCAGCACCTATTTATAACCTTTTTGGAGCAAGAATAACTCCTCATTAATCCCCGAAATCTTCCCATTACTCGGCAGCAATAATATTGTTCTCGGATATATTCTTTCCATTTTTTGTAGCAGCACGCGTATACAACTACTGATTCTTACTTATTTAGATCCTACACGCTTCTGCAGAGCCCCAGATCAATCCAAACACGATCAGACACGCTGTAATCCCGTGTTTTTCTTTCCCGTAACCGTGCTGCCCTGTTTTGCTTTAATCCCACGATGCAGCCAATTCTAACCGAACCAAGAGCCCATACCAGCCACTGTTAGGCTCTAACAGTCGAATCATGATGTTTCAAATGATTTAGTCTCCTTCTTTCATGCCCAAAAATCGACTCAAGAATCTGCCAGTGAAGAAAAATATTTCCCGCCAAATTCCATAATTTGAAATGAAGAGGATGGTGTCCCCCCTAACCAAACTGGGGGTGCGAATAGCGGGAGCCCAACTGAGGTGCCCCTTAACCAAAGTGAGGGTGCCTTTAGTACTTTTCTCCGGGGGTCCAAATAACACTTTTTGAGCAACTTTTTCCGCACAAGTGTATTTCTCCAAAAACACCTATACAGACATAAAAACACCAAAATTAGTACAAAAATCGAGACCAACAATAGAGACAATGAGGACAATTCAGACACAAAAATGTGTCTATCAAAGCTCGACCTTGCCGACCATCTCAGGCTATATGCTATTATGCTGTCAGGGATAGGTAGTCGGCATGGTTTGAAATCTCGACCTTGCCGACTTAAATGTTAGTAGTATAAAAATATTACTTTTTAGGTACAAAGTACAACCCATTGAATGCTCAACGGCTAGAAATTTCAAAATCAAGACATTAAGTGTGTTGTTATTATAAAAGCATTCTCAACTTCATCTTCAACCTTGCATAAAGAATGAAAGTTTCAAGTGCAACACACCCAAATATTTGTAGTCTTTGTACACTAAGTGGTCATTTTGCAAATGATTGTCCCTTTGAAGGAAGCAAATGCACTATTGATGGTTGTAAGATATTCTTATTTCTCATGAAAGATGCAATAGGAGATGTATATCATCCGTATGCTTCAAAATGCACTTGCTGTGGGTTTTTCTATTGGATAGATGAGCGCCTAGATCCGTATGAAGATGAAGTTGCTAAAATTAACCTTCTACCATGCACAGATCCATGTTGCGACGGTAAGATGAAGCTAATTACCTCTCCTAAAAAATTGTGTACCGGAAAAAGATACTATCTATGTCCCAAATGTGTTAGGGTTAAGTTTTTAACGTTTGTATGCTCTAATTAAGATTTGTATGCGCTAATTAAGTTTTTAAGGTTTGTATGCTCTAATTAAGTTTCAAAAGTTTTTAACAATCATTGTATTCGATTTTAGTCGGCATTATACCAAATTCAAAGCGTGTCGGCTGCTTAACAGTCAGCACTTAACAATTTATTAACCTTGCTGGCGAAAGTATAGTCGGCAGGGTTGTCCTCATAAACCCTGGCGACTACAATATGTGAAGAACATCCAGGAAAAACATTTTTTTTCTGTTTTGGTCGGCATGGTTGTCCTCATAAACCCTGCCGACCACAAAAAGCCGTCCACCTGACGAAATCAAAACCTTGCCGACCCTGGGACAGTCGGCACTGTAGGAGGGAAACAACCTTGCCGACCGTCCCATGCCTTTTTTCTTGTGCTTTCATGCATGTGCAGCCGGAATTATAACCTGCCGACCCTGGGACAGTCGGCAGGGTCGTTTGATAAACACAATGCCGACCAAAGGAGTTAACACCAAAAAAACCACATCCATTTCATTTATTTGTAGTACTCCAAAGTACATTACACAAAACACGAATGCGATTGCAAAAGTACTCCAAAAACATTCCTTATTCCCTAATCATAATCACTCATCACTCAAATATATTGGAGGGAGTCCATTCAAATCTATTGAACCTCCTTTAGTCAAATCTATGGGACATTCCCTAGACTCATCTAAAGCATTCGAAAGGTGCATGTTGTCCTCATAAAGTTTCATCCGTTCTTTTCTCTTGTTGAATATGAACTTTTCCCAAAAACTAAATCTACAAAGAGGAGGTAATGTACATTCCTTGTTGAGTTGTAGACCAATAAAATGATTATTATCCACCAAAGCCATAACAATTCTTCTATGCTTGAGCTGCTCCACACAAACCGCATGTTTCAGTGCAAATGCTACACTTAGTCCTTTACTAAAAAAATATACCACGCATGACCACGTATCCGCGAATAGATGGCCACACTCCGGCATTCTCAACCAATGCTCTCATTTGATCGGTGCATTTCCCTCCGAGCCTTTAACACTAGTAAGAAATTCTTTAAAAGTCGCTTCTTTGTCCTCTATGGAACCTTCTAGCATCATTGAGATATAAAACTCCTTGTCTTTTTCTAGTCGGGCGGCCATCTTCTTTCTTATGTATTGACATTGGGTGAGATTCTCCTCAATCGCTCCACTTAGGTGTCCCAATTGTTGGGAGGCAACGTGAAACCCACAATTTCCATCCTTTGGGACGTCGTCGGTACCAATAACGAAATCTTGAATAATTTGACGGAGTTGTACGCGATACTCTTCCATTACCGGTTTTACTACCTTCCTCGGACGACCTCTTTTCTTCACAACATATCCTTGACTTGCTTGACTCTCAAGAGGTGGAGTGTCATTTGTATTCAAGTTTGAAACGGTTGGTATAGTTGTTTCTTTTCTCGGCCGACCCCATTTCTTTACAACAACTTCCACACTTGCTTGACTCTTAAGAGGTGGAGTGCTATTTGGATTCAAGTTTGAAACATTTGGTGTAGTTGTTTCTTTCCTCGGACGACCTCTTTTCTTTTTAGCCGACTCTTCTTTGTATTACGCCTCGGTATACTCATGTACAGATGGATCGCATTTTGTACTCAAATACTCTTTAATTTGTTCCCTTTCTTCCGCCCTTGTCTTTGTGGTAGGTGGTCTACCCGTTGGATCTTGTTTCCCCGGTTCTTTAAGTTCTTCCATAAAAGGGTAAATAATCGGCATCAACTTGTGCTTCATAGTTTGTTTGTCCACCTATTCAACGTGGGGTAATTTTTGAGGATTATTCTCCCAAGTTCCATGTCGTCAAACTCTTCACTGGGATATTCTCTTGGAGCCGGTTTGAAAGATAGTTGCTTCCAATAAGGATCAATATCTTCAATCGGAATCTGAGTTTTATACCTACCAAGCATATGACGACATGGAAGTCCAATATCCTTTATTATCCTACAATCACAAGGAGTGCTCGGTTTGTCATACTTTTGATACAACTTGAGATGTTTCATCATAAAACGTATTGCCCAATGAGAGACATTGCAATGTATTCCAACAAGAAACCAATTATCCTCCTTAAACTCCCTCAGCTTCCAGAAACTACTTTCTTCGAATTGCTTTTTTATCTTGTTGATATCATTATTAGTGTACTCGTGGATAACATGTTGCACCGTCACAATTCCATTTTGACTCGTGAAAAGTAGACCTTTTAGTATCCCATGAGCTTGCTCTACCATACTTGTGGACTCAAGTTTGAAATGTTTATAGTCGTAAGTAAAAGCATACACAAACCTCTCTTTGTGTGGCGTCAACTATTGTCTCTTGCAATATTCCACTACTTTGGGGTAATTAGTGCCCCAATCATCCTCGAACTCCTTCAAGTTTATCTCATATCTTTCCACACTCATCGACCAAACCAACTTATCCCACGCTTTCATGAATAACCCAAACTTGATCTCACCTTCTTTTCATTCTTCGTCTTCTTTCTTCTTTTCTTCCTCCCTCTCCTCTTTAGTTAGTTTACTAAGACATTCATCTTCCTCCTTTTCATGTTTAGTACCTTTGTTTGCCTTTGGCCTTTGGATATGATTCCTACAATTCTTTCTAAGATTTCATTGTATACGCCAAGTGCAAAGCAAATTTTGTGCATTGGGAAAAACTATCCTCACGACGTTCATTATTGCTTGCTCATTGTCGGTCACTACAACCCCGGGAGTCTCGTCTTTGTGGTAGAGAAGCTTCAAAGTTTCCAATGCCTAAATATAGCTATCATCCTTCTCACGATCCATAAAACACCATGCCACCGTGAACGATTGCTTATCCGAGGTTTGTCCTACAATGTTCAACAAAGGCATGTTGTAACTATTCGTCTTATAAGTACAATCATGAACAAAACTTGGTAAAAGCACTGGGCCAATTGAATCATATCGGGATGGGCAAGAAAAATACGATCCACCTTCTCCTATGATGACTCATGGTATCTTACCGTGTAGTTGTATTTGTGTGCCAACCATTGTGATTCTTCCATTACCTTTCTTCCATCCCATTCAATTCTTTTGATAGTTGCCTTAGCCGCATAAATTGTAGACAATTAATAAAGGTTATGCGGGTCGTCCCTCTTGAACTTACTAATGAGCTTGCTTGGTTTAATTCCCCAACTTGTTCTTACTTGTTCGAATTCGTGCGGTTTCAACTTGGCAGTGCCAAACAAGACTTTCCGGATCTTTATGGTTATGCCAACCAACATCAACTATATTCATTCTCCACATGTCATCGGTTTCTTTGTTCCTCCAAAAAATAATCTTGAATGGGCATCCACACTTCTTTGACTTCGTCTTGTACACCCTAGTCTTTTTCTTATCATACACATAACCCTTTCTCTTGTGACTTGCGTCCGGCGACCCACTACACTCGCATACCATTTCAAACCGCGATTTTTTTTTGTTGGGTGTTTTTCATTAGAACGCACATCTTCTCTTTTTCTTTCTCAATAACCCACTTGACCGCAACGTCTTTTTCCTTCCATTCCAAATCATTAGCATAATGTGCGGAAGTATCAGGACCCCTAACATTGTGAGCTTGAGGATGATCCGTCATCGGTACCAATGCAATCTACAAAACATCACAAGTTAGTTGATATGTACTACAATAGTCGGCAAGGTCGATATATAAAACAACGCCGACTAAAATACAGCCGGCATGGTAGAAAAATAAAACAGGGATGACCAAAATATAGTCGGCAAGGTCGACGTATCCACTATAATGCCGGCTAAAGCATGTTTCAAATTCGTTTCCTGTGCTACAAAAAATCTTGTAGTCGGCAGGGTTAAAATTTTGGACCCTGCCTGCGGTCCCTGCCAACTTAACACTGCTCATGAAAAGTCGGGGCATTTGGTATTATTTACCATGCCGACGTTTACAGTCGGCATGATCGACAATCGTCGACCTTGCCGACACTGGGAAGCAAACGTGAAAACAAAAGAAGGCAAAATCGATCATTTGCATGGAAAAATCACAATCTTCACCACGTAAGTTGTCTACCTGATTACTTGCAGCTCCATTCTCTTTTTCTGGGTCATTGGATTCTACGTTTGGCTCAAGACATTCATCACTTCCATACCAATCTTGAGTTTGAGGAAAATAAAGGTGATCCATTTGATCATGATTTGGTAGATCATCAGACAAGTACTCATATGTAGGAGGAAAGTTAGAAGACTCTCCCACTTCAAAATCAGGATTAGAATCACTCATCTCACTCATATCACAAATTTCTAAAAAACCCTAACTTTCCCCCCCAAAACCTCCTCTACTACTTCATACTCTTTCTTACTCTCAATTATTTCCAAATCCACTCATATAAATCAACTAACTAATCTAACTAATTTAACTAATCTAATCATTTCAATTAAATTAGTGTTAATCATTACAGGGGCAATTTAGCCATTTAGAAAATACAAGGTTAAGGGGTGGCTTCTTTTACTTCAAAATGACCTAGCTTTTGTCTCATTAGGTATACCCCAATTAATATGGGTATACCCCAATCAAGCCAGGATCAATAATCCCGACTTTGAAACTTGCATAATTTTTTTATTTCTTTTGCCTTTTCCTTTTTGATAAAGCTGATTTTTTATCGAACATTTTATCAATTTTTTTGTTGTTGTGTAATTTCTTTTCTTAAAAGATGTGGAGCTCATTGATCTTGGATTTGTGGGCTATCCTTTCACGTGGCCCAATATAATAAAAGGTAACAAATTTGTGGAAGCTAAGATTGATAGAGCCTTAGCCAATCCCGACTGGCTAGCTGCAAACCTTAAAGCCTTAGTTTACCATTTAGCCTCAATGAGATCTGATCATAGCCCAATCCTCTTATAGACCTCCTCATGCTGGAAATATGCCGCTAAGCCTTTCAAATATTTTGGTCTGCTTTCAAGTCATTGAGGAAGCTTGGGATTTCACACATGTTGGATTTGTAGCTTTTGAATTGGGTGCGAGGCTCAAAAATGTTAAGAAAATTATACAAATATGGAATATGGAACACTTTGGGAACATCCAACAAAACATCAAAAAGCTAAACCAAAACCTTAATCATGCTAAGAATAACTTGAAACACCAGGATAACACCCCAAAATCCAAGAGATAAAAAAAGCCTTTGAAAAATGGTATCACTACGAATAAGCATTATGGAAAACCAAAGACTCTGATAAAAATCTAGAATTGGGATATGGGAACACGGGATACTTTCACTCTTCCGCCTCATCCAGAGCCAGAAAACTGAGAATTAATGCCATAAAGAAGAGTGATGGAACTTGGTGCACCAAAAGGAAAGAAATTGTGGAATATTTCTCTTCTTATTTTGCCTCTATGGCCACTTCATCGAACCCGAATATCTCTGATTATGTCATCAATTTGATTCCCAGCAGCTAGCATCAGTGATCGATAATGAAAATCTCATGAAAAAACCGCCCGAATTGGAAATAAAACTCATCGTCTTTGACATGCATTCCAACAAATCCCCGGGCCCCGATGGATCCCAACAATCTTTTTTTAAAAAAATTGGCACCTTCTCAAGGATGATATAAAAAAATGATTCAAGAATTCTTTGTGTCTAGACACATCCTAAAAGAATTCAACTCCACTTTTATCACTCTCATTTCTAAAGTTGAATCCCCATAATCACCCAAAGATTTCAGACCCAACTCCCTATATAATAGTATCTACAAAATCATCTCAAAATTGCTTGCAAACAGGATAAAGCCCCTTTTGGACAAGATCATCTCTCCTTACCAATCGGCTTTTGTCCCTGACAGGCAAATAGTGGATAACATTGTCATAGCCCATGAGATCGTCCACTGTATGCGTCCGGAGAGGAAAAGGCAAAAGTATAAGGGTTATATGAGAATCAAAATTGACATGTCAAAGGCTTTCGACTGGGTGAAATGGGATTTCCTAAAAAAGGTTATGTCAAAAATGGGTTCAATGAACAGTGGATCGAGCTAATAATGCAATGTGTAGGCACTACCTCATGTGCGGTGCTTGTAAATAGGACACATACTAGGAGTTTTAAACCCAAGAGGGGTATAATACAAAGAGATCCCTTATCCCCATACCTATTCATAATTTGTATGGAGGCGCTCTCCAGAATTATATTAGAATCTGAGGAAAGAAAACTTATCTCCGGAATTAAAATGGGTAAAGATACTCCGTCCATCTCTCACCTCTTAATTATTCGCGGATGACTGCCTCATTTTTACTAAAGTTGGGAAAAAGGAAAGAAAAAACATGGTAAGAATATGAAAATGCAGGGGTACAATAACCACACCCAACAATTCGTTTGGAAATCTGAGAGGACTTACTCCAATATACTTTAAAGAGAATCATCTAGGCAGTCAGACTCAATCTTTTGAAAAGTTTATCAAAGAGTTTATATCTCTATCTCTCTATTCAATCTGCAATCAACAAATAGAAATTTGCGAGCCCGATTGAATATAAGAGAAGTAACTTGAACGGTGCCAAAGACCAATGTTCAAGGATCAATCAATTTCAATCAACAACCAAAGGTTGGATTTCCTAATTGATCGATACAACGCACAACCTGTGATATTTCAATTATATAACATAATATAATGCGGAAAAGAAATAACACAGACACTAGAATTTTGTTAACGAGGAAAACCACAAATGCAGAAAAACCTCGGGACCTAGTCCAGCTTTGAACACCACATTGTATTAAGCCGCTGCAGACACTAGCCTACTACTAATGAACTTCAAACTGGACTGTAGTTGAACCCTAATCAATCTCACATTGATTCAAGGTACAATTGCGTTCCTTACGTCTCTGATCCCAGCAGGATACTACGCACTTGATTCCCTTAGCTGATCTCACCCACAACCAAGAGTTGTTACAACCCAAAGTCGAAGACTTGATAAACAAATCTGTCTCACACAGAAAAGTCTATTGGAATAGATAAATCTGTCTACCACAGACATACCTATGAGTTTTTGTTCTGTCTTTTGATAAATCAAGGTGAACATGAACCAATTGATAAACCGGTCTTATATTCCCGAAGAACAACCTAGTATTATCAATCACCTCACAATAATCTTAATCGATTAACGAAACAAGATATTGTGGAATAACAAACGATGAGACGAAGGTGTTTGTGACTACTTTTCTATCTTGCCTATCGAAAATATAAATCTCAAGCCAATTTTACAATTGTACTCAATCACAATAAAAACAGCTAGATCAGATCACGCAACTACAAAGAAAATAGTTGGGTCTGGCTTCACAATCCCAATGAAGTCTTTAAGTCATTAACCTATAGGGTCTCGTGAGAAACCTAAGGTTAAAGGAGAATCGACTCTAGCTATGCAACTAGTAACACACACAAGTGTGGGGATTAGGTTTCCCAGTTGCTAGAGTTCTCCTTTATATAGTTTTCAAATCAGAGTTTGCAATCTAAGTTACCTTGGTAACAAAGAATTCAATATTCACCGTTATATGAAAAACCTAATTCAACCAAGCTAATATCTTTCAACGGTCAGATCGAACTTAACTTGTTACACACAAATGAAATGTACCATCATTTAGGTTTATGTAATCGTACCTAAACATGTACACCATGTTGTCTCAACAATAGTTAACCGAAGTTAGCCATATGATCACTCTCATATCAACCTTGTTCATATTAACCATAACTAGTTCAAATGAAACTAGTTAAAGAGTTGTTTAATTGCTATATTCTCATAGAAGTATACAAGAACATAATTCAAGCAAAATCGGTTTGATTCACTCGAATCAATTCATGAACATTATAGCCATGGTTCGCAAAGATTGCATTCCTTATTATATAAATGTTTAAGTTCATGTACATAACCGATTTTAGAACTTTAACCTTCAAGTATGCAAATGGTTACGCATACTTGAAATACCCGGACCAAGATTGGGTTTCGCCAGTACGCAAACGGGTACGCGTACTTCCATTTCCAGCAGAAATATTCGGACATGAACCTTACGCCAGTACGCGAACGGGTGCACATACTTAGGTTCCCGGATTTCTCAAGCCATCATGTACGCATACGTGTACGCATACTATGGTTCCCGGACATGGATTACATATGTGCAATAGTACACAACATGCCATATCCAATAATGGTTAAGTGTTCTAAACTCTTATTTCAATCATTGAAACTTTCTTAGAGTATGAAAATAGCCGTTTTCACACACTATTAGCATCAAATCAATTTTCAAGTTATTGAAATAATCATAACGAAACATTCCAAGTCTACACCAAATGATTGTATCACACAAACCATGTAAGATGTTACTCGGCAATTTTCACATGATCATCTTTTGACTTGCGTCAAGAATTTAATATGAACTTGGTCGAAGCGAAAGCTTGCCAACACATATTCCGAGAAATATGTAAGCGAGTTAAACTCATCTCGAAATATGTAAGCGAGTTAAACACATATTCCGAGAAATGTGTATAATAGAAAACCATATCGTGACACGACTTATGTCTCAATATAGGAGATAGAATAGAAATAGACTATCTAAGTGATAGATGAATTTCAGTCTTCACATACCTTTTGTTGATGAAGTTCCACAAGCTCTCCTTAGTAGTTCTTCGTCTTCAAATGATGAACACCGTGAAGTCTAAGGCTCAACTACACAATCTATGTCCTAGTCCGAGACATCTAGATTTATAGTTTTGATCACTAACATTGACAAACATGCTTCAAATAGCAACGCATGCGAGTTCGACCGAGCAGTGCTCTAAAAATCTCCCCCTTTGTCAATTTTAGTGACAAAACTATCAATACATATGGATTACAAATTAAATAAAACTTTGTAGCTTCTCATAAAAATGCTTGATCTCCTTGGCATCTTCAACACTGCTCGAAATCTTCGTCACTTCCAAGTACTCCATGATTCTAAACGTGTTCAACTCGGCATCATAGTTGTTGAAGATCCGTAGCGATAACAATGAGAAAACAGTTGCTCTCAATCATTGTTATACAATGTCATAGTATCATTACACAACATCAAAGTTCAATTGTATCACAACTTTGACAATAATACTATGGTGATATGTATCACTCCCCCTTAGTCAATAATTCATCTCGACATGAAAACCACTCCCCCTTACATAATGATCCGTAAACCATATGTATTTGTAGTATGAAACTACACATTAATTCTCCCCCTTTTTGTCAATATAAAGTGGCAAAGGTACGAAAACTAATGGGATACTCATGAAATTTTCATAGAGATACTTCATGACCAAAATAGAATAACATACCAACTTATTTAGATGCAATCATATAGCCGAAGCTAAATGCATTCATCAAGGAGTTTATAAAGATACAAGATAATTCCTACAATATTCCACAACCGCACTCCCCACAAAGATTTGTCAATTAAGAACAAGTTCAAAATGAACTCTCCCCCATAAAATGTCATTCCCGAAAGAACAACAAGAGCGACCTTACATTTACGAGAAAAGAAGGATTTCTTTGGACATAATCAAATCACATGAGAACATGAATTTGTATCCAAAAATCACAATTGAATTATCCATAAATATGATCAATTCAGTTGGCCGTGCTCAACATAAAAAAACTTATGGAGCAACACAGTATATGCACAAATATGTGGAACATGGAAGGACCAATATTGCGAAATAAACAAAGATTCATTCTATTTTTCATCAATATTTGCACAATGACATATAATAGACTTAATCTTTGTAAACAAAAGTTCATCCTATCTTACATCAATATATGCATAATGACATAATAGGCTTAACTTTTGTTTGTCAAAAGTTCATTCTATCTTTTATCAATACTTTCATACCGACATATGATAGAGTTAACTTTTGAGCATATATGGGACAGTGAAGGTTCACGGACGTAAACAACATATCCCATAACAATTTGCAATATATAAAACCATAAAGATTAATATTGTAAAAAACATCTTTGTCCTTAGAAGGTAGAATCAATCTTTTTCGCACGGATTTACACCAAGAATAGATACCAAAGGCGTATAAAAAGATTTTCTTAAAACATCTCGAACTTCCTTCTTTGTGATTCACCAACAACATTCTTGTAAAAGCTACAAATGACCTTAGAGGAGTAGTTACTCCAAGAATCCAAGTGCCCAAGTCCAAGAGAAGTGGAACAAGTGCGACGAAACAGAGCACAACACTCAAAAACAAGAGACGGGACAAAGACAAATCTTAACTCATCTAAACCCAAGAATTCTCATCACCATTTTTAAGATAATTCAAATAGGAAGATAATGCAAAAAGAATGAGGTCATTCCGAGTTGGGACGAAGAAGTTGCGGCCAAAACGAGTTTACCGAATATCGACGTCTACAGGCCAGTATGCATACGGGTTTGCAAACGAATTTTCGTGACCTGGAGCAATATGCAAACGGGTATGCGTACTAAAATACCTGGATTTTGATTTTAAATGATGGTATGCATACATGGTATGTGTACTATGAAGTCCAAACATCTCGAACTACTATCTTCAAACCTAAACATATATGAACCTTAAACACAGATCAAGTTAGGTAGAAATGAACGATAAGTACATGGATTATTATAAGCAATCTAAGCAAACAAAAACACAAATATTGCTCAAGTTTATAGAATACCTTTTTAGAAGATTCAATCGAATTCTACATCCTTACCGAACATAATTTGTGTACCCCAATTCTCGTGCTTCCCTCACCGTATACATAGCAGGGCATTCCTTGTTGAGGATGCACTTAAAACACAATCAAGTTGTTGAGGTGAACAATGTCTTGCTCACCACAAGTGACTTTTGGATTATCATGAAAAAGATCGCTTTTAGAACCTTTCACATCCAAATCCATCTTTCCAAAGAATTTTTTAAGTTCCAACATCATGGATACTGCCTTCTCCATAGTCATGGAATTTTCTGGGAGATTATTCCTTTTCACACTCAAAACATCATTGACTTTCTTTGGTATCCACTTCTGAGTGCGTTTAGGAACAACCGGAACCTTCTTCCTATTACTCTCTTCAAGAATTCTCGGAAGAGAATTGGATTGACTATTCTTTTGCAAGTTAGTATTTCTCCAATTGGGAGCATAAGATCTTGCCTTCGTCTTTACGAAGTTATCCTTTTGATAAACATTACGATTGTGAAAAAAATTCGTATGTCGTTTATAGGCAAAACTAGGTTTATCACAACACTGATTTATTTGCCTAAAGGTTGGACAGTTACAACCTGTAACGTTAAGGGGATTAGTCTTAACATATGATCTTGGTGTTTATGGGTGAAAACTACTCCTGTACAATTTGGTAATTTGGGGTGTGGATGAGGAATGAATTTAAACCTTAAACAAATGCACTGCGCGGTGAGTGCTTTTAGATTCGAGAGATCAATCTGTGCAAGTCCGGCCTAAACCAAGAAATGGCCGTTCCAGACTTGTTTCGGTCACAAAGTGAAGGAGATGGGGTTGATCTTAGGGAAGGAAGCGAAGAAGGTGTTGAGATTGTGAAGGTGTTGGCTTGCTTATGACTTGTAACAGAAAGGTGAGCAGGCTTGCGGTTGATGCAAGCAAGCTCTGGGTGTTTTAATACGATTTTTGTATTAACACTTGATTTTCTGTCTCGTCTGAACTTGTGTTGTCGTTTGAAATAGGGCGGAGAACCTATTTATACAAGTCATTGAGCCTCATTCACGTCTCTCGTGGGAAGTGGAGGAAGTGGAGTGATGGAGTAGTGGAGTTGTGCGTCGACCAGTCTTGCCCACTTCTCCTGTTCATCTCTAACCGTCCATGACTTCCTGACACATTCTTGTGATGGCGCGTTGCACGCTGCACGCTGTAAACCGCCATACCAATACCCCAGTATGTATCCCCCCCTTGTGACATGATTGATGTTGGAATGTGTGGATCATGGATCCACGAAAGATAGCATGTAATCTTTGAATTGAATAACTGTGTTATTCGGAAAGTCGATACTTGTGAAGTATCGTGTGTATTTTATGCAGTGCATCGCATCATGGTGTGGTAAAGTGATGGGTAATGACGCCTCACTAACCAAATAACTCCCCGACCGGGGTTGTATAACCAAGTCGGTGAAGTTGGACGGATGAGATGATCTTTGAGACACTCATCTCGCGACCGTTAATGAATATTAGGTTTTTTGAAGAGGTGCGCAAGCATTACTCTTCACTTGGTCGAAACCGAGCATGGAAAGGGATTTGGAGAGGACCGACCGGCATGTGTGTAAACAGCATGCCGGTGTGCACGTCCATACCTCACCGTCCCATGAAGGTGCGATCTAGGCCACTCAATTTGACCGTCAAAGAGGAGTGGTTGAGATCGGTTTGCGGCAGAAATCCCTGCCGCAAAGGAGTTGGAGATCGCATGACATTCCTGCACGCGTTTCAAGACGACCCATCTTGGCCTGGTCTTGGTCGATCATACCACAAAGTGTAGGTGGTAGGCTGGTGTTCACATCTATACTCGACTATCCCATGAAAACGTGATCTAAGCCACTCAAATCATCCGGTGAAGTTGAGTGGTCGAGATCAGTTGCAATTTGGGAAGTGTAACCACGCATGTTTGGGCGGGCGTTTTGGATTAGCCGGGCATGGGATGCCTTGGCCGATCGCATGAGGAGGTAGATGAGCCCACGGTGGTCATGCTGGTATGACGGCCCTTGCTTAATCTAATCTGACCCTCCATTCATGCCGGAGAAGATGGACACACGTGATGATTTGAAACCCTAATTTTGGCTTTCAAAAGCCGTGCGCCACTCCTTGTTTGGGTGATGATTTTGTCACGGCCAAACATTGTTGGTCTTGACCGATTGGTCAAGTGTGTAGGCGGTCCCACGGTGATCGTGTTGACATGCTCTGGGCCCTTTGAGTCTACATCTACACCCTCCATCTATACCTACGAAGATGGATGGTTGAGACTGCTTTGCAACACACGTAATATGCCGCAAACCCTAATTTAGGGTTTTCCGTCCATAATGCTTGGTATGAACGGTTTCTTGGCAAGCTAGGCCAATGACCGACCATGCGGGTCGGCCGTGGGTATTCCATACCGCTTGGGGGTGATGGAATTGATCCGGGGTCATCCAATCATGCTTATGGAGTTGGATGACTGCAATCGAATCATATCCTCGACTGATACGGTCAGTCCGGATGCTCAATCGGGCTAGTATAACACACCGAGAGGGGCTCAATCGGTCTAGTATAACACACCGAGAGGGGCTCGGGCTAGTATAACACACCGTGAGTCACCCATCGTACGGGTATTTTGTACATGGTTTCATTATAGTGCTTGGAGGTTCGTGTTACTCGTAAGAGTAACACTCGGTCGTCATGCCACACCGATAATGAGTACTCGAAATACAAGGCCGATATGAAATTCACAGAAGGGATTGTTGCCACATGCTCCAACCTCGGAGGAATTTCATGTATTCACGAATGGGATTGTTGCTACATGCTCCATTCTTGGTGAATTAAGTGAGGGAGTATCCAACACTTATAAATGGCTTTATCTTTTACAAGATGTCAGCGCATGATTTTTCTGGTTTTTTACAAATTTAACCTTGAACGAAAATCCACCATCAACATTAAGTCCCCTACCTAGCACATAATGGTTACACTATTGTGTGGTAGGCATGAGATGGTGACAGTTAAAGATAAAACTTTATGAGACAAAGTTAGATGTTACCAGGAGAGACGGGTCATCCTGTCCTTGGAGTATGTCACGTTCGAAAGGCATCTGGGAGAGCATTCCCCTAGTATGATGTCGGTCTTGACTGCTTCGGTCGACCTTGCTATGTCTGCTTTGGTCGAGGGGATATTGCGCCTGCTTCGCTCGATCGTGGGGTTGTGCCAAATCGACGGACTGCTGCGCCTGCTTCGTTTGTGGGGCTACTGCGCCTGTTTGATCGAACGTGGGATTGAATTTCGTGAACATGATTCCCATGACATAAGAGAATCGTGTTGTGCAAATAAATATGGTCCCGCCATATATGCTTGATTGAACGTGGGTCCCATATCGTGTATGCCTGATCAATGTCACCTTTATACCAGCCTCGTGCCCTTGACCAACACCGGTCTTGAAACTTAAGCAATACCGGACTTGTGACTTGATCAATACCAGACTTGAAGCTTGAGCAATACCAGACTTGAAGCTTGAGCAATACTGGACTTGTGACTCGATCAACACCGGACTTGAAACTTGAGTGATACCTGTGACTTGATCAATACCGGTCTTGAGACTTGATCAACACCGGTCTTGGACCCAATACCAGCCTTGTGTACTCCAAAGTGAATGTGTGTTCTGTCGTGTGTGACTACACATCTCACGCGTTTTTATACAAGTACTGCTCTTGTCTTTTATTGTAGAATGAAGAAAAGAACTCCTGTTGAGATATCTTCTGGGGATAATGCTGGTGTCAAGTCAGGAGGTGTTGAAAGCTTCAAAGATATGCCGAACATTGATGATGAGTTGTTCATCGCGCCCTTGAAAATATCCGTACCACAGAATAAACCTCCTCCTATCGAATTCAGGGTTTTTCATGCTCCGCTGGGTCCTCATGAAGGATGGATGAGACGTATGTTGAGCAATGAGTACATCAAAGATAACTTGACCAGAGAGCAGATTATTGATGTAGCTTGAGTGTTGAAATGACTCGAGAGGATGTTAAAGTGGCTTCTGGTGCGAACATTGAGGTGGATCCTTGAGAGAGTGTTGAAGCAGGATTCTGAAGCGAACGTGAGTCCCGGAGAGAGCGTTGAGGCGGCTCTTGAATAGACCATTGAAGCAACTTCTGCTAGAGGGAGCATTGAAGTGTTTCCCTCTTCAGTTCGATTTACCATTGCGAATTCCATGCTTCTTGACTGACCATCTCTCTCATGTTGAAGAATTCCTTGACTGACGGTGAAGGAACTTCATGCTGAGCCTCAGTCCCCAAGCGTGGTTTACATGGTTTGTTCGTAGTGGTTGTTGTCGAGCCACATATGGAATATCTTGGACATTGTTTCATCATTGTGGGAGTCGTGCATGTGGTACTGGAGTTGAAGTTGACGGACGCGCAGGATGTTGTGTCTCGGTGGTTTTCCTCTTGCTGCTTCAGGGAACTTCCTACAGAAGGCTGAAGGTTGTATCGCATGTCGGTGAGATATATGTCCCTACGAACATTATGAGGCTCTTCATTACCGGCAGGCCTGTTTCTTTCTATCAGGGCATATGTTGTTGTAGATGAGCGTTCAACAGCTCCAGAGGATGACCAAAATCGCGGATTCTCCAACATAGCATGATAGACATGTACCACTATCTGATAAAGTGACTCGCCCATCTTATTCGATATGATGCGTGGAAATCGTTATCTTCTTGAGGCTGCTCCCTTGAGGTATTGGCTCCAGTGGAAGATTGCCGTCATAGAGCGTTGATACGTTGTACCGGTATTCTTAAACCAAATGGCAGTATGGTATAATAAAAATTTCCGAGAGGAGTTCGAAAAGATATCTTACTTGTGTCATGCTCGTACATCCTTATCTGGTTGTAGCCGCTACATCCATCCATGGAAGAGAACATGCCGTGTCCGCTGGTTGAATCTACTAACATGTCGATGTTAGGTAAAGGAGGATCGTTTTTGAAGCAAAGACTGTTCAAGTCTCCGACTATGCGGCACTGATCCGAACTACAACCGTTTAACCGACTTGGATCTAGGTATGACATGTAGATGATGGGTGACCAATTTTCATCTAAATCCGGCATTTCTTGATATCTCCAAGCGAATATGTCCTGGTACTCTTTGAGAAGTTCCACGAGCTTCGTGCGTTTATCCGTACTCAAGGTTGAGTGATGGAGATAGGCTCAGGAGATTCCCCAACGATTTCAATCTCATCGCCTGTGGAGTTGGTGCCCTCTTGCAGCTGTTGTGGAGCATCTAGCACTTGATCTTGGGGTTCGTTGCTGTTGTAGTATTCCATTGGGTGGAGAGACCGGGTAACAGTCTCCCCTGCTAATTGATAATGGCGGTATACCGTTTTCCCTTTCTGGTCACGACTCGCCATAAAATTTCGTTCCCTCTTCGTGTGAACGTGGGTTGTGGCTTCACAGGATGGAGAAGAATGTTTCGTCAGCAAAGATGCATCGTGGGTACTAGCTCTCAATGATGCAAGCCGGTATTCTTCCCCGAATTGACGCCCACGTGGGGAGTGGGATGCAACGGACTTGTCTCGATTCTTTCGGCGGAGCTTCTCTCGTATGTCTTTGTTTGGTTTCCCTCGAAGTCCGTCATTATGGTAGGCTTCCGTACGACCTTGCCCGGGAGAACCTTGTATGTCCCGAGAGTCTTGAGAGTAACCACATTCGAAGACGCTCCTGTGTCGATAAGGGCCGTCTTGAACTCTGAATCCTTGATGCGTGCGGTGACATGTAGGGCACGGTTATGAACTTCCTCTGGTTGATTGCAGCAAAATGTCTCTGTGCGCTGATTCTTCGAGAGGTGTGAAAGTTCGCATAAACTTTCCACTAGAGAAAACGCTTCCCGATCCACCGGCCTCCGGTTCATAGTGAAACTATTGACTTGAGGAGGATCGTTGTGAGGATCAGTCCCCAGTATAGGAGTCTCCATGACATGACCGCTTATATCTAATGTCGTTTCTTTGATCAGGTTCATGTAGGTCCATGCCGCTGAAGTACCTTTTCCGGTGTGTTGAATGCATTCCTTGTTGGCTCCAGGGGCTGTTGCGGGTCTTGTGGAAATCGATCAGTTAATGTCTTAAGAAAAGTGAGTACCTCTTTCTGAGTTGCGGCCATATCCGTTTGAGTCTTTAGCAAGAACTTCCTGCTTCTCCATCAAGTCTGTAATGGTAATGGGGGATGGTCCTCCTCTCATTCCTCCGGCTCCTCGTCCTGATGAAGGAGTGAAAGTTGTTGTTCTGGTGACCACTGGAGGCGTTACGCTTGAAGAGACGACGGGATTTGCGGCTGCTCTGGCTTTGGTGATGGGAGGTGTTGTAATATCACTGCTGAGTGATCGAATTGAACGTTCCCCTCCTATGTACTCACGTGTTCCTTGATCGATCTCTCCTTCCTCAAGCATTTCTTCACTTGGTTGAAAGGTCGATGCGGATTGAATAGTCTTCCGGGCTTCGACAAGGGTCTTGAGATATAAATCTTCTAGCAGGGATTCGTAAGCTGCAGGCTCCATTTCTTTATCCGGTAGACGTTGTGGTACCCCGGACAAGTCTTTTCCTCTGTGGAGTTGCCTCGAGTCTTTGTTGTCGTCCGGACCATGTTGTTCGTCTCTCCTGAGTCCCATGCGGTTGCGCGCTCTTTTGCCTCTTCACCGGTAAAGGTGTGACTCCTGACTAAGGATTCAGCATTTCTTGCATTGCCTGAGTAGATGCACGCCGACCCTTCTTGTAATTGTGATGTTATATCATTCAAAAGGCAGAATATTTCTCTCTGCCTTCTGGTGATACCGGCTTGATTTGCCAAGACATCCTCCAACATTCTAACTATACTTCCCATGATATCTGAACCGCCTGTGGTTTCCTGATGAGGATGCATCGTGAGCCGAAAACCGAAGAATTGAGAATTCAATTTTTTGCAACCGATAGATCAACCTCCCACTGTGGTCGCCAATTGTTTATGGGTGAAAACTATTCCTGTAGAATTTGGTAATTTGGGGTGTGTATGAGGAATGAATTTAAACCTTAAACAAATGCACTGGCGCGGTGAGTGCTTGTAGATTCGAGAGATCAATCTGTGCAAGTCCGGCCTAAACCAAGAAATGGCCGTTCCCGGACTTGCTTCGGTCACAAAGTGAAGGAGATGGGGTTGATCTTAGGGAAGGAAGCGAAGAAGGTGTTGAGATTGTGAAGGTGTTGGCTTGCTTATGACTTGTAACAGAAAGGTGAGCAGGCTTGCGGTTGATGCAAGCAAGCTCTGGGTGTTTTAATACGATTTTTGTATTAACACTTGATTTTTTGTCTCGTCTGAACTTGTGTTGTCGTTTGAAATAGGGCGGAGAACCTACTTATACAAGTCATTGAGCCTCATTCACGTCTCTCGTGGGAAGTGGAGGAAGTGGAGTGATGGAGTAGTGGAGTTGTGCGTCGACCAGTCTTGCCCACTTCTCCCGTTCATCTCTAACCGTCCATGACTTCCCGACACGTTCTTGTGATGGCGCGTTGCACGCTGTAAACCGCCAGACCAATACCCCAGTATGTATCCCCCCAGTTTGTGACATGATTGATGTCTGGAATGTGTGGATCGTGGATCCACGAAAGATAGCATGTAATGCTGAATTGAATAACTGTGTTATTCAGAAAGTCGATACTTGTGAAGTATCGTGTGTATTTTATGCAGGTACTGCATTATGGTGTGGTAAAGTGATGGGTAATGACGCCTCACTAACCAAATAACTCTTGACCAGGGTTGTATAACCAAGCTGGTGAAGTTGGACGGATGAGATGATCTTTGAGACACTCATCTGCGACCGTTAATGAATATTAGGGTTTTTGAAGAGGAGCGCAAGCATGACTCTTCAGTCTTGGTCGAAACCAAGTATGGGAAGAATTTTGGAGAGGACCGACCGGACGTGTATGTAGATGGCATGCTGGTGTACACGTCCATGTCTCACCGTCCCATGAAGGTGCGATCTAGGCCACTCAATTTGACCGGCAAAGAGGAGTGGTTGAGATCGGTTTGCGGCAAAATCCCGCCGCAAAGGAGTTGGAGATCGCAAGACATTCCTGCACGCGTTTCAAGACGACCCATCTTGGTCGGTCTTGGTCGATCATACCGGGCGTGTAGGTGGTAGGCTGGTGTTCACATCTATACCGACTATCCCATGAAAACGTGATCTAAGCCACTCAAATCATCCTATGAAGTTGAGTGGTCGAGATCGCTTGCAATTTGGGAAGTGTAACCACGCATGTTTGGGCGGGCGTTTTGGATTAGCCGGGCATGGGATGCCTTGGCCGATCGCATGAGGAGGTAGATGAGCCCACGGTGGTCATCTTTGGTATGACCGGCCCTTGCTTAATCTAATCTGTGACCCTCCATTCGTGCCGGAGAAGATGGACGCACGTGATGATTTGAAACCCTAATTTTGGCTTTCAAAATCCGTGCGCCACTCCTTGTTTGGGTGATGATTTTGTCACGGCCAAATATTGTTGGTCTTGACCGATTGGTCAAGTGTGTAGGCGGTCCCACGGTGATCGTGTTGACATGCTCTGGGCCCTTTGAGTCTACATCTATACCGTCCATCTATACCTGCGAAGATGGATGGTTGAGACTGCTTTGCAACACACGTAATATGCCGCAAACCCTAATTTAGGGTTTTCCGTCCATAATGCTTGGTATGAACGGTTTCTTGGCAAGCTAGGCCAATGACCGACCATGCGGGGTCGGCCGTGGGTATTCCATACCTGCTTTGGGTGATGGAATTGATCTGGGGTCATCCAATCATGCTTATGGAGTTGGATGACTGCAATCGATCATATCCGACCGATCACGGTCAATCCGGATGCTCAATCGGGCTAGTATAACACACCGAGAGGGGCTCAATCTCGGGCTAGTATAACACACCGAGAGGGTCTCGGGCTAGTATAACACACCGAGAGTCATTATTTCGTACATGGTTTCATTATAGTGCTTGGAGGTTCGTGTTACTCAGTAAGAGTAACACTCGATCGTCATGCCACACCGATAATGAGTACTGGAAATACAAGGCTGATATGAAATTCACAGGAAGGGATTGTTGCCACATGCTCCAACCTGGAGGAATTTCATGTATTCACAGAATGGGATTGTTGCTACATGCTCCATTCTTAGTGAATTAAGTGAGGGAGTATCCAACACTTATAAATGGCTTTATCTTTTACAAGATGTCAGCGCATGATTTTTCTGGTTTTTTACAAATTTAACCTTGAACGAAAATCCACCATCAACACTTGGTTTCACAACTTCTTGTGATGCCCAAACAAGAACATCATGAAGTTTCTCGTTCCTTATATGGAAACGACATCTCCTTCCAGGTGACCTTCATTTCCGCAATAGTGGCAAACATAAGGAATGTTCTTACCTCGATCCGTGTGTGCTGACTTTGGAGGTTAATATACTTTGCTCTTTAGAACCTTAACTGCCGGTGAAGGTATTTCACTTTTGCCATCAGTGGAAACCTTTTGTTGAGAAGAATTACTAGCCTTGACAAATTTTACCTCTTTGCTACTACTTGGAGCATCTATTCCCTTATAGCCCAATCCTCGTGTATCACAATGATTTTTACTTGCTCCTAGCATAGTGGTTAATTTTCTTGAACTAATATTGAAATTTTTCAAGTCATCTTCCAACATATTGATTTTATCAAGAGCAGCAGCTAAATCAGCCTCAAGGCATTTTTCTCGAGCGAGAAAAGCGCTTTCTCTGTCATCAAAACTTGCTTGCTGAGAGGTAATTCTTCCTTCAATTTCTGCAAGTTTCTCTTCCAACAAGAAGTATTTTTGATAAAACATATTCACATTCAAGTGACTTTCTACTCAGGTTTTCCTCGGTATCTTTGAGGACCGATTCGCAAGAACGATTCCGACCATAAAGACCTCCATAAATCCTTTTCAATTTTATGTTTTCTCGACAGAGAGGAGTCAGAAGAGGTGTGACATGATAAGTTGTAATCTTCTTCATTTTCAACGAATCCAAGAACTTAACATACTCTGAGACTTCCTCATAAACATCTCTATCAATATCGGAATCACCTTCATCAGAAAGTTCATCCAACTGTTCTTCTAGGAGTGTTTCCCAATCAACAATTTTTATATCAATAGAATGTTTAGATATTGAATTAGATGTGATAGTTCTCTCAGGTGAATCTAAGCTTTCAGAATCATCAGGTAATTTCTGAGCTGGTACGTTATTAGAGATAGACTCGTCCATAATAATCAGATTGCTACAAACAAAGACTTATGAGGTCTTTTTCGTGTTTTCCTGCTCTGATACTAATTGAAAATGCGGGGGTACAACAACCACACCCAGCAATTCTTTTGGAAATCTGAGAGGACTTACTCCAATATACTTTAAAGAGAATCAACTAGGAAGTCAGACTCAATCTTTAGAAAAGTATATCAAAGAGTTTATATCTCCATCTCTCTATTCAATGTGCAATCAGCAAATAGAAATTCGCGAGACCGATTGAATATAAGAGAAGTAACTTGAACGGTACCAAAGACCAATGTTCAAGGATCAATCAATTTCAATCAACAACTAAAGGTTGGATTTCTTAATTGATCGATACAACGCACAACCTGTGATATTTCAATTATATAAAAAAATATAATGCGGAAAAGAAATAACACAGACACCAGAATTTTGTTAACGAGGAAAACCGCAAATGCAGAAAAAACCTCGGGACCTAGTCCAGCTTTGAATACCACACTGTATTAAGCCGCTACAGACAGTAGCCTACTACCAATGAACTTCGGACTGGACTGTAGTTGAACCCTAATCAATCTCACACTAATTCAAGGTACAGTTGCGCTCCTTACGTCTCTGATCCCAGCAGGATACTACGCACTTGATTCCCTTAGCTAATCTCACCCACAACCAAGAGTTGCTACGACCTAAAGTCGAAGACTTGATAAACAAATCTGTCTCACACAAAAAAGTATATTGGAATAGATAAATCTGTCTCCCACATAAATACCTATGAGTTTTTTTTATGTCTTTTGATAAATCAAGGTGAACATGAACCAATTGATAAACTGGTCTTATATTCCCGAATAACAACCTAGTATTATCAATCACCTCACAATAATCTTAATCGATTAACGAAACAATATATTGTGGAATCACAAATGATGAGACGAAGGTGTTTGTGACTACTTTTGTATCTTGCCCATCGGAGATATAAATATCAAGCCAATTTTATAATTGTACTCAATCACGATAGAAACAGAAAGATCAGATCACGCAACTATAGAGAAAATAGTTGGGTCTGGCTTCACAATCCGAATAAAGTCTTTAAGTCGTTAACCTACAAGGTCTCGTGAGAAACCTAAGGTTAAAGGAGAATCGACTCTAGCTATGCAACTAGTAACACAATGAAATGTGGGGATTAGGTTTCCCAATTGCGAGAGTTATCCTTTATATAGTTTTCAAATCAGGGTTTTCAATCTAAGTTACCTTGGTAACAAAATATTCAATATTCACCGTTAGATGAAAAACCTGATTCAACCTAGCTAATATCTTTTAACGGTTAGATCGAACTTAGATTGTTACACACAAATGAAATGTATCCTCATTTAGGTTTATGTAACTGTACCTAAACGTGTACACCATGTTGGCTCAACAATAGTTAACCGAAGCTAGCCATATGATCACTCTCATATCAACCTTGCTCATCTTAACCATAACTATTTCAAATGACTCAAATAAAACTAGTTAAAGAGTTGTTCAATTGCTATATTCTCATAGAAGTATACAAGATCACAATTGAAGCAAGATAGGTTTGATTCACTCGAATCAATTCATGAACATTATAGCCACGGTTTGCAAAGATTGCATTCCTTATTATATAAATGTTTAAGTTCATGTACATAAACGATTTTAAAGCTTTAACCTTCAAGTATGCAAACAGGTATGAATACTTGAAATACCCGGACCAAGATTGGGTTTCGCCAGTACGCAAATGGGTACGCGTACTTCCAATCCCAACAGAAATATTCGGACATGAACCTTTCGCCGGTACGCGAACATGTGCGCATACTTAGGTTCCCGGATTTCTCAAGCCATCAGGTACGCGTTCGGGTCCTATGGTTCTCGGATATGGATTATATATGTGCAAGAGTACATAACATGTCATATCCAATAATGGTTAAGTTTTCTAAACTCTTATTTCAATTATTGAAACTTTCTTAGAGGATTACAATAGCCGTTTTCACACACTATTAGCATCAAATCAACTTTCAAGTTATTGAAATAATCATAACGAAACATTCCAAGTCTACACCAAATGATTGTATCACACAAACCATGTAAGATGTTACTCGGCAATTTTCACATGATCATCTTTTGACTTGCGTCAAGAATATAAGATGAACTTGGTCGAAACGAAAGGTTGCCAACACATATTCCTAGAAATATGTAAGCGAGTTAAACTCAGCTCGAAATCTCAAATGTGTATAATAGAAAACTATATTGTAACACGACTTATGTCTCAATATAGGAGATAGAGTAGAAAAAGACTTTCCAAGTGATAGATGTGTTTCAGTCTCCACATACCTTTTGTTGATGAAGTTCCACAAGCTCTCATTAGTAGTTTTTCGTCTTCAAATAATGAATGCCGTGAAGTCTAAGGCTCAACTACACAATCTATGTCCTAGTCCGAGACATCTATAAGTAGACTATAAATCAAGAATTATAGTTTTGATCACTAACATTGAAAAACATGCTTGAGATAGCAACGCATGCGAGTTCGACCGAGCAGTGCTCTAACAGAATCCTTTATCTCTTTGGAAAAGGATTAGGTCAGTTGATAAACTACGACAAGTCGGGAGTTTTCTTTAGCAATTCGGTAACAAACACTGAAGCTAGAAAGATTCTCCAAATCCTTGGTGCGGGAATAATTAAAATGGATGACAAATATTTGGGCGTCCCTCTGTTTACTCACAAATCTAAAATTAAATATTTCGAATTGATAATCAATAACTTAAAAGCAGGAAGACGAGTCATGATAAACATGTCTCTGATTCCTTGGATACTTACCAAATGTCTTGCTTCGTAATACCAAAAAAAAAAAAAAAAAAAAACTAAACAAATGGATAGACTGAACAAAACTTTCTGGTGGGGACATAACCTTGAGAGCAAGGATGGTGCCCAAAAGCTTGGACCGATGTCTGCAAACTGAAATCTCGAGGAAGGATGGGTTTCAAAAAATTTGATTACTTTAACCATGCTTTGTTGGTAAACTTGGGATGGAGGATGATTAAAAACTCAGATACCTTGTGTTGGAAGATCTTAAGAGACATGTTTGAATACCGATAAATTATGAGAAAACTTTCTCTGACTTCTCTCTCCTCTCATGAGAGATATATAGATTCAAACCAACATTTCCCCCTTTTGTTTTTCATGATTTCTAATCCATCAATATTGTTTTAATCTAAATCCTTTTCTTATTTTTTAGTTTTAATCGATTCCAATATGTGCTTAAATTTTTTTTTATGCTGGAAAATTTAAAATACTTGTAGAAGATTTTAAATACCAGTACCTCATTTATTAATATAAAAATTATTGATTTTTTTTTTTTACTGATGTTGAGCTAAATATGTTTTTGAAGGTTTTCATAGTTAATTCATTATTTAGTTTCCAGTGGTGGTAATCAAGTCGTGATTAGATCATTATCAAAAATTCATTCGTAGTTGTCACAGTAGTACACACTTCAAAAAAAGAAGTGGTGTTTTGCATGTTTTCTTCAATCATAATTGTGGTTACAAAGGTCGTTTGAAACACTGGTACTTCATCTTGCAGATCTTTATCTTAGATTTATTATTCCATTGAAACTCTATTATTCTAGTATGTAATCTCTTAGATCTACCAAATCAACTAACAATATTACTTACCTAAATTCGGTAGTTCTAACTTACCGTGATTATAGCCTGCACAATTGGAAATTCTCCCACCAACATAATTTCAAAAAAAGAGTCAAAGTTTTCAAGTCGGAATATCAGTATAATATCAAATATTCATGGAATACAAAATATTTCCTTAAACAACACAAATCCCAAATCCCTCAAACCAGTCAACATAAACCCTATTCATCTCCTAAACCTTAACTGGAAAATTTCTTCACAAAGTAACAATCAAGTGGAGAGTCTCAATTCAAGAATGCAATCTGCGTGTATTGGTGTTAATCCAAATAGACAAATAAGAAAAACAATTGCATCTGCTCAACTGGTGTTTGATGCTGATGAGGAAGACACTTACAGTTTGATAGGTAAAATCATGTCAAAGAAGCCAGTCGACCATGATGATGTGAAAAGAGATATTAATGGTCGCTGGAGAATTTACAAGAAATATGAGATTATCACTAAAGGAACAAATCTCTTTGTTTTCCGTTTCCAAGAGAAAGACAACTATGATGGTGTGCAAACAATAACATGGGATATTCTAGGGCATTTGTAGCTCTACAAAAATATGACTCTAACATTCCAGTCAAAGATCATGTTTTTCTTCATCACATTTGGAGTATGAAGCTACGAAATCTTGAAAACATTATTCTGAATGAGAGATTAGTTAATGGGATATGTACGGATATTGGCACTAAGGTTATTCTTGAGCGGAGGAAAAGAATACATAGAGGCATTGTGACTTATACTGTCTATGTTAAGGTTAATCTCAAAGAGCCATTAGTAAGTGGAGGGTGGATTGATACACCCAATTAATAGAGGTAAAAAATGGGTTATATACTATTTTGAAATGCAACCATACAAGATATGTAAGGATTGTTGGGTGGTTGACCATGTGGATGCGGCTTGTAAAAGGTTAGCACAAGAGCAGAAAGTAGAGGCAACGACTGAACATGAATATGCAACTTGGAGTTAAACTGAAGATGGTAAAAAATTCTTGGATGCCTATATAACAAACTCGGGTGCCGATATGATGGATAGTGGTGCTAAAACAAAACAAGGGGCTATTAGTAATTCTACCCAGAATACTCTTCCATCTAATACTCGAGAATCTGAAATAGAGATACTGGATGAAGCCTACATGAGAAAAAACAAGAGAACCATAGAAAATGAAGCGTTGAGCATCACAACAACTTCTAATCTCAATTCAATCAATACTCATACCAATCCTATCTACCATCTGCAATTAATGGGTCCGAGAAAACAATTGAAGATTGTGATCTAAGTGATCAAGAACATAAGATGGAGTACCAACACAATTATGTTGAGAAAACACTGTCAAAGCATTTGATAGCGCAAAATCTGTTCCTACTTGGCAAACTACACAAAATTATTATGGAAATCATGCTACTTATCATCATGTTTTTATCCTAAACCCTAATATTTATTTTTTTTCAGCTAATTTTAGGTTAAAATTTGGTCGACAGTTTTCCCAAATTTGCAACTCCGGATTGTAGCAGTTTATATTCGTGATTATGATAGCAAATTGTTTTGTGTTTCAATTACTGTAATGGTTAGGGAAAAATAATACTTTGAAAATCAAATTTGAAAATTTGGAGTTTGGAATGAGAACTTTTTCCTGGAATGTACATGGGTATGGCAATAAAGACACCAGGTCTCATTTAAAAACTCTAGTTAGAATAAATGATCGTGCTGTCATTTTTCTTAGTGAAACTAAGACTAAAAAAATGGAGTCTTTCATTCAACCTCTAAACTATCCTAATAAAATAATGATAAATCTAATTGGTCTGTCTGGGGTTGGAAGGATAGACTAAAAGAATTTTGGACTGCCACTATTTGTCTTACTTGCATGTATGAAGCTCTTCCTAACGGGAATAGAAGTGCTCAATGGGATTATGTCCAACAGTTTAGTCATACTATATGTACTCCATGGGTATTAATGGGTGATCTGAATATAATTGTGTGTAACTCTGAAAACTCTGGTGGTATTCCTCATACTCAATCTACTATTGATGCTGCTATTGATTTCATAGAAATCTAGAATTGCAGGACATTGTGTTCTCTGGTAATCCCTTTATGTTAGAGCATAGCTTGGTTGAACCCACCAAGCGTTGGTATGTCAAGTTTGGTTGTCATATTTTAGTGAACCAAAACTCATTTAAAGAGTCGCTTGATTATGTAATAGAGTCAACTTCGTATAGGTTAGCTTGAAAGTATTAGAATATGAGACATTACAAGTATTACGCGAAGACTTGAAGAAGTGAAGAAGTAAGGAGCTACAACGACAACATCATCCTTCCACTTGAGGTTAGTAATATTTGACTTGAACTGTTTCATTCCCAAACGTATCTTTCAAGTCGTGCATATTGAAAATATAACTGCGAAGCATGAATGATTATACTCTAGTTAGACGTAGTATTAAGGAATACAATACGAAGTATAACGCTTATCTTTTGAACTTCGTATATAAGACATCGACATAATCGTTTGAATGCTATTGCGATTATGTATGGGTATGAGGTGAAGATTTCATCCTAGGAAACAATGTTTTAATTCGTTTAAAGGAAGTAAATTCATGAACTTGTTTTGTGAATCGAAAGGGAAATCGCTAGGCTTATTGGTATTGTTATTCATTGCATATCTTTTGAACTACCAATATGTGTGATTAGTATAACCGCTCATGACTTTATGTTCTTGGTAAAACTATTCACAAGGCCCGACTTTTGTATTCGTATGACTTTTATTAGTGAAACCGATCTTAAGTAATCACCTGAGATGGTATGATCGATTTGTTGTAATTGGTATGACCAACTCTAGGCAAAGGGGAACCGATCCTAGTAAGAGGTGCAACTGATCACAAGAAGGGAATCGATACTTGGTGCAACTAGTTTCTAGATATTGGGAACCGATCCTATGAACATGTGCAACACATTTTTAGATATTGGGAACCGATCCTATGGACATGTGCAACAAATACAAGTTAGATACCATATATATGTGGGAACCGATCCTAGTACATAGTCAACCAAATTTTGGAAAGCTAGTGTGACTGATTCCAGTACCCACATGGAAGTAGAACCGAAACTTGTTTTGGTAGAACCGTGAAACCCATGATTGGTGATTGAGTGTTCTTGATCAATCACATGGTTCTTGGAAGTCAGATGAACCAATTCTAAACTTGTTTGGAAGTTTGGCAAATCGATTCCAAGATAATAAATATGAAAGATGATTTACTAAGTTAAGATGTCGACATACTTTGAACATGTGCAGTAACGCTTATCTTTTATTGTTCAAAGATATTCCTTAATAGCTAAAGGAAAAATCCCGGATCGAAAATAAATTGAGAATCTTTTAATTAAGGTTTTTAATTTTTTTTTTTGGAAAATGAAAATTAGTAATGTGCATTTACTAGTTGGAGATTTTCTAAGAGATTTCGGTCAATATTTTGACAAAGCATTTACAGGAATTATGGAAACCGAATTTGGAAATATATTGCATATCTTGAGAATATTTTCGGTTTTGGAAATTCCTTGGTGTCCAAACTTCCCTGGTCTATAAATATCAAAGTTTGCATTTCGAGAAAACTAATCCTCAGAGCCAGCAAAACTACCAATTTGTTGTTACTGATGGAGCCGCCTATTCGGAGAGGAAAGTAACCTAATTAGGCGAAATCTCTTACGGCCGCTCGATTTAAAGACTTCTTTGGGATTGAGAAGCTCTATTAGTACCGTTGGTGGGAAACTAGATAATTGCGGTTTATTATTAGTTTTTGATTGATTTGATTGACTAACGGTTGTTGAACTTTGATTGGACCTAGTTTGTTTATGCTTGAGAATCATCTTATCTAATATAAGATTCACTCAAACTAGATCGAAGTTTCGATGGGGATCTTTAGACTGTTTGTAGATCTAAAGACGTCTTGTGATAATCCATTGTTAATAGACTCCGTTCTGTGTGTGATTGATCACAAGAGATTCAAGTTGATTGTGTTCAGGTGTTTATTGAAGATCTAAGAAGATTTGAAGACGAAGAAGATTTTTGATTTGGGTTCATAATCTTTGGTGTGCACAATACTTGTTTCGGTTAAAGAGGATCGAACTATAATCGGTTTATCCTTGTGGTAGATTGGATTGATTAGTTGAGTATATCGGCATCAATACAATTCGTTGTGATTCAAAGTATTGATTGCAAAATCTTGACAATTACTTTGGTAGTTGTTATTAAATAGATCTAAGGACGGAAGAGCCTTTTGTCGAACTCATATCACCTGGTTGAAAAGAGTTGTTACCAAACAGATTTGTTGTTCCTTTACTGTTTGGAATACGAACCAAAGGAATTGTTCCAAGTACGTGACTTATTACAAGTTGCAGGCGTGGGAATACAGATAGAACTAGGTGAATATAGGTTTAGTTGCTTGGTCTCAACTATAAGAAGTTGGTTTGATTTTGTATAGCGGCTTAATCCTGAGAGTATTCAATTTTGGACAAGGTCCCGGGTTTTTTTTTGCATTTGCGGTTTCCTCGTTAACAAAATCTTGTTGTGTCTTTTACTTTTCTATTTCTGCAATTATAATTATTTTTATTATAATTAGAAGTAAATTACACAAACGTTAATTCCTATTTACTTGATAGTAATCCTATTGTGTTTGGTTAAGTCCGAACCATTTATCAAGTAAACATACTTCGTTGTCGTATTGTCTCGATCTCGTATCCATAGATGATCACACGAAGTGTGAACCGATTAGTTGTATTGTCTCGACTCGACTCCATAGACAATCACTTTCGGAGAAAGGACTTATATAGGTGGAAAAGTTTTAGATTGAGGTATATTTGGGTACCCTCGTCTTTTCACTTTACGTGGTGAAATAAAAGATACAATAGTGAATTTATTCAAGAAATATTGGATAGAGTTTTAGGAAATGCCCAATGGACTCAATTGTATCCTAATTCTTATCATCTGGCTCCTATAGCCAGTGATCATAGCCCCATACTTTCACTAGTTCCAAAGATAACAATAAGGTGAAATGGCCTAGGAAATTTAATAAATGCCGATTAATGATAGTTGTAGAACTGTTATCAAAGACAACTTGAAAACAAATGACCAAGGATCTTTAGCATTTATGCACAAATGTTCTATTTGGCAGGTTAGGAATGCTCTAGGCTATTGGAATATCCATAATTTTGGTCACATTTAATCTAATCTGGCTAGACTTAATAATTTGGATAATACTTTACATGAGCGAGGTATAGTTGATTTCATGGACCCTAGGATTGTTAATTTGAATACACAGTTAGAATATTGGAAAAAGAATTGAGGAAGATTTCCATAAGCAAAGAGCTAAAGTGGACTGCATTAAGTTTGATGATAGAAATACTGGATATTTCCATACTAGAGCTAATTTTAGAAACAAAAAAACAAGCATTGAGGCTATACAAGATAGTAAGGGTAATTGGTTGTCTTCCGTAGATGATATTGCTGATGAGTGCCAAATATTGCATATTTATACACCTTTTTATTGGCATTTAACCCATCTTTTGTGCTCAGAAATCAGATATTATCCCAGATTCTGTATTTTCTTTGTTTTCAAGAATAAATATTTGTACTAATTAATTTTGTATTTTTAGGTAATAAATAAAGTTCTGAGAAATTGAGGAGCCAAAAGAGCGAAAATTGGAGGCAAGCGTCTATGGAGCAGAAAGCCAAAGCCACGCGCGCATCATCGTTGCAACCCAACAAGTAGCAACCCATTTACAAGACATGGGCTTGAGCGGTCCAAGACCCGACCCATAACCCGGATTCAGCCCCGTTCCATCTCGAGCCGTGAGATCTCGCCCATCTCGCATCGACGGTCGCATCAGCCCACGCATCGGGTTCACCAAGATCCAACGGTCGCTCCACCTTCACATCAACTCTTGATGCTCCCGCTCAACACCACACCACCTATATATTCTCCCATCGACCAAACCAAACACACCTTATTCTCTTTCTCTTCTCCTTCACCCGACAGAACCAGACACCACCCCTTACCTCTTTTCTCTCCCGACCATGGCAGTTGCAGAGCCGAGTCGCCACCACCATCTCCTTCCCTGACACCAACAGTAGCAGCACAGCCACCACAACCATCTTTGCCGCCCCTAGTTCTAGTTATCTCTCACCTAGCTTCTCTCTTAACCCTAGAGGCTATGTTGGAGATAAATGGAATTAGGGTTTTCACCTACAGCTCTTGCATGGCTACTAGAGCCGAATTAGCAGAGGAGACAAGTTAAGGTGCTCATTAATTGTAAGTCTGAGCGATTGTGAGGTATAAAATCACTTGTTCTTCATGAGAGAGAACTAAGTCAGTTTTTAGGGTTTAATTTGTATTTCAATTTTAAGTCTATTTTCATTATGTTTAGTATGTTCTAATTTAATTTGCTAGGATTTAAATGAAACCCTAACTCTCTGTTATGTTATTCAACTTTGTTTGAGTTGTTCTTGAATGCTTAAGTCATAAGATAATTTCAATTCTTGCACTTCAATGCTTTACTTTCACAATGAATGCCATGTATCCATTGTAGTTAGGATAAAACTGTGTTGATTGTGCTCGCTCAGGCCTTAAAGATAGTTGCTAACCCCTTGCCTAGTTGTGCTTAATTAGACAATTAGTTCTCTGGATTGGTACTCTAGCTGATAATTGAATTATCACTTGGTGAAACTCCTTAGATAAGTGATAGACTTGACACATTGTCCTTATCTCACACAGAACAAGAATGCTCAAATTAGTTGAACACATAACCTAAATTAGTGGTGGATTTGACAATCCTAGTGCCTCTTTATACTCATTACTTGTAATTCATCTTGAGATCATTGTTACAACCTCCATCTTGTCGTAAAGACGTTAAACAAACCCATATTTGTGTTACAAACTTTGTCATTTCTCTAGAAAATCAGTTAAGAAGCCTTTAGATCATTCATAGCAACTCCATTTCTCTGTGGATCGACCTGTGCTTGCCCTTGCCTCCAATAGGCACTGTGCACTTGCAGTATTACAAGTAGGCGAAAACGAAACATCTTTAAAAGCCTACCAAGTTTTTGGCGCCGCTGCCGGGGATCTGGTAGTGGGCTGTTTAGTTCCATAGTGCTCCGTTTACTGATTTTCATTCTAAAGCTTTGTATATATGTGTTAAAAGTTCCTTTGTTTGAATTTTGTTGCTAGTATAATTTAGCTTAACTTAGCTTAAATTTTTGCTTTTAATCACCTGCATCTTGCTCTTGTATTTCTTTTTTGTTAAACTTTGCATATCTGTAGCATTGCATTGTAGTGTAATTTAGATGTAACTTCTCATGTAATTGCATTAGCTCAGTTCCTTCTGTCAGAATAAGCATCTTTACATCTCTATCATCATTTGTAGCTAATCTCACTCTTTAGTTTAGCATAAACATTTTGTAAAATCTTTAGTTAAGTCGAGAAAAGTACCACTTCTAGCTTCTCATCACTGTCTTTGTGTAGTTTCCGTCCATACTAAAGTGCATCTGTAAGTGGAGCATTGGTATCATTGGATAATTTTTTTATTATCACCTGTGACTTGGTCTCATTTCAATGATAACCAAGTACAAAGGGTTAATCTTCATACTACAAGTATTGCTCACCTGTTTTGAAATTCTAGTACAGCCTTTTGAACTTGCTAGGTAGTGCTCTCTTGCTTTGAATTGTGCAAGATTGAGAACTGAGTTTGATCTGTTAAGTTAGCAGGTACTTGTGGTACTGCTGTACAACCAAAAAAGAGGAGAGACAAAGCAGCTGAACCTGTGGAGTGCCTAAACCCAGTTTAATACTGGTGGTATCGTATTCTATCCTTGCTCTGTGTGATGATTATATGTATGAGAACCCCGAATGCATGATAGACCTACTACCTTGCTAGCCCCCCGAAGCTGCAAGTTTTGAGTTACAACTTGTAAAGCCAAGTTAGTCAGAGCCGCAAACCCAGAGTTGATATCAACTGAGTAAGTTGACACAACATGCCCTGAGCCTATGCATACTGTACTCTGTTAATCACATCTGGGAGACTCTCTGTGAACTATAAGCTGTCATTTTCACTTATTGAATGCTAAGCATGCTAGACCTTGATTGAGACCTTGTGTGAGACTTTGTGTGAGCTATAACCCTCCAAGTTGCTATTATCATCACTTATACATACCGCAATTTGTGGTGCATAAATTTATGAGCATTGAAGTCATCTCGACCTGTTGCTACTTTGCCTTGGATGATTTCCATGAGAGCTTAGCTCTGAAGTGGTGCTGTGATCACAAAACCCTGCTGATATCTGCATGTTTGTGTATAACCTCTGAAACTGAGGTCAACTGACCTTGTTGGCAATCTGTGTTAGCATCAACTTCGCAATTTGTGTGTGAATTAGTTTTTGCAATTGTGTTATCGCATACCCGTGAATCAGCTCTCAAATGTGTGTGAACCTTTGGCGTTTGAGTGAGTGTTGAATAGCCAAATAGTGATAGCAATTAGTTGTTTTTCAAATACACAACCCAAAGACATGCTTCACCCCGAGTGAGCACATCCAAATACCCCGTGCACCATACACGCTTTTACTTTCCTTGTGCACTCTTTGACTTACCCGTGCCGTGTTACTCTGTGCACATAACCAGTGCATAAGCTGATGCTGCACAAAGGCCTGTGTGTGTACACTTGCTAAGCTGTGCTGAGCACAAAGCTTGTGCTGTGCTTTGCACTCTCCAAAGCACCCCTGTGTGCTAGAAATTGTGTGTAATTTTTGTTGTTTTTCCTGGGCTGTACACTTGCCAACCACTGAAGCCCACATAAACTGGGCTGTAAACCTGCCCAAGCTAAAGCCCACATACTGAGCCCACATCATCTGGTCTGGAACCCACCTAATCAGCTGGGCCTTACATCAACAAAAAGCACTATTTTGGGCTTGATTCTAGAATTAGTGTGTCATTGTTGGAATTTTTGCTTATCTGTGTTGAACTTGATTGTTGTTAACATGCTAGATGCACTAGCTGGGCTATGATTGTGTCTTTTAGAGACCAAAAAAATCGACTAGTTAGAATCCGCCCGGACGAACTCGTCAAGATATACCCAAACTCTTCCACGAAAAGCCCAAATCCATCGAAAGCCCAAGCCCATCGAAATGAAAACTATGGGTGATGAACAAAACCAACCCCGTAGTCTCAAGGACTACATGTACCCAACTAGGGCAAGCCAGCCCTCTTGCATCATTCTGCCAGCCGATGCTTGTTAGTTTGAACTGAAAGCAAGCACCATTCACATGCTACCCGTGTTTAGAGGGGTCGATGCTGAGAACTCCTACCATCACGTGAGAGATTTTGAGGATATTTGAGGGACTCTGCGTTTTAACCAAATGCCAGAGGAGTCCCTCAAACTGAGATTGTTTCCTTTTTCTCTGAAAGACAAAGCCAATTCATGGCTTCATGCCCTACAACCACAGTCCATTAGAACGTGGGATGACCTCACAAAAGAGTTTTTCCCCAACCATAAGATGGCAACAATTCGCCAAAGTCTAAATGGTTTTGTGCAATTAGAAGACGAAACTCTAGCAAAGTACTTGGAGAGATTCAATGAATTATTACTCCAATGTCCCCACCATGGTTTTGAAAAATGGAGACTCGTGCAAATATTGTATGAGGGTCTAGATGTTAGAACCCGAACCACATTCGAGTCAATGTGCAATGGTGCATTTATTGACAAAAGTGCTGATGAGGCTTGGACTTTCTTAATCGAAGTCGCTGAAAAGACTCAACAATGGGAGTCCATCCGTGAACCAAAAAGGACTACCCATGTAGGTAATGTTCATAGAATCGAGTCTGACTTTGATGGAAATGCAAAAATGGCATCTTTGGCCCGGAGAATAGAAATGCTTGAGTTGCAGAAGAATGTAAAATCTAATACCCCTACTCTCCGTGACCAAATTGAAATGGCCACTTGTGCCGCATGCCATAGCTCTGACCACTTAGTGGACAGCTGTCCAGACTTACATGCATTTCAAGAGTCTAAAACCGAGCAAGCCAATGCATTGTACCATAGGCAAGAGAACAACCCTTATTCTCAAACCTACAACCCAGGGAGGAATCACCCTAACTTCTCATGGTCTAAAGGGCCGACAAGGGGGACCAACAAATAACAACCAAGGATACTCATATCCTAGAAACCCCCAAGTACAACCACACCCTCAGTACCCTGTAGAGAAAAAGCCTAGCTTTGAAGACCGTGTCGTTATGTTAACCCAAAATCTTTCAAAACTTGAGAAAACCACCGACCAACGTTTCACAAGTCTAGAACTTAAAATGGGTCAAATATGTGATGCATTGAATGAGAGAGAAAAAGGCAAACTTCCTAGTCAACCCCAACAAAATCCAAAGAATGTGTTTCAAGCGGTGCTCCTCTACCCGCAATGAAACTTCACATAGTCATGCGAATCTTTCGTCACCACTCTCCATAGTGGTAGAGTTGTTGAGAACAATGTAGGTGTACCACAATGCGAGTCTCTATCGGACTCCCGGACACACAACACCACATAAAATATCTACCGTAGAGAAAGAATCGAGCATGTTGATAAAACCAAGAGTCCTACCGATATAGATGTTTCTTTGCCAAGTCATGCACCCGTTGCTCCATTCCCACAGAGGTTGGTGCAATGTAGGGGGTACCCAAGACAACGAGATTTTGGAAATGTTCAAAAGAGTTAACATAAAAATTCCATTTCTCGAAGCAATCAGAGCAAATACCCACCTATGCTAAGTTTTTGAAGGACCCAGGCACACAAAAAGCGAAAGCTTAATGTGCATAAGCGTGCCTTTCTCACTGAGCAAGTAAGTTCAATTATTCAAAACAAAACCCCACCTAAGTTTAAAGACCCAGGTAGCCCAACTATCTCTTGTACTATAGGTGATCATACAATCAGGAAAGCTTTATTGGACTTAGGAGCTAGTGTGAATCTACTTCCATATTCTGTATATGTGCAGTTAGGTCTTGGGGAATTGCAACCCACCCCTGTTACGCTATAATTAGCGGACAGATCTGTGAAAATCCCTCGAGGAATCGGTGAAGATGTGCTAATCAAGGTTGATAAATTTTATTTCCCTGTGGACTTCATTGTGTTAGATACTCAACCTGCAAAAATCCTCTGAAAATCATATTCCCGTTATCTTAGGACGTCCCTTCTTGGCAACGTCAAACGCTATCATAAATTGTCGTAGCAGGATATTGAATTTGTCTTTTGGCAACATGACTGTAAAACTGAATGTCTTTCGTGTGAATCAACAACCCATAGAGTGTGATGATAATGAATTGCACGAGGTTAACATGATTGAGAGTCTGATTCAAGACTCATTGTCTGACATCTTATCTGTGGACCCTGTGCAAGCATGTTTAGAGAATTTTGACTTAGATCTCTTCAATTCTGAGTACATTAGTGAAGTCCACTCTTTGCTAGAGTCTGTGCCACCCATGGATATTGTTAAATGGCAGAATGCAGTGGAACCACTTCCACTCTCCGATTCCAAATCTGCCCCACCTCTTGATACACCACCTAAGCTTGATTTGAAACCATTACCTGATACCTTGAAGTATGCTTTCTTAGGTCCTTCTGATACTTTACCTGTGATTATTGCATCATGTTTAGACACGGAACAGGAAAGTCGACTCTTAGAAGTACTTAAAGAACATAAAGGAGCCTTAGGTTGGACCATCTCCGATCTTAAGGGTATAAGTCCCATAATTTGCATGCATCACATAAACCTTGAGGAGAACACTAGACCATCTAGGGAAATGCAAAGGAGACTTAACCCCAATATGAGAGATGTTGTCAAAGGTGAGATCTTGAAATTGATTGATGCGGTATCATTTACCCTGGCCTCGATAGCCCGCTGGGTCGGGTCCCCCATTCGTAGTACCCAAAAAGTCTGGCATTACTGTGGTTCAAAATGAGATGAATGAGCTTGTTCCCACCCGTGTGACCACAGGGTGGCGAGTTTGTATTGATTATAGGAAACTGAACACAATAACCAAGAAAGACCATTTTCCTCTTCCCTTCATTGACCAAATGCTAGAAAGGTTAGCAAAACATAGTCACTATTGTTTCTTAGATGGCTATTATGGCTACAACCAAATTCACATAGCACCCGAAGACCAACAAAAGACCACGTTTACATGTCCTTATGGAACATTTGCTTATCGCCGCATGCCTTTCGGGTTGTGCAATGCACCCGCCACTTTTCAACGTTGCATGATGAGTATATTTTTTGACATGGTAGATAAGTTTCTTGAAATTTTCATGGATGATTTTTCGGTGTTTGGTTCTTCTTTTGATGAGTGTTTGCATCACCTCACTTGTGTGCTGATTAGGTGTAAGGAAAAGAGTTTGGTTTTGAATTGTGAAAAATGTCATTTCATGGTGTTGATGGTGGATTTTCGTTTAAGGTTAAATTTGTAAGTAACCAAAAAATCATGCGCTGACATCTTGTAAAAGATAAAGCCGTGTATAAGTGACGGATACTCCTCACTTAATTCACCAAGAATGGAGCATGTAGCAACAATCCCATTCTCGTGAATACATGAAATTCCTCCAGTGTTGGAGCATGCAAAGAACAATCCCTTCCTTTCGTGAATTTCATATCAGCCTTGTATTTCCCGTACCCATTATCAAAGGTGGCATGACGACCGAGTGTTACTCTTGGCGAGTAACACGAACCTCCAAGCACTATAATGAATCCATGTACGAAATACCCGTACAGCCGATTCTCGGTGTGTTATACTAGCCCGAGCCCTCTCGGTGTGTTATACTAGCCCGATTGAGCCCCTCTCGGGGTGTTTATACTAGCCCGATTGAGCATCCTGGACTTGATCAGATCAGCCTCCTGATATGATTCGAGCGCAGCCATCCAACTCCACAAGCATGATTGGATGACCACAGATCAATTCCATCACCCCCAAGAAGGTATGGAATGCACACGGCCTTAGCTTGCCAAATATGATTTGATCGCAGCCATCCAACTCCACAAGCATGATTGGATGACTACGTATCAATTCCATCACCCCAAGCAGGTATGGAATACACACGGCCAACCGCATGGTCGACCATTGGCCTTCGCTTGCCAAGAAACCGTCCATACCAAGCATTATGGGCGGAAAACCCTAAATTAGGTTTCATGCGCATATTACATGTGTCGCAAAACTAAGTCTCAACCGTCCATCTTCGCAGGCATAGATGGAGAGTGTAGATGTAGACTCAAAGGGCCCTGAGCATGTCGACACAATCACCATGTGACCGCCACATACTTGGCCAATCGGCCAAAGCCAACCATGGTTGGTTACAACAAAACCGTCCGCCCAAAAGAGCATGGTCGCGCGGCTTTGAAAGCCAAAATTAGGGTTCAAGCCATCACGCGTCCATCTTCTCCTACGAATGGAGGGTCACAGATTAGATTAAGCAGTCCTAAGTTATACCAAAGATGACCACCGTGGACCCATCTACCTCCTTTTATGGGCTCGGCCAAGGCATATCATGCCTGGCCAATCCAAAACGCCCGCTCAAACATGCGTGGTTACACTTCCCAAACCGCAAATCGATCTCGACCACTCAACTTCACCGGACGAATTGGGTGGCTTAGATCGCGTTTTCATGAGACGGAGACATGGGCGTGAACATCAGCCCGCCACCTTCACGCCAAGCCAACCGGCCAAGACCGACCAAGCTAGGTCGTCTTGGAAAACGCGCCGGAAGAGAGCATGGCGCGCGGCTTTTTGCGGCATCAAACTCTTATCGCAAAAAATCAATCTCGACCACTCCTCTGACGGTCAAATCGAGTGGCCTGCATCGCGCTTTCATGAGGGAACGGAATACAGCACCTACACCATCATGCCGTCAACACGCATGTATGGTCGGTCCTCTCCAAAATTCTTCCCACGCTTGGTTTCGACCAAGCTAAAGAGTGATGCTTGCGCACCTCTTTAAAAAACCCTAATTTCACCAACGGCCGCAGATGAGTGTCTCAAACATCATCTCGTCTCGTCCGACCTCACCAAATTGGTTATACAACCTGGTCGAGTTATTTGGTTAGTGAGGAGTCATTACCCATCACTTTACCACACCGTAATGCAACCCGCATAAATACACACGATACTTCACAAGTATCGACTTTCAATAACGCAGTTTATTCAATTCAAAGATTACATGCTATCTTCCGTGGATCCACGATCCATTCCAGACATCAATCATGTCACAAACTCAGGATACATACTGCGGTATTGGTCCTGCGGTTTACAAACGTGCAGCGTAACGCGCCATCACAAGAACGTGTTAGGAAGTCATGGACGGTTAGAGATGAACAGAAAAGTGGGCAAGACCGGGTCGTGTGTTACCGACACACAACTCCACTACTCCATCATTCCACTACCTCCACTTCCCACGAAACGGAATGAGGCTCAATGACTTGTATAAATAGGGTCTCCACCCTATTTCCAACAACAACAAGGAATATACTGAGACAGAACAACACAAGTTCCGCCGACGTAAACCAAGCGTTGATACCGTCATATTCAACCATCTTCTGTCACAAGTCATAGCAAGCCAACACCTTCACAATCTCAACACCTTCTTCGCTTCCTCCCTAAGATCAACCCCATCTCCTTCACTTTGTGACCGAAACAAGTCCTGAACGGCCATTTCTTGGTTTAGGCCTGACTTGCACAGATTGATCTCTCGAATCTACAAGCACTCACCGCGCTAAAGGCATTTGTTGAAGGTTTAGATTCATTCCTCATCCACACCCCAAATTACCAAATTCTCGCAGGAGTAGTTTTCACCCATCAACAATTGGCGACCACAAAGGTGATTAATCTCTGTCAGAAAATCAATTTCTTTGAAATCCGATTCAATTTCATCAATTTCAAAAAGGGTAGATCTTAGAACCAATTCAATCAAAGAATTCATTTCAAGATGGTGGAACTCGTGTCCGGGTCAAGAATCAATCTGGACGAGCTAGCGTGGGATAACACTCCCTGTTGGCGTGCCTGCGTTGGAGCTACCGTAGCCGACACATCTCGAGGAGCCGTTACCTCTGCCACCAACACTAGCGGAGCAGAGACATCCCAAAGAAGAAATAACACCTCCCATCACTGAGCCAGCAGCAGCGCAAATCCCGGCATCTCTTCGAGCGTAACGCTCCAAAGGGTTACCGTGAGCAACAACTTTCACTCCTCCGTCGTGACGAGGAGCCGGAGACACAAGAGGAAGACCGCCGTCTAGTACCATTGCAGACTTGATGGAGAAACAGAAATTCTTGCTAAAACTCAAACAGATATGGCCGCAACTCGTAAAGAGGTACTCACTTTCCTTAAAACTTTGACTCAACGATTGCCGCAAGACTCGCGCAACCCTTGGAGTCGGCGAGAGATACATTCAATACACCCGAGCAAAGCGTTTCCACTCGACTCACATGAATGAAGAAACTCGTGTTGCTCCCGAGCGCCAAAGGGAGAGAGACCAGCCTTCCAACTTCATTACGCGTGAAGATCTAGAGCGACTTCTCCAAAATCGAGGAAAAGGGGACCGAACTGACGTACACCAACACCAAACCGCCGTACCCTCAAGATGTACAACGGATTCCTCTACCAAGAGGTTACACCTCTCCCCAGCTCTCCCTCTACGACTTGCATCGGTAATGCTCGTGAACACATTTCTCGATTCTTGAAGCCTTGGGGAACATGAATACAATCATGTTTTGCGCCTAAAAGAATTCTCAAAATCACTCACTATGAGGGCATACACCTGGTACAACAACATTGCGCCTAACAAGATATCCAATTGGAGCGAGATGGTCGTGCTTTCTACAGAAGTATTTCTTCGTGTCCGAACAAATCACGTTTTCGCACTGGGAGAATTCTCCAAATGAATAATGAACATCCCAACGACTTCGTTAAAAGATTCGAACCCAAGCACTGGACTGTTATGACCCGAATGTTACCGAACGGCAACCGGTGGAATCATGCATCAACGGGATGATACCCATATACCGCGCTCCGTTAGAGAATCTGGGCTTTCAAACATTCTCCAACTCCACGAAGCCGCAAAACGTTCAAGAACAACCGCACCAAAGACTACTAGAAAGAACCAGAGTTGTTCAAGTGAAGATTTGCGTGAAAGTCGAGGAAGCAAAGGCTCACCAACAAACAATACAACACTGGCCCTTCTGAGTGTGGTAAGCTGAGGAGAAAAGAGGAAAGCTTCGATAACTAACAAAGAAACCAAGCGAACATCTCAAGACACAAGACTTCGTCTCGAAAAGGAACAGACAAAACTCCCGCACAAAACGCTAAAGACACAGGTTTTCCTTTTCCCATGAATGAAGTGATAGAGCTCTTGGAAGCGTGGATCCAAGATGATGCCGTAAAACTACCCCCTATCAAAGGCCCCTCCGACCGAGGAAGAAATAGCAGATCCCAGATATCGTTGCTACCACAAAGTTCGTCCATCATCCAACCAAAGATTGCAACAGGTTGAAACAAATATTCAGGGAAAAGGTAGAGACCGGGGAACTCCAGCTTGGAAACGAAGGCGTTCATAGAGATCCTCTACCTATCAGGAACTGCATGATTTCTGGGGACTCTGTTCGCAAGACCGTGCAATCTATGATGGAGCACATGTGTGAAATCTTATATTTCTCCAAGGGGCAGCGTCAAGACATATTTGCGGCCCTCAACCACGTTGTGTCGGTCAGTGCAAAGCGCCCGTATCCCGAACCGGTCCAAGAACCTCGCTTCTTTCCCGAAAGATGCGAGCAAAGGGAACTGGGGACTCCTAACCGTCACTCGCTTGAGAGGCGTTGAGTTTGATAACGCGCCATCGATACGGCTTCCGAATTTAACATCATTACCACAAGACCTTGAGAGCGGAAAGATTTCAAGCAAGAGGCTACTCGTCACCCAACTGTGGTCAAAGATTCGGGAGGAGAGCTTAGAGATGCGTATGGATACATCGACCTTGAAGTCAAATTGGGAGACGCCTCAACACGAGCAAAGTTCTATGTAGTCAAAGATCATCCCAACTACGACATGATCCTAGGAAGCTCTTGGATGCAGGACAACAAAGCCATACTGGAGGTCTGTCCTCTACCGGTGTCAGTACCTGAGAGAATCTCCAACACGCCTTCTGGACCCCCTGATGACTGTTTGCTGCCACATCGACAACTTTCCGACGTAACACACCCTTTCTGGGAGAGAGCTCGTTTAAGCATACACCGAAAGGTTCCTGGCCTCAAGTAAGTCTCATCACACAACCCTCCTTGCAAACTACCGCCTCATTCTCGACAAGTCCTGGGGACTCGGCTCCAACCGAAAACCAACCCTGGCTAGGAGATGTGAATGGGAAGCCGCCCTTTCAAACGTTTTATCAGAGCATAGAAGCTGTTTTGGTCAAAGACAACAAGGCCAAGGTCCAAGTGTCTCGCACGCTCAAACCCATTCGGAATTGGAGACCTAGTGACGAAGGCGACTACATTCAATGTTGGAAACATGACTTTATGAAGATGACCACTCTACCCGACTCACCTACCAAAAGAGAAGATGAACCGCACTGCAGCAGATGTTATCCTAGGTGGCTACCGCAAGCTCATCAACGCGATAACCTGGAGGGCATAACACCACTCACGATGGCTCAAACCTTACCGAACTTAAGATACCGTGCTACCGCTTTCCAACATTCTCCACACTTTAAAACGTCGTGCTATTCTTTCCAGCGTGTTTCCTTTTGCGCTTTCATGTCATGCTTGTAATTCCTCCAAAATGATTGCAATGCTTGCATTCATAGTTAGGGTTCCAATTTTCAATCCTCAATTTAATTGAAGTATTATTTCCATCTGAGAACCTCTCTACTTCTAAAGACACAAAGCCCTAAGCAAGTATCTCATGGGAAGAAGGAAACAGAACGTGTGCACAGAAAGGAAAACGATTGCTATCTGCCCCAGCAAAGCCAGGAAGATCTTGCATCACAGGTCCGTAAATGTTCCATCATGATAATTACTTCTTTTATCACGAAGAATCACGTGTGGAGGAACACCCTTGTTCCTGAGAAGATTCATTTGCAATTTTGGCAAAGGATTATAAAAAAAAAAAAAAAAACTTTTGTTCAAACCATAAAACGAAAGGAAAACTTGAACTCAGCTGCCACTGAGTACAAGGGAGATATTCAAATGTACTAACATGCTTGGAAAGAAAGAAGGAAAATTCTAATCGCCAAGAGAGTCACCTCGCCGCATCATCGTCGGGATTCTCGCTCCATCACCCGTTGATGCGCCTCCCTTCGAATCTCCTTCGCCAGACGCATCTCCGCAAAGATCACGCTCCATCCTAACATCATCAGCAGGAGCATCAAAAGGCACATCAACATCAGAGCCGCGCAAAGTTACTTTCAAACGTTCGTGCTCGCTCAGTATCGGAATCAAGGATTATCACGCCGTCCCGAACCGGGTAATCACACTTGCCTTCATTCGTAGGTCGCTCATGCTCAACTCTCCGCCTCTTCAACCGCGCCGCAAATCTCTCGCCTTGCGCTTACTACATGCACGCAGCGCTTCCTCGCGCCTCCGCCGCTCCTCCATGTCAATTGCAATTTTGAGTGCACAGATACGTCCTCTGACAACGTCCTCTGACAATACGAAGGTGGGAGATAGACATCCCCTGTATAGCACAGCCGACTTCACGAAGAGGAAGATCGATCTTAGCCATCACTTCTCCATGCGCATGGTTTTCAGGCTTGTCAACCTCAAAACTTCTTTCTGGGGGAAGCAACAGAATGAGCGTCTACCGCTTCCATGATAATCTGCAGAAAGAAGAGGTTATGAGCACACACAAAAAAAAAAAAAAAAAAAAAAAAAAAAAAAAAGAGAGGATCATCAAATCCATTGATCAGTTAATCATAAAATCGAGGCAAGACTGAGATACCTGGGATATAGAATAAACGACCACGTTGAGATGATTCTTTATAATCTCACAAGTCGATGAATCCCGGAAAGGAAGAGAAGTCTCTACTTACCACCTATGAAGGCTACTAATTCGGGATAACAATCAACAAGGCTTATCAAATATACTGAGGAAGGCCGTGTATAACTAAGGAAGTACACCAAGGAGCGGCGAGCTCATACATGAACAAGAGGAACCAAAGCGACTCACCGGATCAAGTCTTGCTTCCTTCGCATCCTTAACCAAGACCGACCAGTTCCAGGGAAACGCCTGACAATGTGAAACTATCCGGTAAATATGTATTCACTCTAGCTTGGTCGTTTCTGTATGTCACCATCTCATGCCTACCACACAATAGTGTAACCATTATATGCTAGGCAGGGGACTTAATGTTGATGGTGGATTTTCGTTTAAGGTTAAATTTGTAAGTAACCAAAAAAATCATGCGCTGACATCTTGTAAAAGATAAAGCCGTGTATAAGTGACGGATACTCCTCACTTAATTCACCAAGAATGGAGCATGTAGCAACAATCCCATTCTGTGAATACATGAAATTCCTCCAGGTTGGAGCATGTAAAGAACAATCCCTTCCTGTGAATTTCATATCACCTTGTATTTCTGTACCCATTATCGTGTGGCATGACGACCGAGTGTTACTCTTACAGAGTAACACGAACCTCCAAGCACTATAATGAATCCATGTACGAAATACCCGTACATAGCCGATTCTCTCGTGTGTTATACTAGCCCGAGCCCTCTCGGTGTTTATACTAGCCCGATTGAGCCCCTCTCGGTGTGTTATACTAGCCCGATTGAGCATCCGGACTTGATCAGTATCAGTCTCTGGATATGATTCAGCGCAGTCATCCAACTCCACAAGCATGATTGGATGACCACGGATCAATTCCATCACCCCCAAGCAGTATGGAATACACACGGCCTTAGCTTGCCAAATATGATCTCGATCGCAGCCATCCAACTCCACAAGCATGATTGGATGACCACGGATCAATTCCATCACCCCCAAGCAGGTGTATGGAATACACACGGCCGACCCGCATGGTCGACCATTGGCCTTCGCTTGCCAAGAAACCGTCCATACCAAGCATTATGGGCGGAAACCTAAATTAGGGTTTGCGGCATATTACATGTGTCGCAAAACGGTCTCAACCGTCCATCTTCGCAGGCATAGATGGAGAGTGTAGATGTAGACTCAAAGGGCCCGGAGCATGTCGACACAATCACCATGTGACCGCCTACATACTTGGCCAATCGGTCAAAGCCAACCATGGTTGGTTACAACAAAACCGTCCGCCCAAAAGAGCATGGTCGCGCGGCTTTGAAAGCCAAAATTAGGTTCAAGCCATCACGCGCGTCCATCTTCTCCGGCACGAATGGAGGGTCACAGACAGATTAAGCAGGTCCGGTTATACCAAAGCATGACCACCGTGGACCCATCTACCTCCTCTTGGGTCGGCCAAGGCATATCATGCCCGGCCAATCCAAAACGCCCGCTCAAACATGCGTGGTTACACTTCCCAAATTGCAAATCGATCTCGACCACTCAACTTCACCGGACGAATTGGGTGGCTTAGATCGCGTTTTCATGAGACGGTGAGACATGGGCGTGAACATCAGCCCGCCACCTTCACGCCAAGCCAACCGGCCAAGACCGACCAAGCTAGGTCGTCTTGGAAAACGCGCCTAAGAGAGCATGGCGCGCTTCTTTGCGGCATCAAACTCTTATCGCAAAATCAATCTCGACCACCCTCTTTGACGGTCAAATCGAGTGGCCCGGATCGCGCTTTCATGAGGGAACGGAATACAGTGCACCTACACCATCATGCCGTCAACACGCATGTATGGTCGGTCCTCTCCAAAATTCTTCCCACGCTTGGTTTCGACCAAGCTAAAGAGTGATGCTTGCGCACCTCTTTAAAAAACCTAATTTCACCAACGGTCGCATGAGTGTCTCAAACATCATCTCGTCTCGTCCGACCTCACCAGCCTTGGTTATACAACCCTGGTCGGGAGTTATTTGGTTAGTGAGGAGTCATTACCCATCACTTTACCACACCGTAATGCAAAGTACTGCATAAAATACACACGATACTTCACAAGTATCGACTTTCAATAACGCAGATTCAATTCAAAGCATTACATGCTATCTTCCGTGGATCCACGATCCACATTCCAGACATCAATCATGTCACAAATCGGGATACATACTGGGTATTGGTCTCATGGTTTACAACGTGCGGCGTGCAACGCGCCATCACAAGAACGTGTTAGGAAGTCATGGACGGTTAGAGATGAACAGGAAAAGTGGGCAAGACTGGTCGTGTGTTACCGACACACAACTCCACTACTCCATCATTCCACTACCTCCACTTCCCACGAGAAACGTGAATGAGGCTCAATGACTTGTATAAATAGGGTCTCCACCCTATTTCCAACAACAACAAGGAATATACGGAGACAGAACAACACAAGTTCAGTCGACAGAAACCAAGCGTTGATACCGTCATATTCAACCATCTTCTGTCACAAGTCATAGCAAGCCAACACCTTCACAATCTCAACACCTTCTTCGCTTCCCTCCCTAAGATCAACCCCATCTCCTTCACTTTGTGACCGAAACAAGTCCGGGAACGCCATTTCTTGGTTTAGGCCGGACTTGCACAGATTGATCTCTCGAATCTACAAGCACTCACCGCGCAGTGCATTTGTTGAAGGTTTAGATTCATTCCTCATCCACACCCCAAATTACCAAATTCTGCAGGAGTAGTTTTCGCCCATCAACACATGGTTAACTCAGGCATTGTTTTAGGGCATATCATCTCGGAAAAAGGCATAGAAGTAGACAAAGCCAAGGTAGATCTCATTCAACACTTGCCTCAACCTCGTTCTGTGAGGGATATAAGAACATTCTTAGGCCATGCGGGTTTTTACCGCCGATTCATCAAAGACTTTAGTAAAATTTCAATACCTTTGTGTAATCTTCTTGCAAAAGATGTTGCATTTGTATTTGATGATGCTTGTAAGGAAGCATGGGAGCAACTGAAGGCTCTCCTTACATCTGCCCCTATAGTCAGACCACCTGACTGGACATTACCATTTGAGATTATGTATGATGCGTCTGACTATGCTATAGGAGATGTTTTGGGCCAGTGAGTATACAAACTTCCATATGTGATCTACTATGCTAGTAAAACACTTAATGATTCTCAATTGAATTATTCCACTACTGAGAAAGAGTTGCTAGTCATTGTGTTTGCATTAGATAAGTTTAGATCTTATTTGATAGGGTCTAAGGTCATCATATATTCGACCATGCGCATTGAGATATCTTTTGTCTAAAAAGATGCTAAGGCTCGTCTAATTCGATGGATACTCTTGTTACAAGAGTTTAACCTCGAAATTCGAGATAAGAAAGGGTCAGAAAATGTTGTTGCTGATCACTTGTCTAGGTTGAATGTCGAAGCTGCTGATGAATCTGTGCTAATTAGGGAATCATTCCCTGATGAGCAATTGATGCTTGTTGACCGGTTGTCAGCCGACACAAATATAATTTACACTTTCTTACTACTCAAAATATATAATGAAGCAAGGGCAAGAAAGGATCGATCCCACAGAGAGGTCTAGGTTGTCAAATTGTTTCGGTTCCCTATAAATAACACCGGGGTTTTGTGATTTTATAAACTAAAATAAAATAAAAGCAAATAAAGAAAAGTAAACAAGTAATCAAGGATGAGAAAGTATTGGTCATGGATTTCATCTTCATTCACAAACATGTTTTCAACACAATAACTAGAATTGATATTTTAATCTCAACTTTTATCAAAGACCCTAGAATACCTTGATCGCAAAAATATCCCGCTAATCTCCTCATGTCATCAACAAACACATTAAAAGATGCGAATATGAATTCTATCTAAAGGAACAACCTAACGTGTAAAAGCACTAATCAAGTTTAATTCCCTAGATGCATTAGTTCTATGAAATCAGGCCAATCAAAGCAATCGAACGTGGAAAGCGCACTAATCCGATTTAACAAAGGTTATGGTTCACATATGACTATTAGGATGTATCACTACAAGCAATAATCACAATTATGCTACTTGTAATCAGGAATCTATCACTTTTGCGTATAATAAATCCTAATCTAGCAAGAGAGATGAAAACAAACTCAATCGATTCGCGACTCGACTAAATAGCATTCAAATCATGTAACAATATTGATGGTGAATCATAAACGATAATATGGAGACAAAACTAATTTATTGAATTAAAACCCATATTTGGAAATCAAACTTATTCCATAACCAATAATAAAACTAGGTACTCATATTCATGGAGTTCATAACAAGAAGAAAGAGAAAAGACTTCATGGTTAAAAAACCCTAGAAAACAAAGTAGAGGCAAAAGATTGATAAAAGATAATAAAAAGATAATCATAAAAGATATAGAATTCCTCTTTTTATAGCTTCTCCTCCCTTCCAAAACTAGGTCTAATCTTCAAAAGTCCACTAGATAGAAGTCCTCCAAGCCCATGTGTGAGAAAACCCATGTAGAAAATTATGTCCAAAAATCGTCGCCGAAAAACTGGGATTACGGCCGGAAATTGGCCGGAAAGTCGTCGGAAAACTATTTCAGGTGACCGGCAAAGTCAATCCGGTCACCGGTCAACGGGTCAAAACAGTCGAGTCAACTCGGGTCAAGTTACTGAGTCAAACCGGGTCAGATCATTGAGTCAGTGATCCATCTGAGTCAGTGATCCATCTGAGTCACCTTGGCCTAGGCCATTGCACTAGCCTGACTTTGCTGCTGCACCATGATTGTGCTTCCAGCCATGTTGGCCCTGTGTACAACTCATTCAATCTTCCTTCCCTGCAATTCAACTTCATTGTCTTGCCTAGCCATTGCACTAAAAACACCAGTACCACCCTCTTGCACCTGCAATACCAATACCAGCAACAATTCCATCAATAGCCATTCTTTATAGCTCCTCAGGCACACACTTCTCGATAACACTGCCAGTTCAAATCCTTTCACAACTCCTTCAGCTCAAGACCAGCATCAATCCGACGAGTTCAACCAATCCTTGCCGTTACACATTCCAGCACACACACACACCTGCAATCTCATTTATCGCCAATACGACACTCCACCAAAACCTCATTCGGCACACATTCATTCAACCCCTTCCCCGGCAAGCACACATATAATTGCACTGCAGCTTCTATATCTCTCGCACCCGTAGCTTCACCAAACATCGAACAACACCGATCCACCCCTGCATTGCCATCACCTCTCAAGCTCCATTTGCATCTGTTCACTCCAGTTAATATCAATTCCGCCATCTCTACAGGACCAACTCAGGTCATCTCAGCATACACTGATTTAGATCAACCCATACCTTCCAAACATCGACCCCATCTCACAAATTCATCTCAATTACCACCATCCTGTAATCCTCATCTCAGGCATTTCCTTGCATTCACTGCCATCCAGCCCATGACAATCACCAAAACCAGCACAAGTACCAACAGCAACTCTGCGGCAGACTCAACCCATTTCAGTTCAGCTGCTCCTAACATACATCTAATGGACCAAGCATTCATCGTCAGTCTCTTCTCAGATAGCGCCACCAGTTCAATTAGTCTTCACCAATTTCTCCAGCTTCCATAGCAAAACAAAGACATTGCAAAGACCACCTCTCGACTCAATGCTCTTTCATCTCGAGCCACAACCTAAAATCCCCATAATTTGCCTTGACTGCTCTCGAACCCTTGCTCGATTCACTCTTAATCCACGAGACTCAAACCCAAATTCGCCATCTCAATCAGACGAAACATCCCATACCTTGGTCTTCTTATCTGATTTCAACCCTAATTGCAGAACCCCATCAATCTCAGCAACCGTTTCCACAGCAGACCCAATTTCTTCTTCTTAATCTTGGTTCAAACACAGATTCAAGGAAAAACCCCAACTATTCAATCAACAGAGAACCCCTCTCTAGATCTTAAATTCCATTCTCTGATTTATACTACATCTCATATGTGCTTGAATTCATCTTCACAAATCGACCATCTTGCTGCCAAACCTTCAATTAAATCATGGTAGCAATCTGATTTCTTCTCTTCATTTACTCTCGATTTCTCAGACCCAACACTGCTCTTTTCTTAACTTCAGGTGAAAAGGAAATGGATTGAGAAGAAACACTTCTCGATTTAGGGTTGGGTAGGTTGGTTATAATTGATGTTCTCATCCAGGTTGATAAGGGCTACCCGGATGGCATCCCCTTATTGTAAAAGACTGGACTCCCTTTAACACTTCTCTTGAACTTGAATGCCCCTTAATAGAAGGTGTCCCTTATCATCCAGTTGGGATGCCAATAGCACTTCCCGATAAAATGACCATTTTGCCCTTTGCTTATGAGTTCTTGTTTTGCCCATAACTTCTTCATACGAACTCAGAATGACTCCGTTCTTTCGCCATTGTCTTCATCTTCTCTTCCGATAAAATAACTTCTTCATACAAATTAGAAATCTTGTATTTGAACGCGTTACAATTGGTCTTTGGCCTTTCTCCACTTATGACTTCACTTTTGTAGCTATTTTCACTTCTTTTTGCTCCAAATGACTCCATTGCACCTAATAAACTCAAAAGTAAACATAAGATACATAATTTACAAGAAAACTCGCAAAGAAAGCATAAATACTAGATATTAAATACGGTGTATTCTACACCTATCACTTGTGTCTGAAATGCCTTGGTTTGCTGATATTGTGAACTACCTTGCTACAGGTAGAATGCCCTTGCATTGGTCTAAACAAGACCGTTCTAAATTCTTGGTCTGAAGTTAAACATTTCCTTTGGGATGACCCATATCTGTTTAAGTACTGCCAAGACCAAATCATTAGGAGATGTTCCCCAATTCAACAAAGGGACGTCATTTCTTTCTCACATGACCATGCATGTGGAGGCCACTTTAGTGCCAAGAAAACTGCTGCAAAGATCTTGCAAAGCGGTTTCTATTGGCCAACACTGTTTAAGGATAACCATGCTTTTGTGTTACTTGTGACCGATGCGAAATTAGGAAGTATCTCTAAGAGAAACATGATGCCCTTACAACCCATTTTGATTGTTGAGTTTGTTTGATGTTTGGGGTATTGATTTCATGGGTCCATTTCCTAACTCGAAGGTAAGTTATACATTCTTGTTCTTTGTTGATTATGTCTCTAAGTGGGTAGAGGCCATTGAATCCAAAACCAACGACCATAAAGTTGTTCTTTCTTTTCTTAAGGAAAACATTTTCTCCCGTTTTGGAACCCCTAGAGCAATAATCGATGATGGAGGTAGTCATTTTTGCAATAGACCCTTTGAATCATTAGTGCAAGTATGGAATCACTCATAAGGTAGCAACACCTTACCATCCTCAAACCAAAGTGGCCAAGTGGAAGTTTCTAATAGGGAAATTAAGCATATCCTTGAGAAGACTGTCAATCCTTCTAGGAAAGATTGGTCTTTGCGTTTAAATGATGCTTTATGGGCCTATAGAACTGCAAACAAGACTCCCATTGGGATGTCTCCTTACAGACTTGTGTACGGTAAAGCATGTCATCTCCCTGTAGAGTTAGAACACCGTGCATACTGGGCTGTGAAGAAGTTGAATTTTGATCTTGATAAGGCTAGTACCCAAAGAAAACTTCAACTCAATGAGTTAGAAGAGTTGAGAAATAATGCATATGATAGTGCCAAAACGTACAAACAAAGAATGAAAGTGTTTCAAATACGATCCACGCGTATTCTAAAGGCTTCTTCTACGCTAAGTCCTTCACTAACCAGTCGTGTTTAAAGTTTTATTGTACAACACTTTCTCAAGAATTGCTTGCATTTGTTTCAAAGGAATTAGCATTTAAATCTAAGGGATAGCTAACGTTCTCCATTGATGGTCAAGATCATTCTTGGTTTAAAACATGATCTTAAATTAAACATTTTCCCCATGGAGCCGTTGAAATCGAAAATCCTTTAAAATAAAAATTAAATTAAAAACACTCTCACCCATACTCTTTGCAAAACCAAGAACATCTTCAAAGTCAATGGTCAAAGATTGAAACCATTTGGAGAGGTGAAGAGAAGAAAGAGAAGAAGGAAGAAGAAATGAGTTTTCGGAGCATCTTCCACCAGGGAAGTTGAGTGATCTCCGTCGACTTGGAAGACCCCATCTATGTGGACGGGTTTAGCTCAACTAGTTCACTTGTGTACATACATGGATGAACTAAAATCCATTCTCTTTCCCTTTTCTTTTTATTTTTGCAAAGTTCTTATTTGTGCTAACAACAACCTTTTTGTCTTGCGCTTTTCCCCATGGTTGTTTGCTTTCAAAGCATTCATCCTCCTTTGGTTTAGCAACATAATTGTAAAAATCCATTCTCTTTCCCTTTTCTTTTATTTTTGCAAAGTTCTTATTTGTGCTAACTCCTTTGGTTTAGCAAATCTCTTCCCTTTTCTCTACTCAACATAGTTCTCTTGGTATGTGACTTTTTGAATTCTTCTTATCTGTTGACACATTGAGGACAATGTTTGATTTAGGTTTGGGGGTGCATTTGCATATAGAGTTTTTGCATATAGAGTTTTTAGTCTTTTATTTCAAAAAAAAAATAAAAAAAAAAAAAAAAAAAAAAAAAAAAAATTCAAAACTCTTTGTAAATACTTGCATAAAAACCTCCAACTTCTAGAGCTTTTAGAGTCACTAGCATGCTTCCAGCTATGTTTACATAGAGAGTCTGACCGAAATAACAGAACTTGGAAGTACTGGAGAACACAATCGGGTTTCTTAGTTGATTAGAGCGTTAAAGTTGGATTTAACCATACCTGGAGGGCTAATTAGGTGTTGTTTAGATATTCGGTAGTAGAATTGTGATCACCCATAGTGGAGACTACCCATTTTACATCAAGCGAGGCACCAACCTTCATTTTTGTGACTTTCTAAAAAATCATTAGAGTGTGTGTCACCGTCGTCAATTCCGGGTAGGAATGGTGAGCTACCCAACTTCGCACCACTTTCAGCACTATTTTTGATCTCTTGAGTGCTAATTCCGTCAATCATGAGGGTGACGTTTAAAGATGAAAACTCCTTCTTATAGTTCGATTTGCAGTTAGCATCACTCTCTCCCTCTCAACAACATCAACAGATTCATGGAAACACATCATCGTCAGCAAGCGGAGCACCATCAGAATATTTAAAGAAAAGTTGAGATAGTCCAAGGTTTACGTGCAACAAAGAAAAGAAAAGAAAATAGGATGAGAATTAGTGAAGTTTATGAAATCAAGACAATACAAGTTTTATTGTTTTATTGTTATTTTCATTTCATGTATGTTCAATTAAAAAAAAAAAAATTTGAGTTAGTAGTTTCATTGTTGTTATTTTCATGTAATTTATGTTAAAAAAAAAAATGTTTGTCAAGTTTTTGTGAAGTTCAGAAGTTCATCATCAACTATTGAAGACCGAAGACCGAAGATTGAAGACGTTTCTATGAATGCTGAGAGAGAGTAATGCTAATTGCCGATCGGGTGAGAAGGTAAGTGAGTACTCCCATCCTTTCTAATGGTTGATTTCCTTTCTTAGAGATCATCGAAAAGATTCTTTTTGCCCACACTTCGGAGTCTCCGAAATTATTTCGAAGGTTATCCTTCTTACCTTCAACGAGTGCAGGATTTCTCTCTTTATTCCTGCCTGCACACATGAGAGACTAAAAAAGCGATCTTTTTGAGTGCAATTATCATAAAACCCTATTGGTGAGGCAGAAGTCGAGGCTTATGATCACAATCGACTCCGAATTCTTTCATATGGTATGGTTACTTCTCGCTCAAAGACTTAAGGATGAGAATGCGTTCTTTGGTAGTTCTAACTTCTTGTTACTAGCATGCAGAAACTCTATGTCCTCATAGCTCCTTGGATGCTTGAGACTCTTCTACACTCGAAGTTGGAGAAGGTTTTGTGGGTACACCTCCGGTAAACCCTCACGAGACTACAACTCGTCCACTAGGGACACCTATGGGTTTAAAGGCTTAGTGCATGCGCTAAATGCATTCGAGAGACCAGCGGCAGTGGTATAGTTAGGATTTCTTAATTTCTGTTTCACTTGAGGACAAGTAAAATTAAGGTTTGGGGTATTTGATGAGTGCCAAATATTGCATATTTATACACCTTTTTATTGGCATTTAAACCATCTTTTGTGCTCGAAATCGGATATTATCCCAGTTCTAATATTTTATTTGTTTTCAAGAATAAATATTTGTATTAATTAATTTTGTATTTTTAGGTAATAAATAAAGTTCGGAGAAATTGAGGAGCCAAAAGAGCGAGAAAAATTGGAGGCAAGCGTCTATGGAGCAGAAGCCAAAGCCGCGCGCGCATCAGTTGCAAACCAACAAGTAGCAACCCATTTACAAGACATGGGCTTGAGCAGTCCAAGACCCGGCCCATAACCCGGATTCAGCCCGTTCCATCTGAGCCGTGAGATCTCGCCCATCTGCATCTGACGGTCGCATCAGCCCACGCATCGGGTTCACCAAGATCCAACGGTCGCTCCACCTTCACATCAACTCTTGATGCTCCCGCTCAACACCACACCACCTATATATTCTCCCATCGACCAAACCAAACACACCTTATTCTCTTTCTCTTCTCCTTCACCCGACAGAACCAGACACCACCCCTTACCTCTTTTCTCTCCCGACCATGGCGATTCTGCGAGAGCCAGTCGCCACCACCATCTCCTTTCCCCGACACCAACAGTGCAAAGACACATCCACCACAACCATCTTTGCGCCCCTAGTTCTAGTTATCTCTCACCTAGCTTCTCTCTTAACCCTAGAGGCTATGTTGGAGATAAATGGAATTAGGGTTTTCACCTACAGCTCTTGCATGGCTACCAGAGCCGAATTAGCAGAGGAGACAAGTTAAGGTGCTCATTAATTGTAAGTCTGAGCGATTGTGAGGTATAAAATCACTTGTTCTTCATGAGAGAGAACTCAGTCAGTTTTTAGGGTTTAATTTGTATTTCAATTTTAAGTCTATTTTCATTATGTTTAGTATGTTCTAATTTAATTTGCTAGGATTTAAATGAAACCCTAACTCTCTGTTATGTTATTAAACTTTGTTTGAGTTGTTCTTGAATGCTTAAGTCATAAGATAATTTCAATTCTTGCACTTCAATGCTTTACTTTCACAATGAATGCCATGTATCCATTGTAGTTAGGATAAAACTGTGTTGATTGTGCTCAGCTCAGGCCTTAAAGATAGTTGCTAACCCCTTGCCTAGTTGTGCTTAATTAGACAATTAGTTCTCTGGATTGGTACTCTAGCTGATAATTGAATTATCACTTGGTGAAACTCCTTAGATAAGTGATAGACTTGACACATTGTCCTTATCTGTCACAGGAACAAGAATGCTCAAATTAGTTGAACACATAACCTGAATTAGTGGTGGATTTGACAATCCTAGTGCCTCTTTATACTCATTACTTGTAATTCATCTTGAGCTCATTGTTACAACCTCCATCTTGTCGTAAAGACGTTAAACAAACCCATATTTGTGTTACAAACTTTGTCATTTCTCTAGAAAATCAGTTAAGAAGCCTTTAGATCATTCATAGCAACTCCATTTCTCTGTGGATCGACCTGTGCTTGCCCTTGCCTCCAATAGGCATTGTGCACTTGCAGTATTACAAGTAGGCGAAAACGAAACATCTTTAAAAGCCTACCAATTGCTGGTAATCTTTTTCATCATTTTGACAATATGAGTAGTACTAGTAATCCATGCTATGATAATTCTTTCTTAAATGTTTTGTCTATGTATTATTGATAGTCATAATGATTCTTTAATTAGTCTGCCTACTCATGACGAGATTAAACCATGTACTTCACTAGGTCTAGATGGTTTCCCACCTGGGTTCTATAAAAAAATGTGGGAAATTGTAGGAAATGACACTGTGAAAATGGTTCAATCTTTTTTTTCACAATAAGCATACGCTGAGAGAAAACAATCACAATTTTCTCTCTCTAATTCCTAAGACTAATTGCCCTAAAACTGCAGCTGATTTTAGGTCCATTAGTCTTTGTAATACATCAAATGTCGGTGTTTAAGATGCCTAAAAAACTTACTAATATAATGGATTCTATTCAAAGAAGGTTTTGGTGGAATAAAAAAGATCATAGAAGAGGTTTGTTCCTAATAAATTGGTATACTTTTGCTGCTCCTAAACATAAGGGAAGTCTAAATATTATAAAATATGATATTTTTAATCTAGCTTTACTTGCAAAATTAGCCTGGAGAATGTTGAAGGTACCTAATGCTCTATGGGTGCAGGTTTTAAAAGCTAAATATTTTCCTCTATGTGAGCCTTTATCAGATAATGTAAGTTCCACTGGATCTTGGATTTGGAAAGGTCTTCTGGAGGGTTTGGAACTAGTGAAAAGAAATCATTGTTGGGAACTAGATAATGGTAACAATGTCCACATTTGGACTGACATTTGGGTACCAGATATGGGAACAACCCTTCATACTACTTTTATGTCTTCTAATATGGAGTTTGTTAGTCTGTTAGTAGATGCAGACACTATGAATTGGAATATTAATACTCTTAATGCCCTTTTCCCTAAGCATGTAGTTGATATGATATGTAAGATTATACTTCCGATGATTGGGAATGACCAGATAAGATGGACTGGCACCAAAAATGGTATTTTCACCGTCAAGTCTGCTTACAATATCTTGCTATAAGAGTCTCAAACTAGAAATTCAGTTGATCATAGATTCCCTTGGAAGAGACTATGGAAGGTTAGTTTACCTCCTAAAATACATCACCTGCTATGGAAATGTCTGCATAATTATGTCCCTACCAGGATAAGTTATCTAGATTTGTGAATAACATACCTAGTAACAGTCCTTTGTGTGAAAATCATGTGGAAACTATGCATCATTTATTCCTAGGTTGTATTGGTTCTCTTAGAATTTGGAATGTTGTAGATGCTAATATTTCTGTCACTTGAAGAAATGATAACTTTATTGAGTGGATTCAAAATATTTGTAAATCTAATCAATTTTTTATGGCAGATGTGCAAAAACAGGTAAGACTTTCTGGGAACTAGGCATAAGAAACAAATTTAACATATGGACTGATTATTGGAAAAAATATATAAAACCACCTATTTAGAAACCAAATACATGAACCAACAACATAACCTATGTAAGTGAATTAATAACTCATAACAAGACTTGGGATTACTACAAACATCAAAATGTTTTGATACCGAAACAATAAGAAAGATACAAAAAATAACCATTGGACAATAGAGAAGATCGTGTTATATAACCAAAGATGAAAAATTAACTGTCAAGTCCCTGTGCGGGAAACTAAATGACCACCAACCCGAAAATATGAATTGGAATAATATATGGAATATGCATATTTTCTCCATCCATCAAAAGATTTATTTGGAAGCTAGCCCACTCAATACTTCCAAGTAGTATGCAAGTGACAGAAATCCTACCAGACATCAATACTACTTGAAACCTTACACCACATGTTCCTTGAATGTAATTTTGTTTCTCAAGTTTGGAATCACCTAAATTTTAATATGAACTCTGCCATATGCAATGCAACCGACTGTCACGATTGGATAGACAGTTGGTACACAACCGCGGCTAAAGACGGAACTGAAATATCTTGGGATGGATTATGCAGCAGTGTAATTGGGACATCTGGAAAGCAGATGTAACAATACCATAAACCACAAAGACCAAAATAGTTGGGCGACAGCTCAAACAATAGTAAAATACATGAATTCAACTTTGAATACCAACAACAAGACCTATAATCCAGTTCAAAGTCTATACTATGACCCTTTCCATGAATGAAACCTTCACATCACAATACTAAACAATTGGCAGTACACGGGCTTCATGAGACTCACGATTAACGTAGCTCTGTCCATTCTACAAGATACTTGTGATGTTGCAATATCTCTAATTCTTAGAGATGATACAATTACCTGTAGAGAGGCAAGTGGAGAATCCTCAAGTAGCACCTCAAGAGAAATGCTAGAACTAAAAAGAGCAGATGTCGTTTTCCAATGGGAAACATAGCTAAGTGGATACAACATCGAATTCCAGTGCGATTTGGAGCCAATCCTGCTACAGTTAGTTGGAATGTGCGAAGCTAAAGAATAAAGATTCAAAACCAACGAGTATTTGGAAAATCGGATCATAAACTTACAAATTTTAGTGATGTATTTCATTCTTGGTAACAAAATTTTTAATTCCCTTGGGGTGAATATTTCAAAATTTTTTATAACAAAGCCATTATTGTAGGAAAATTGAATAATAATCCATTAGCAAATCCGATCAATCATATCAATACAAGAAATGATATAATCAATGAAATGTACATGTACCACACTTCTGGTAAAGAAGTGTTGTTCTTTTATCATTGAAGTTGTCTTACAAAAATAAAAATAAAACTACTTTTGAAAACTAAATGTTAGAATTGCTTAACATGAGTCATGACACTGGAGTGGGGGCACAAAAGGAAAAAGATTGTACTCGGGTTGAGAGGCATGGGCTGGATCCCAAACCTAATTTATTTTTGTCGGCTCCAAAGCCCATTGACATACTTAGCTTACCCTTAGATTTTGGAAAAGATATTTTTGCCTTCCCATGAGTGGATTCGTGGCACCACCCTATTAAAAGGCACGTACTAATATACATATCCTTGATTATGTCGTGTCTGTACTTCATTGTGCGGTGTGGATATGCTACAATGCGTACAAGTTTTAGAAAACACAGAGAATATATTGAAACAACGGGGAGATGTTGGCCGTTTCCGAGTCCAATTTTGTGCACACTCCTTTAACTTGAGTGTGCACGTAACAAACGATCTTTGATTGGTTCTTCAAATAATCGGTTAAGCTAACGTTATTAAATTAGATTTATTTTGATATAATTTAATTAAAATCTTAATTACGGCATTAATATCGAATGCTAATCTAGAAAAAAGGAAATTTTACCGGAGTATATTCCTCCCCATACATTGCTTTAGGAAGTTGCCTCAAATCTGGATGTATCACTCTTGGTTGAGTTTGAGAAGATCGATGGATCTGTATACTTGTGTACATAGATTAGGTCCTCCTAATGGATACTCATTCATGATGTGTACATTTAAATTTTTTGATGATTTGTTTAGTTTACAACCTATCAGCACTCACGAAATCAAACTATATTTCCGTGATTCATTGTGTTATTTTTGCAACATGATCAGAATAACCCTAGAAAAAGGAACCATGAAATCTATGTCATCTTGAATAGTGACGAAGGATATGACTGTTAATCATGTATATGAATAATGTATTCCTCCTCCTTCTTCCTTATCTGCACATTTAATTTCAAACTAATGAGCAATGCGATTATTCATGTCGATCATTTTATATTGAAATTTGAAGGATAATTAACGTTAAGTAACTTCATAGCCAAACTGTTTTAGGTAGTCTGATGATTCTACTCAAATGTTAGCAAACGTATAAATGATCGAGCAACTAATTACCTAATTCCTCTTTTGTAATCGCTTTATTTTAGGCTAACATATATACGGTTTCCCTTTTTAAATTTCAATTAAATTAAAATAAATACAAACCAAAATTAAATAAATAGTTGACGGCCAGTTTAAACCAACCAATATGATCATTTTGTTTTGTGCACACTCTTTAAAGGAGTGTGCACAAAATCGCACTCGCCGTTTCCACTCAAAATGTAAGTAATTGTCAAATTTGACTGAATTAGTTGTGCAAAATCCCGTCCATTTTGGGGTAAGAATGGTAAGTACATAGTGATTGACCTGACTACCAAAAAAAAAGAAAAAACATGTGATTGACCTTTTGACAGGGCAGCCATCTATGGATACATGCGCAGTCAGGCCCTAAGAGCTGTGACTGGCCCAACTGGTGCTACCGGCAGCTAAAAGTAAAACCCTTAATTATATATGTAAACATGCATCTCATTCCATATACTCATAGGCTACACGACTTTAGGGTTTCTTTGTGATATTTTTTACCGAAAGAAATCATAATATAGATTCTTTCCCGTTTGCTGGCTGAATCACTCTCGCAATGCACGTTAGTATGCAGAAACTTGGTGAAATCACATCAACAATAATACGTCCATCTCTCAGATACGTTCAAGTTTGATTTACGATCGCGATTCTGTTGATGCTGTTATTCAAGATGAAAATGGACGCCCCCATTAGAAGTTCACGAGCTGCCTGAATCTACCATTTCATTATCTTATCAGGTTGCTCACCGACTGCCAATGGGGGACTTTCGTTTTCATCTTTAGTATCAGTTGTACCGATAGAGAAAGGCGTATTAAATATTTTAAACTTACATGCTGGACAGAAAACGGTAGACTAGATCGCCATCGCAAGACCCCTTGTAAGTTTTTACTCTTCCTTACTTTTTAAAAGGTGTGATAAGAGCTTGTTGTTAATCTCTAAATCCGTAACTATACCCGACTCTCTGATCTCTAAAGATTGACAGTGTTATATACATTATTTAACATATGATGATTCTTTTGATTTTTGTTGATCGATCCATTACTACTTTGTGTTTTGTTTTTGAGATCTATTGCAGAAATATGGAAACTCCAACATTTTGTTCTTATATATGGAAAGGCAGATTTTGTTTACTTGTTTGAGACATTTTTTTTTTGGTCGGTCAAATAGAAATTTCATTGAAAAAGGGCACTTAAGAGGGGTGCCTTAACCCAATGATTACAACCGAACAAAAAAGGGAAACCGAAAGGGGATTCGGCTACCCAAATAAAAAAAAACACAAAAATTATGGAGGCCGGTATAATGAATCCCATAAAGAAATCACAATACTTGTTTGAGACATTAATTTGCATAAGTTTTAAAACACGACGAATGTGATGATGCCCAATTATTACTTAATCCTCCTGATGCTTCTTGTGAAATTGTTAATTAATGTAATGGTTTAATGTTTATCTGTGTATAAATTTCGCGAGAAAAATATCTTGGAGGCAATCTATATTGGTAACCCTGATCGTTACGTACGTACGTGAACAGTTTTATTTCATCCAAAGTTAGGATAAAAAGAAGCAAAGAAACTTTAACCCAAGTAAAGGGTACATACAAATGATGAGCCTCAATTAGTCACTCTTAATTTGATTTTTTGGTGCTTTTAAATTTGCTGATGCCTGATGGTATTTTTCTTTTATTTAAAAAGTGATTTTTATTTTTAATTACTGATTTATTTTTCATATCAGGAGAAGAATTAATGAATAGTGGAGTCACAAAAATTATAAAAAAGAATTAATTCTATTTTATGATGACTGCATTCTCTCTATCTACAAAGAAAGATATCAAGGATTAGAAAGTCAGGTGATCATGGTGAGCTCTCTACACAATCTACAGACGACTCAAAAACATTTTGAAACCTGAAAGCAAGTTTTTATGCATGGGCTAGGTATGTTTTTCTTATTTTTAAGCATAAAAGAGATTTATTGAACTAGTTAAGAGCCGATTACACGAGGTTAAACATATAAAGCAGCCAACCGTAGCCCGTAGGATACCAAAGTTTGATTATAGTTATGTTTGTTCTGCAAGTCTAATTGGCTGTTAGCTTTTTAGTACAATATATTATATTTTTTTTCGCCAATAGAGATATCTAGGAGATTTAGAGATTGTGTGTCGATTGAATTAAAGGAAGACGATTTTATGACCTGAAAATTTGTGTACAACTCAAAAATGGGTTCTCTTCTCTTCTAAAACTCCACCGTTAAAATTGTATATAATATATAACTAGAAAGTAACCCGTGCTACGCATCGGGTTATGTTGATTTTTCTGTTTAAAATAGCATAACTGTGCATGTATTTATATTGTTATTGGACCGAGAATCCGTTCATACAAAAATCACCATTTTGTGGCTGGACGTCCAACATTTCGAAAATTACCCACCTCATTTGCATCTATTTTGGAAACCAAAATCAAAGTTTCAATAATTCAAAAAAGAAGGAAAATGATTTTGATTTATGAAAATAATTATTGAAGAAACCGTGTAAAGGTCACCGAACTAAATGTGCAATTCATATTTGCATGATATCAAGGTCTTAGGTATCGATACCCGATATTGTCTGTGGACATGTTATCAATAATTCAAAAAAAGAAGGAAAATGATTTTGATTTATGAAAATAATTATTGAAGAAACCGGAAGTCTGGAAGGCAATATTGCAGTATTTAATTTAAAAAAAAAACACATAGTACAGAAACTACACGATCACTATCGAATTAAAAAAATCTAGGTACTTATTTGACATTTTAAGCTTCATTTCATAAATGAGGAAAACTAAAACAAAGAAACCAACAGCAATGTCTTTCTTCTGTTTATAATTTAACTTGTGAATATACAAAATCATATCTTGATCACATTAGTTTAGTACATTCTGCAACCCTATCAGATGGCTCAATGCCCATGCATATCAAGTCGCATGCCAAATACAAATGAAGCTTTAATACCTGAGCGTGTAATGAGAGTTCTCCATAATACTCTCTCTGCTATTACTCAAATATCAATCCAGGGCTCTGCCAGGTTCACGGAATCGTTTTAATGTCAGAATGTTGGTTGATCCACTGTCCAGTAACTTAAAGTTAGCATCCATGTCCTTCAAATTATTTTCATGTGCACGAACAGAGAGACGATGTTCAAACAAATTCAAATTCGGAAGTCATATTCTCCAAAATTCGGAAGTCATTTAATCCTAATAGTGCTTGTGGTAAATTACCATATATCGGATAAATGCTTCCAAAAATGAAAAATATATTGGATACATGTATTTTACCAGGTTCAACATGCAGGCACTGACTATGGGAGGAAATATGTTGCAAAGTACTATCACAGGGTTTGTAACGACCATGGCTAAGCATGTCTCTTTAGCAAAACCTTATGATAATATTTATAATATATGTATTTTAGCCGGTTTCCTAATATGGCTTAACCTAGTAGACTAATTAGTTGCCCCAGTAATATGAGAGTTCATTTGACCTAACTTGAGATTTCATATGACATAGAAATACACATTAGTCCAATTTACATAAGCTCTTTTAGTTACAGTAAATTTGTGAAACAAACATACCTGTCTCAAGGGAATAGGTTAAGAGTAAATGACATCGTATCTCTGCAAATACAATAGGAAAAAAGAGTAATAAAAGCATCCAACTATACATAAAAGGATTTAAAACTATTCTGAAACATTAGGAATAATCCAACCAAACACTAATGGTTGGCGTAATTTCGTCTCACCTTGCTTATTTAATGTATTTAGATAGGTTATATTTTTTCTAAAGTCGTATTGTGGAGAATTCATGAAATTCAAATATATATGAAAATAACTAACCTCTTTCATACTGATCAGTATCTATTCTGGTTTTCAGTGGACATACCATTACATACAAAAAAACTAAACCCAAATTGCGGATGTAATATTTCCCCTCGCTAGTGCGCTGCTTCAACACCGGAACACGCCAATAAAGCTCAGTGAAATGGCAAGCATATATTTTGTTACCTTTATATTTGTTACCTTGAAAAGGACTCTTGGATTCCATTTGGATGAGCTTTGCAATGCGCAAAGGATGGATTGTCAACCATATCTGTTTTTACAATAGCTAACAATGTAAGATATTGATCCAAACTGTACGTAGTTAGAACAAAACTAATATACAGTGAGGACATGTCGATAACAAGGTAAGATATTGATCCAGATTAGATGTTTGACACCTTCAAAATTTATGTGGATTCTTTCGGCAGTTATATTGCAAGAACTGATGGTTTCCTGTTCATGACTTTCATTTCATTGCAGTGGGTGGATTTGACAATTTAGTTGCTTGAAACATGTCGAGTTCAACAATAACGGTTCTTAGCCCTTATTGTTAATCATTACCGATTCTGCAGTTTAATCATTCGTTCCGGCACCAGCTTCTCTTTACAGCAACACAACATCACCCACCTGAAGCTGTACGACTCCAGTAGCTTGAATATTTTGGTTTTTTCCTCAGCATCAGTAGCTTGAATCTTCACCACCATTACATTGCATACTACCAATAGTTTCTCTCACCTGGACAATACCACCAGTACGTTCAAACAGAAGCTCCTTCTCGCACACACCAGACACCAGTCCACTCTCAATACCACCACCGTCAGTTCACCACCAGCTGAGGAGTTTGTTGCCATCACGTGTACCACCAGGTGAAAGTGGGATGGTGGATCAGGTACGTGACCTGCAGATGATCCCGATTCATAATTAATACGTAATCTCAAGCCATGGTGAAAGTGGCGGATCTCCATTCACAGCGTACACAATTAAGTAATTTAGATTGAAAGTGCTTTCTTTATGTTTTGATGTGAAACATCGCAATAGAACTATATTTAGTTATTTTTCTTTTTTAATTTTTTTTGCTATAAAATTGTAAGCATGACAATGGCTATATATGTACCTATCATATATTGCTGTTTGAACAACATTGAGTTTAGAGTTCAGCAGGTTAATGTTCAATCATGTTTTTTGCTTTTCCTTTGCCATTCTGTTCCTATTATGTTTGTATACAGTTTCGTTTCTGTTTTTTTCCGCAATCACAGTGTACAAAACAAACAAACAAAATGGTCACCATGCCGGTGCGAAGCACGGGTTACTACATAGATTTGAAGTGGAATAGATAAACTACATAGATTAGATAACCAATAAGAAAAAAATCAAAGCAAAGAGCAACTCGAAATATAAGTTCATTTCCTGTAAATTGAACCTCGAAATATAAGCACCCCAACAATTTGCTTTTCAATACAATGGAATTTATAGAGATTAAATAAGAGTATGCAGTACCTCAACAAAGTCTGTTTTACTAATTGAAAGGTATGGTGCTTTTCCTCTACTTGATAGGTAAAAACCATAGAGGTTTCAGTTGATTCATTACAAATCCTTTACAGCTTGTCACAATAATAGTGCAAGACATTATCCAGTGGCTTTCGGATAAAAGCTTGACTACCAGCAACTTTTCCTATGATGATGAGAGTACATCAATATGATGTTAATTAGCTTGCATTCAAACCTTGCTGTGGAATAAACACACATAAAGAACATAAAATGGAGAGATAGTAGTTACACTTCGAAAGGGAGAAGAAGACTCGTAGTATGTAGCATGAGACATACCTGAAATTGTATACGTGGAATAAGAAATTCTTCAATGCATAGAAGTTTGGCAGTAGGTAAATCCTTAAAGGCTATAATTTATCTAAAAAAAACAAAAACAAAATGCGTAGAAAATCCAGAATGATCAGAATCCAAAATTTTTGAACCCAAAATCTGCGAGAAGTTCAAGAACCAAACATAATAACCTTAAGGATTTGATTGTTTCCCTTATTGTACATTAAGATTTAGGGTTAATCTTAAAATTTGATTTTGATTAGAGTAAACACAAAAGCAATTTAAAACACTTAAGCTTACCTCAAAATACATCGTACATGGAAAGTTGATAATCATCACATGCAAAATCCGAAATTGCCTAAACTAAATCTGTCAGAGATTAAAATCCAAATTAATAACCATGATGAATTCACATAGATTAAGAAGGGTGATTGGAGAGTTTCCAAACCTGTTTACGATGATTTTTTATTTGATTCTTCAAGGACCAATAGCAGACACCAAATTACTCAGGTTCAAGAACAGAGATCAAATCAAACAGGGATTGGGAAAAACAAAGCTAACAGTGCTAAAATTCCAAGGATGTTGTAGTTTGTTTTTGGTCGGGACCGTCAGTTACATAAAGAGAAAGTTGGGTTATGGAAAAATGGGTTAAGTGGGAGATGTAACTGACGTGTAAAGAAGTATTACAGCTAATTTTGTGGCGCAAGAATTAATGAGAGAGCTGTATTTCTTAATACTCTCTAATTAGATTGTCCACGTCAGATTTTGGTAGGGTCAGAATAAATGAGAATGAAGTATTGAGTTTCAATTATCATGTTGTTGGATGGATTCTCTTCTAAAAACCCACCATTAAAATTGTATATATCTATAAAACCTAGTATAATATAAGATATATATATATAATAGAAAATAGTAAATAATAAATTTTGATTTGACCTTGAATTTTCATATTTTATTCATCGCTAGAATACACTTTAACCTTTTATTTTTTTCTTACAAATTTAAAAGAATATTGTTTTACTTATTTAGTGGCAGATAGTTATGGTAAGGTCAATTATTTGAAAATTTATTATTTCATCTAGATTTTCCATAAAAAAAGGGTGTTTTCACATTTTATTATTAAAGTTAAAGTGAAAATTTATTATTTCACACGATTTTTTAGTTAAGATTTATAATTTCACCTAAATTTTTCATGAAAAATAGAGCTTTTACATTTTATTATTAAAATAAAAATTTGTTATTTAAAACCTATAATATAAGATATACATATAATAGAAAATAGTAAAATGGAGATTTCAATGAAAACTGATGTATTTTTAGGGAGTGGAATCAATAGATTTATCACTACTTTTTCTCAATGGTTTTGGATTTGTTTCGAAGAATAACTAATTATTCTTTAAATCATGTGAAAAAAGATTTAATTAATTTGTTTAAGTAGAAGGTTAGTAGCGTAAACTAGTCTTGTTAAAACTAATTATGGGTTTTACACATATAGCCAGTCGATATATGATAGTTTCTGATATAAGAAAACAAATTTGGGCTACCAAATTTTTTTCTCATTTAATGGTCTTGTTGGATATAAATGTAAAGTATCTTGCTAGTAAATGTTTGGAGTGGTAGTTGGAAGGATTTTCCAAGTCTAACAATTGATGAGATGGCGATGTTCTGTTTTTTCCAGTGCACGCACTTTTAGTTGCAGAGTACTATCAATGTATGTTTTACCATCTATGCCTCCTCCGTCATCAGTGTCCGCCTCACAATTTTCCCTTATAATGAAAACTTTAAATTTTTTAAGGTTAACCAAATGGAAAAGCAATGCATCCCCATAATTAAACAATGATCCATAGCAAACCTAGTCCACTACTTATAGGAATGTAAATAACTTTGTATTTTTCTTCTTTCTGATCCACCAATGTCATTAAAATCTAGTATTTTTGACATAAAGGTTGTACTGAATTTTTTCGGAATCCCATGTTAATGAAAAATAAAATAAAAGTAATAATTAATGTGGTAAACTATTACATTTACAAGAACACACATAAATATTACAAACTTAAAACTTATGAGCCAGAAGCATTCACCAACATGCAAATGCTGCATAACTATTATCAAACTCGGTGTTCTAGGATCTGAACATGATTTAATCTCCCGATGTTGTTTTTCAGCTAATGGTAATCTGACTTCACCCATCTTAATCACAAATCTTTAATCTGAAAATCTAAAAGTTGATATGAAATGTATAATTAGGGTTTTTGGCTTTGAAATATATAAGACTGGTGGATAGATATCTTATCGTTAGGTTGGAATTTGTAGCACAAAAAATTGCCATATTTTTGGTGTCACGATATCCTGGATTTCTGTACATTTTTAAGTAACTATGTACTTTGAAAGTACCACACATTTTGAGGACAATACATGACCAAACCAATACAAAATAGTGAATATACATACAATAATCAATGGTAAATGACCAATTTAGTAGTTACTTTTAAAAAAGTCCAGAAATTCAGGATATCGTGCCCCCAAAAATATGGCAATTTATTGTGCGGCAAATTTCAATTCTAACGGTAAGGTTTCTATCTACCAGCCTTATATATTTCAAAGAAAAAAATCCTTGTTATACATTTTATACTAACTTTTAGATTTTTAGATCAGAGACCTATGATTAAGATAGGTGGAGCCAGATTACCATTAGCTGAAAAAGGAGCTCGGGAGATTCAATCCAGTTTAGATCATAGGACACCAAGTTTGATAATGGTTATGCGTATGCATTTGCATGTTGGTGGATGCTTCTAGCTCGTAAGTTTTAAGTCTTTGGTATTTATGTGTGTTTTTCTAAATATAATAGTTTTATCACATTAATTACTATTTTTATTTTATTTTTCATTAACAATGGATTTTGAAGAAATTCGGTACAACTTTTATGTCAAAAGATAAGATTTTAATGACCTTGGTGGATCACAAAGGCGAAAACTACAAGGTTATTTACATTTCTAGAAGTAGTGGACTAAGTGGTGGCTGGAAAGGTTTGCCATGGATCACTGTTTATGTGTAGGGAATACGGTGCTTTTCCATTTGGTTAACCTTAAGAAATTAAAGGTTTTCATTGTAAGGGAAAATGGTGTAAGAGACATTGATGGCGGAGCAAGCATAAATGGTAAAGCAGATATTGACGGTGCTCTAGGCCTTTTGTAACTGAAAGGTATTTTTTGTCGACTCTATTTTTTTAGTGCCCGGAGAACTTGCTGTGAGGTACTCCAGGAGCTCACAGTTTAAGTGACTGGTTTTTCAATTGGTCAACCTTGAGAAATTTAAGGTTTACATTGTAACAAAAGTAGTACAAGTAGATACCGATGGTGTACTTGGACTTCTACGGTTAAAAACACAATCACATGAAAATTTTTGAGGCATTTCTATCGGGTTTGTCATTATTATTATTATTTTCTATTTGTGTACCATTAAATTGTTGTGATTTAGTCATCCTGCAAGTGATAATTTGAAACTTGGAAAAACATGCATCAACACATAAAAGACGTTTTTCATTAGTTTTTCTTCAAGATGTAGGTGCAAATTTTCATACCTACGCCTTGAACAACAGCTAATATATGAGAGACGTTCTTGGCTTTTCACTGCAGGTTGTTTCCCCAGCTTCAAATTGTTACCAGCATGGTGTAAGCAACTAAGTCACAACATTTTAATGTTCAACACAAGCTGAAGAATGCCTCGAGAATTTTTCACTAATTGCACTTTCAACTGTAGAAGGCTAACTGCACCATCAATGTCCACTCGTGCCATTTTCCTTACACTGATGAATTTTCTTTACGTTGATCAATTGTAAAAACACTGCATCTCATCTCTCTCTCTTAAATTGTGGGCCTTAGTTCATCTATCATTAAATTCATTACTTCTAGGCTTCTAGCTAGGTATGTACCCTAAATTATCATACTCTTGGCATGGTCATAAAAATGTCTTCTTTTTTTAGGCATAAAGTCTACAAAATATCTCTTAAGAAATAAAACAATTGAATGCGAGAATCCATGGTAACAGAAATAAAAAAATAATTAATGCGAGTAAAATATTACAGAGATACCGAGAGATAACATTATAAGATTGAAACTTACCAGACAAAATCTCAATAATGGTTACATTATTGTGTGGTAGGCATTCATACATACGTGAGAAAGGCAGGATAAAGGAGTTTACCGGAAGAGTGTTGGTCGACCGCTAGTTTCCCACGCCGTTACGCTTGTATGGAATCCTTTGGTGGGGCCGGTTTCTTTCTTTGGGTATTTGAAGTATAAGTACCATAATTAAACTTGGTATCTTCGGGTCTAGACTATTACATAAGAAACAAGGTGCTGGAAAGAAGCCTAACTATGAATTCTGAAACCTCTTGAATTTTGATTTGATTATCTTGCTAATTTCCATCATGAACTTATTTTAGATTCACAATATTTGGATGACCGAGTAATCTATTCATTATATCAACTTCTAGCTTCACATTTGCGATTTTGTATTACTAGCTCCCTGTGTATGGTGCATGTGAAGAGCTTAGAGCTTCTCCAATGAGATGTGTGTGACTCTCTGCATCTCTAACTTGATTCCAATAATTCTTCTTGTATGTACTTGATGAATAGGTTGTGTGCTCCAAAAAAATTTCTTTCTCTCGAAGCCTAGATAGTACAACAACCAAACATAGTATTTTGGAAACTACAACATATTCGGAAGGCACAACATAGCAGTCAGAGTTGAGTTAAAATATGTTATCCTGCTTTGATACTGTGATCTCCTTGAAAACCAGCTTACAAATTACAAGAACAAAATTTTAACTGCATACATCTGAATTTATGAGTAGTACTGTGAGATTATTTAAAAAGTTGCAGAATTTTACGAGCAGTACTGTGAGATTATTCTAAAAGTTGCAACATGGTTGGTCGTTGCTCAATTTGTTGTAATCCAGATTTGAATATTTGATGCTAGTCGATATTGGGTCAGGTATAAAATCCTTAGCAATTTTTGTAAATGCTGGTAAGTTATGTTTATCAAACTATGTTCAAGTAGGTTTCGTCAAAAAGATATACTTGCTCGTGAATTTGTGACATTGTGATCTTTTCATGTACTTTTATTTTCAAATTGTGTCCTTGGAATTTAGTTATAATATTGTTATTTAAATGTACTTGGTTTTTTTTTTACTTGGTCTTCAATTTATGACTGTATAGATTGAAATTCCTTAATCAGTTACATAGCAGATTGGAACTTGAATGCTTTTGGTACAAATAAGGAAATGAAAAAGTTTTACCTAAGGGGTGATTGAAAAATTTATGTTGGACTGTTAGTGAATGTTGACCCTCAATCTATTGTTTGTCTTGTCCCAAGGTTTATTTTTCAACCCTTACAAATTACAAGTCACGGCTCTAACTCCCCAAGTACGTACAAGTGTCTGAAAGAGGTTTTAGGTTTTCCTTAAACCCAGCAAAATCCCTGTTGCATTGGGGATAAGATATACATTGTTTACCTTGGACCATTATAAGAACTTGTAGTCTTGTGCATGAGGTTGCTCTGCCATCTCTTGGGTTGTTAGGTTCGCGTGTTTGAAACAACGAACATGTTGACAGACAAAGTGAAGCAAAGAAGAGTGCACATTCCTAATGGTTAAATGAAGAACATTTTGAATCTTTGATAACATACATTCTTGTAAAAGATTATTCGCCACAAACAATGAGAATGCTTGTAATAAGATTTGTAACAGTTGGCTCGAAATCCCATTGATATACTTGCCTATCCTAAGTTTTTTTGCAAGATTTTTTTTTGGATTTGCAATTTTTTTTTGCCTTCCCATATATGGATTCCTGGCAGCACCCCTACTAGAAGGCACGTTCTAATAAGGTACATATCTATACTTTATTTTGCGGTGCATATGCATTATGTTTTCAATTCTCCATATAATAACAGAGTTTTTTAAAGTGTTCTAATTCACCGTAGCTCCACGTTAATTCTCGCTTCTGGTTGATTCTGGCCCCACCATTTCTTTTTTGTAAAGTTATCAAATTTAAACCAATAAAAAGTTCAAAACATATTATTATTTCCAATAATAAGATAGTTAAATCTTAAAAAATAATCTTGCGAAATAGCTAAATCTTAAAATTCTCGAAACATGCCAGAAATATATCAATGGATAGTTAATCATGATAATTAACAAATTAAATCACAACATGATAATCAACAAATTAAATCACAAACATCTATGATTTCATCATGATAAATCAAATGATCATCACGTGATAAGAAAATAACGTAAAGTGTCCAGTTTCCGTTTACATTCTTAAAAAATATAATTTTCTTAATTACATCCCCAAACTATCAATTAAATCGGGAAAAAAAACTGATTAGCCCGATCATGAATCTCTTTTCCGCAAATTTTTATTGGTGGTCCTGCATAGTAGTTGGAATATTTGTTAGTATTTTGGATGAATAATTTAGAACAAAGATTATGATCTAAATTTAATCTTGGAAACATAACAAAACAAATACAATATTACCGAAAAAAACGATTTGATTATGATAAAATAAAATAAAATAAAATATGCAATGTTCATCATGATATTATAATAAAATTAGATTAATCATATGAATTAAAAAAAAATAGATTAATAAAATAAAATGTGTCACGATTTAATCATCTCATTAAAAAATCATGAAACTAAAAAAAAAAATCCACATGTCCAATGTCCGTTTACACTTCTTAAAATAAAATATCCTAATTACAATCTCAAGTTGTCAATAACTAAACTAATCATACTTGCAATTTTATATTACAATTTTGATGAAGATAAAATTACAATTAAAATTACAATTTTGATAAACTAAATAAATTGTTGAGCAAATTTACATCAATAACTGAATTAATTAAAATAAAAATACCTGGAAATATGGTAGACTACTGAATATACTTATTTTCCAGTAGAATGAATTAGTTGAGAACACCTTTGAATATCTTGAGAAATATAAAAGCACAAACATTCATGAGAGAAACAACAAAACAAAACCAGAAAATACCATTTGGTGAGGGGAACAAATTAAAAGAAAAATTCAATTTTGTTTCAATAAAATTTTTCTTATTATTTTTTCTGCATTATTCTTTTTTACCGAAAGTGAAAACATTCCATGTATATTAGAGGCTATAAAACAGTAACCAAAATTAATAATATTATATTATAGATATTTTTTAGTATAATTGACCAAAAATAACGATATTGCAGATAGTTTCCTAAAATGAAGCTAATACAAAACAAACAAGCATACAAAACAAACAAGCAAATAAGCAGGGAAAAAAGAAAATAGAAAAAAGAAAAAAGAAAAAAGAAGATATGTTTAATGTTTCTTAGTAATATTGTATTCATTCCATTCATTCCAAAAAAAAACAATAAGTGTAAGATAAAATAATTTCTTCTTATTTTGTAGACAAAAATAAATAAAATATTACTAAAAAAAACTTTCCGAAAATTCACGTGATGAAGCTAGAAGAACTATGCCAACGATGTATAAACTTCAATTTAGATATTTTGTACTACAAATTCATAAACCAAGCCTCCTTTGGAATTTACGGAATCTCAGTGGCCATGTAGGGGATAGCTTAGTTAAAATAATTCGGGGAAAAACTTCGGTTATACTCCACCCACTAAAATGAACCAAAAATAACAATAATGTGGATATTTTCAGAAAATGAATCGATATATGAAACAAAATTAATTGCATCATTTTTATTGGTAATTATTTTTTTTATTTAATTCCATAATTTCTAGTTTTGGTAATTATAAAATATATTTAATTCTAAAAGTTCTATACGCAAACAAAAATTAGGGAAGGAAAAATCTTTGTACTCTTTCTTATTAAATATAAGACATAAATTCCAAAAATAATATTCTCATCGTGTATAAAAATGCTTGAGAAAAAACCAAACCTCATTCTTACGGCGTGGGTTCAATAATTTTTTTTTCCGTTTTCTTTATTTCGTTTATGCATGCTTACGATTGTGGTTGTCGTATTTGTTTTGCAGGATATAATAGAAATGTGCACAGTCGATTGTTGCTCCTCTCCTTTGAAAACTGGTCGGATGATTTTCATTTTTCTTTTAATTTTTTTAAATCAAAAATTGTTAGGATCTTATTCCATGATAGAAATATTGCCAATTGTTTCGTGGTGTAAATTGTAATCTTTTCTTTTGTTTCTACAGGGTTGATTGATAAATATCCGAGATTTGCTTCTCTTTTCTCAATGGCTATTCCCAGTGAATCGGTAAGCGATTTCGTTTATTTTTTTTTTGTTATTTGAGAGTTTTAAATAAAATCAATGGTTACTTAGTTTTGGATCTTGAATTTTTGTGATTGAAATGGTACGGAAGCTTCGATTTTGGAAAAGTGAGAAATCCACCTGTTGTGACTTGTGACTGTTAAGAAATATGAAATCTGCTTATGTATGAGCTCACATGCATATATAAGATGTGAGCTAGATGCTCGTGCTAATGTTGTTGGTCTTTGTGAAAGGTTAGATGGCATTTCTTGGGTTTGCGATTTTGTGTTTGTTTCAATATGTATTTTTTTAATCAGTAATATTTTTATTCATTTTACATTGTTTGAATGGGTTATAATAATGATTTCATCAGATTAGGACACGAAAGTGGTCTTGAATATCTCCACTGAATTGGTGATTGCTTGACAATGTTAGTATTGCAAGTGGTTCCATTAAATAAAAAAGTATTGCAAGTGGTGTAGAAAACGTGATATGTCGAACAAGTGTATGGTAAATGGACTACACTAGTTGTTTCCAAGAAGATCTCTTAACGCTTTCAATGGTCAGGTATCTTCGGAATATTTTTGAGCAATTTAAATATGGAATTTCAGTTTTATTTGTTTAATGGTTCAGTTTAATACTATTTGCTTACTATATAGTCTTTTGGCCCTGGAACGAATTCTATTCATAATACTCTGCAAGTAAGCTCTTTCATGGATTGTATGATAATAAGTTTGATCGACTTCTTTGAATTAGTGTAACAACTCTAATCTTGATTATTATTTTTTTCGTGTACTTGGTTGTGTCTCTTTTACTTATGCAGGATGTGACTCATGTGAGTTAGATCAAGGATTGTGACCCATTGTGAGTTGCCAAAAGAGATTTTTTGAGGTCAAAATCTTAAAAACTTATCTACTGTATTGAAAATTAAGGTCCAGAGCAGTCTATATCGCTTGACAAAGGTGAAGAAATTAGTTTGTTCTTATACACATTTTTTTTTACTTGGTATTGGTTTCATTGGACCTTAGTTTCAGCAGTCATGAATGATTAATTATTTGTCCAGTTAGCCTATTTTGTTGATTGTTTGATAAGATCAAATTTTGTGATATATAAACATAACTTTTAGTTTAACACTGTCATCAGTTTAACTATAATACATTTGCCGGATATCAGGTATTTATATATCCGGATGTCAGGTACGTATATATCCAGGATATGCTTACAAAGAAATTTTTGAATATAATAAAAATAATCCAAATTAAGATGACATTCCGCCTAGGTGATATTGTACCTATTTGTTGAAACCCTTATATATTCAGGCACTTTTAGCATTCACGTTAAAGTTTTTGATTTTTTGCGCTTGGCATTGACGATTCAAGATTGTATGATGCGAGAGGTTATCTTTTGTTACATGAGGATTCTCTAGCGTCAAATTATCTACCAATCGATATCTTCAAGCCAACTATATATTATTGGATACATTTAATGTACTAAGCATAAATTTCTATTTTCCCCATAATATATAGTTGGACACGGTGAATTCAAGAACTAAATTTCGGCATGGCCAGGCTATGTTTGCCTCCGGTACATTTTTAAAATGTTGTTTGTTGCCTTCGTAAGCTAGAATTTTATGGAAAGGTGTTTCCACAAGGTCCTAGTTTTCCCATTAATTTTAATCCCATCACCATTTTAGCGCCTAACTATTCGATAAATTCACTTAATAGTTTTATTTAATGTAGCTGCAAATGATTTTTTGGTTTTGTTGACTGGATCTCGTGTAATTAATCTCGAATTGCTTAGGAGCTCGAGCAAATGCAGATCTTTAAAGAACTGGTTCTGGATAGGGAGGACTGATAAGTGCATATTTCACATATAATTTGTGTCAATTCCATGCTAATAATTGCTTATATTCTTGCAAATTATTGTATATTACGTTTGTTTTCTCTTATTTGTGTTTCATTAGGAGAATCATCCAAAAAGAAGTGAAATTGCACTTAATTGTGCAATAAAAGAAGCTAGCTACAAGTGGAGAAGGGCCAAAGACAAAGTGAAACTCGTTCAAGTACAAGATTTCTACTTTTTATTTTATAGAGGACGAGAAGACAAAGGCAATGGCGAAAGAACGGAGTCATTCGGAGTTCGTATGAAGAAGTTATGAGCAAAACAAGAACTCTAAAGACTAAAATGGCAAAATGGTCATTTTCTACGGGAAGTGCTATTGGCACCCCAACCGAATGTTAAGGGACACCTTCCGGTTAAGGGGCAGTCAAGTTCAAGGGAATTGCTAAAGGAAGTCAGGTCTTTTACTTAAGGGGCTGTCAAGATTCAAAGACTGCTGAAGGCACCTGGCTTATTACTCAGGGCACCTCCTCTTCTTCCTTATTATGAACATGAAGAACGTGAGCTGTTCTTAATGGTGGTCATCATGATGATCACGATGGTGATGGATTTGATCAGCAATGATTTTCGAATTCGAATACATCACTAGATTCCTGGGGACGATAGAAAGAATGGGTACTAGCCTGATTTCAATAAATCAATCATACTCGAGTTTGGCAGAGGATTTTTGGTTGCTGCAATTGAACCCGAGCTTGGTGATGATTTTCAATTCATTTGAGACTCGATTATTCTGTTGCTACTGCTATCGTGATGAGACGATGATAGAGATAATGCTGCTTCCATTGATTATCAGAAGTCGGGACTAATAAAGTTGTTGGCAGAAATCAGGAGATAATCGTGATGAAAATGCAGAGAAGAGACGAAGCTCGAGCAGGCAGGAATGATTGGATTTGAATGTTACAAAAGTTATTAGGGAGAGGTGAACGTGAATGGAGCTGTTATTGATGGCAGAAGATAACGCAGTGATCGACACTGCTGTGATGAGTTCGAACGGACAGTGGCCGGAAGAAGAATGGCGATAGTAATGGTAGAGAAGAATTCAGGGGATATTGACGTCACTAGTGGGACCCGGCTGGAAGAGTTAGCAGAAACATGTCCCTGACATGTTTGGGTTAGGTGGAAATTCAGTGCAGCACTATACATCGAATCGGATGTACCATCAGCATCTAATGGAAGAACTTTTTTTATGCGGGTCCGACCGAATTTATGACCAATCATTAGCCGTAATATCTGAGTTAAACCACTTCATAGTACACCGTAACGCAATCACTTATTCTCTTCCAACAAATTCTGATTGCAACATACAATAATTCAGGAGGGAGTCGACGCGTGGTGGGGGCCGGTTCACAGTAATCCCAAAAGATAAAGCACGCGTTTGTTCAGGATACTTAGAGCATCCACAGTCGTGGAGTATAACCAAATTTTTTGGTAAAAAACAGACGCAGTGGAGACGGAGTAAAGACCAAAGACCGGACTATAACCAAAACCCATACCATATTTAGTCTTTAGTCTGGTCTTTAGTCGCATAAATTGAAGTTATGATGGGCGTAACTGGTTTGCGCCCCAACAATTAAAAAAAAAAAAAAAACAAATGAAACAATTTGGAATTAATTGTAACAATAATAAAAAAAGAAGAAATTGAAACAACTTTGAGTTGCGCCCCAACAATAATAAAAAAAGAAGAAATTGGGCAACTTTGAGTTAAACAATAATATAAAAAAAAAAAAAATGAAAAAAGAAATGGGACGAGATTTGGAATTATGCTTTGGTTGAATTAACTCAAAGTTGACCAAATTTAGTCTCCCTCCACTGCGTTACAACACGACTTAACCCAAATTTTAGTTTTTTTCTTTCTTCTTTCTTTAGTTATGGTTAAATTTATTGCTCTTAACGTATTGAATAAGAGGATAACTAATTTTAAAATGATACATCAAGACGGGTGTATTGTACGGTGATAATTGCTTCACATGGGGTCCATTGAAGATCGAATGAATCAGAATTCATGTACACTTTATTAGGATGGGCTGCACTGCATCGAATCAGCTACACATATTCTCATCTTTGCCAAGGATTGTTTGTCGGGGAAAGTGGCGGTGACTATTTGTGTATAAATGGGAGTCGAGTGAGGCAGAGAACGATACTTCTTCCTTTACCTCACTTTTTGTGAGGTAGAGAACGATACTTATTCCTTTAGAGAGGAGTTTGCTACTTTCTTTTCACGGGGAGATTGGGGTATACCCAATAAGACAAAATCGGGTCATTTTGAAGTAAAAATAAGCCACCCCTTAACCTTGTTTTTTCTAAATGGCTAATATGCCATTGGTTAATTAACACTAAAATTCTGATTATGTTTATTAATTGTTTAGATTAAAATTTTCAAATTATGAATTCAGTAGATTAACCTTTTGATCCGTCTTATGAGTTCGATTTCGATCCAAAAATTTTGGTTTTGAAAATGCATAAGGCTCAGTGGTTTGAATAAAAGCTCTTCTCTTTTCAAGGTCAACTTTGAATAAGTCCAACCGATATCCGTCGGAATGGTCCTCGGATGAAGAACACGCCGACTATCTTGGGCATCAATCTTACGGTCGGCATGTAAATATTTCATACCCTTCCGGCTATATTAAAGTCGGCATGTAAAAAAATTACAACATTGCCGGGAATATGGAAATTAAAGTCGGCTATCTTAAAGTCGGTATATGGAAGATGTAATTTACTTTATTCATGCAATTTTGGTTACTACATTGATTGAAACATAAAACCTAATCCTTGTCGACGGAAAAACGAATGCACTTAGCATGTGCATCAAGCCTTTGAACCCCTAGGCGACCCTATTGGAAGAGTTATAGTCTTGTGAGGGTAGGGCTGGCAATGGTTGTCCGATATCCGTAATCCATTTCCGAATATTCGGGATCCTATAGGATTTTATCCGTTGTATCGGATATCGGATTTCAGATACGGATATTTATCAGATATTTCTCCCTTAACCTAACGATATCGGATTAGGCTCCATCCGTTTCGTTAATATCCGATATCGATAGGGTTAGGGATATACTAGTAATATTTCCAATTCCACCATCTATTATCAGTCGAGTAGACCGGTATCCGAACATTTACTTAGTCTGAGACATCTGTTAACCTTGTGCCAGCCACAACTTGAGAGAAATCTATGTATATATCTTGAAGGCTGGAGATTTCCACACTGCGCGACTCTATTGAACACTTGGAAGCTCGAGTACTGAAAGCTGGAGATTCCCACACAGCGTGACTCTACTAAACGAGTTGTTAAGAATTGCCTGAATCAATTACTTCAAATTGTACATACTGTACTACTTTGTTGCCTGAACCAGCTTCTCCCGATTGAGCTTACTGTACGACCTTTTCTGGTTCAGTGAGTCTCGCGCGTAGTCGAGTTCTTTTGAGAATTGTGAATTTTCTTGTTATTCTAAGCCTCCCTTGCCAGATACCAATTTCCTATACGTCAAGATTAAGCTTTCTGTAACTGGCAGCAACCTAATTAAACTATCACCGGAGTTGCCCATCTTTTTGTCTTTTGTATCCTAGTTTTTGCTGGTCATGATTATCAGGAGCAAAACTGAAATAACGAAAAAGCTGCGGTGATATATAATTTTTGACTCATCTTTTCTTCTTCTTTTTATATGATTGGCAATAGCAAGCTCAGGAGCTACATAGACAGCCCAACGTAGGAGGTTAACCTCTAAGTAACAAGAACTCAGATGGTAATGCCACTGTAGAGACAAGAAAAAAATAAAGTAATGATAAAAGCAAGGACAAAAAGTCTTTACTACGTTAAATTTGAACATTTACTTCTGTTCCCACAAAACCGGATTTTATCGGATAAAAATCCGATATCCGATAGCTTAACCTTAACCTTATCGGATTGGAATTTTTGGGTTCCGCAAGATGTTATCGGATATCGGATATCCGTTAACCCTTAACCTTAACCTTATCGGTATGGCCAATGTCCGGCGGATATTTATCCGTTGTCAGCCCTACGTGAGGGCTTACATAGAGATATACCCACAAAACCTACACTAAAACTTCTAAAGCCATCAATTTTCCTCCGACGAAGACGATACATCATCTAAGTATTCCAGGTTATCCACCGGGATTCTTTCGGCCAAGAAGTGATAGCTTGCATCGAACGCGAATACTTCCCCCTTTACCTCCAAGTAGCGCCCTTTCACGACTTCATGCTTCAAAAACACAAAAACATTTGTTAATGGTGTTTCAACAACATGGGTTGCGAGAAAAAATACCACAAAATTACTTAAAAATTGTACAATGGACAAGGTGAAGGGGCGAGTGTTAAAAATCCGAGGTTGGAGAGATAAAAAAGCAAGTATCGCGTTTTCGATGACAAGGTGCCTATCGTGCACTTGTTGAACACTTCTTGCGTTAGGATTCCCAAACTCTTGGCTAAATTTGTTGTGTATCCTAGCCCAAAAGGTTGTGGAATCCACCCTTTCGGAGGTTTGCCTTCGAACTCTAGTCTCCGCATACCAAGCTTTGGTGATTGCCAAATCTTCATTAGAATCAAATGAAGCCATTTCTTGTGTGTAAAGAGCTATTGGGTGAGTTAGATGGAGTGTGTGATGATATGAGCTTTGGAGAGTATATGCAAATAGTTGTGTGTTGTTTTGTGGAGATAAGTAGTGTATTTATAGGATGGTGCCCAAATTTGGCCGTTATAGTGTCCAAGTACAAGTGAATCAATGCAATTGTACTTGCAAAAATTTGAATTTTGAACCCGCCGGCGGGGTCGTAAATTTGCTACAATGCCGGGGTCTTAAAACGGCCGGAAATGTATGGGTTCATTAGCATGCCGGCCAAAATACCACCGGCATTTTCTAATTTTGTTTCCCTCCTGACCTTACATGATTTTAGGCATCAGAAGAATGGTTTTTTTTTTCAAGATATGGCCGACAGGGTCTCTATTTTGGTACCCTTCCGGCTACAAAAACGCCGGCTTAGTAGGAATCGTATTACCTTGCCGGCCCTGGTAACTACACAATTTTTTGTTGACAGGGACGGCAGTCTGACATTTTACAACCTTGCCGGCCCTAGGACAGCCGACAGGGTAGCTTAAAAAAAGCATGCCGGCAAATGTATTGACACTTTATATAGCTAAACAAACCATTCATTCAACAACTAGAAATCCAACATTTTTTGTCCAAAATACGAAAACATGTCCCATAAACCGTAAAAAAATATTTGTCCACACCATTAACTTAAACATTTGTCCACCATAACATAAAGAAATAAACTAGGAAAGCATTCATTGGCCACGACCACGACCACGACCCCGTTTTGGAACACTACCTTTACCACCACGACCACTGCTGCTACCTTCACCACCAGGACCACTGTTGTTACCTTCACCACCACGAGCACTATGAGTCCTCTTTTTATCAGCCTTTATCTTGGCTTGTGCTTCCTTCATAGATTTTTCTTCCGCCTTTACTTTAGCCTGAAGTTGATTGAACAATAGCTGGGCATCCTCATTGTCAACATTGCAAGCATAGTCAATGTGCTTGCTTTGCACAGGTTCTCCTCTGTCTTTACGCGCAACACAACACCCTCACAAAGGTCTTTAACTGATCCTTCTATATTCAATTAAACAACAAACAATTACTAGAATGATTCGGTAATGCAATCAATCTTAAAATAGTAAGAGCAACTCTAAAATACTTACAAATATCTTAAGCAATGTTCTTTGGGTCTTTCGATTCCATCTTCTTATTACGAGCCGCTTCTTCGGTAGTCATTGGCCTAATCACAAGAAGACGAGCCCCAACCCAAGTACCACGCCATGTATTTCTCAGTAGCTTCATGACCGGTGGTCACCTCGTCCAAAAGACTCACATCGATTTGACCGCGACGCCTATCATCCCAATGTTCTTGAGTTGGTGCTGGAAGGTAAGAGACGTTCATACCTTTTTGGGACGTGCTGCAATCATTCATATCCACAGTAAAGGCCGGCTTTGCTGCATCGAAATGAGGTTCTTCTTGGACGTAACCCAATTGTCGCATTACCCGATGTGGATCGTACATTGAAAATCCTTCAAACACAATCATCAAGGGTCCATAGTATAATGCAACAACTTCATTTCTCCTTGGGATTAAACCTTGATTTCTATCCTCTCGATATGGATCAAATATCACCTCTTTCGTAGTCAATTTGTCGATGGCGTCTCGGAGTTTCATAAGATTTTGCGGCATTTCCTTATCCTGAGTACCCTTAAAACTATACCTTTGCGCTCTTGGCAAATGAACCGGAACACTGTTATCCACTTTGACGTAAGAGTTGTCTTTGAAAAAAGAAGGGAAGTGCTCATATATCCAAACCTATGCAAAAAGAAAAAAAGTTTAGTAAGAACCTTATCTTACGAGAATTTTGCGAATATAAATGTTCTAGACAATAAAATTACGTGGAAGTGACATGTGTTTCCGTTAACTTGCTTAGTGAGTGCCCTAGAACATTTTGTCAACTCATTGTTCAAGAAGGCGACCACCGCAGTACCCCAAGAATACCCACGCATCTCATGTAAGGGATCCAATAGTTGCAAGTAACTGGCCTCGACTTGGTTTCCGGAACTGTCAGGGAAGATACATTTTCCCAGGGTGTATAGTAAATAAGCGGCCGCGGTAGCATTGATTCGCAACGGGTGCACCATTCCTTCCCTATCAAGGATTTCCTGAGTCTTCCATAATCCGTCCCTCAACTTCTTCATATTAAACTTCTTGGTTAGTCGACCATCCTTCTTGTCAAGAACATCATCCGTCTGAACCTGACTCCAACCGAACAATTTCTTGCTCAATTCGTAAATCTTCCCGAAAGAAATGGCATTATCGAATCCCTCAGTGACTGCTTTTCCATCAACCTCGAGGCCTAGAATTTGTTGAGAATCATCTGGAGTTATCACCATCTCACCGAATGGGAATAACAGAGTATCAGTCTCTCCGTAGAACCTCTCACAGAATGCATATACGGTAACTTTATCATGATCAATATTCGAACTCTCCATCATAGGCCACAACCCGGATTTCCTCACAATCACTTTCACCTCCTCACATTCCATGTCAAGATCCCAAGTATGAGTCACTGAACACGAATCTTGGCGCCTCATGAGACGGATGGCATGCTTGTGATCCTAAATACCAAAAAAAACAAAAATAAAAGAAATACAAACACTTGACGCAAATTTAATTAAGATAGTTACACACTTGAATAAATAACAAAGACGGATTAAGATTACTTACGATAGTATTATGGACCGTACATGCCCATGAGTCTTTGTATCCAAAAAGAACATCTCCACCATCTGCATTGGGTCCCTTTTGGAGGCTCACCTTCTTTCAAAGGCAACCATCAAGTGTTTGGGAGGCATGTGAGAATCATCCGGTTTAGTGATCACCCTCTTCTTCGTTCCGGTTGAAGTTGAAGCCGAAGCTTCGGTGGCTTGAACAATAGCTAGAGTTTGTTCTCCTTCTCCATCTCCATCTCCATCTCCTTCTTCTTTTCTTCTTCTTCATCATCTTCTTCTTCTTCTTCTTCTTCTTCCTCATCCATTACAATCATCATCATCATCACCATCACCATCACCATCATCACCATCATCATTACCTCCTCCAGCCCCAGGCATGTCTTGATCACCATCATCATCATCATTGTTACCTCGTACAGCAGACGGATTGGTTTCATCAACATCATCATCATCACCTCTTCTACCAGATGGAATTGATTGGTCTTCATCTGGAGTCTCGTCTGAATCACTGGGTTTAGATAGTGGTTCTAAGACCTTTGTCGTTCCCGGCACAACATATACCCCTCGATGTTTTGAAGACAAGAGTTTATCACCAACACGAGGAGGGTTTGAAGGAGGACTAAGAGCTGCTTTCTTCTTTGCCATTTGCAATCTGAACAAGAATAATTCAGAAAAAAAACATCAAAGGCCCGCAGGGTAGACATATACAACATATCCGGCGGAAAAATGGCCGGAAAGGTCGACCAAAAGATGAGTGCCGGCTAAGCCAAAGCCGGCAGTGTATCATCAAAATAGCCTTCCGGCTCACAAAAAAAATATAGGATTTTTCACTAAACTGGTCGGAAAGGTCCATTTCCCACACATCGCCGGCTGACAAACAGCCGGAATGGTTTTATATAAATACCCTTCCGGACGCAAAAATTCTAGGCATCAGGAAACATTCTAAACAAGTAGCCGGAAGGGTAAACAATAATAAGATGTCGGCTTCATTAAAAAAAAAAGATGCCGGAATGGTATACAGATGAATAACCTGCCGGCCCTGCTAGTAGCAATTACAGAAACTATACATCCGGCAAGTTCTTCAACCTTATACCCTCCCGGCCAAACCCTAACTATGAAATCCCGGAAAGGTCGATAACAAAAAACCTTGCCGGCGTCGCAACTGCCAATTCACAAATTCGAATTTTCTGACCTAATTTGACATGCAAACATGAAATCGAAGTACTAGAGTGAGTTTAAACAAGCCCTTACTTTCTTAAGCGCACCATTTGACGTGTTTCAGCGGGTTCAATTTCTTCTTCTTCAACCGTTTTTTTCTTCACTTTCTTAGCAACCAAACTTGCAATTCCAGGGTTATATTCATTGGGTTTTCGATTAGTTTCTTTCATACGAGTTGCCTTCTTCCGTGGTGGATCCATTGATGAAGATTAATCGGAGTTTTCGAATCGACGATTTTAACGAATTGATCGACGAGTTTTGGTGGTGGTGGGGTGATGGAGCCGGTAGGGTTGTGGAGGAGAACAAGAAGAGAAGAAGAAGAAGATGAAATGAAAAGATTAAAACTGATTTAGGGTAATAGGTTTTTAAAGGAAAAGGGTAGTTTTGTAACTTACCCATTAGGACTCCCCCTAAAACCCACAAAAAGTGTCCCTTTAAAATTGGGTATACCCCAATTAGTTTGAGTATACCCCAATCAAGCCAGGTTTCTTTTGGTTTGCAAATTCTATTCTAAATGTTTCTATTTTATTCCATAATTATGAGTAGCTAAACTTTTAATTGATTAGGGATGATTTCAAAGTCCTGAACAATGAAGCATTATTTTCTTTAACCACGTTTATTTCAAGTTTTATTTTATTGTTGACTATCTTTATTATTTTTAATGTCTAAGAATATTGAGGGGTTATTTAAAATGATCAATTAAATTAACCAATCAATATTTCTTCTACTAGTTTAGGATTGTGTGATACGTGTAATTGTCACATCAGTTCTTTACACATGTAGTAAATCGCAAGAGCTGACAAAGGGATTTTGTTAAGCAATTGTGTGTAAAGATAACACTAGTAAGCAGGCCGAGCCTATGCGTCTGATGCTAGGATCAACTTGATTCACAGATTGTAAAGCATTTGACTAATTTACACCTTGGGAGCTTATTCTTGGTGGGTTGGTTGGATAGAATCTGGTAGTCGAGCGCTTCAGTATCCAGTGACAGCAGGAATCCGGGGGATAGCAGAGCTTATTGCTATTTTACGGTTGGTAACAATATAAGTTAAACATGAAATAAATTTGTATTTAATTAAGCTTCAGTTCAGAGACGGCGAAGGATTCCCTAATCATCTTCTTTATTATTATTTACAACAAAGTATTATTATTTTCTTTTATTAGTTACTTTGATTTGAAATCTAGAAACCCCCTTTTCGGTTACTTTTAACAAATAGAAACTCCCTGCTCTTCGTGGGAACGAACTCCTTGCCATTATATTACCAGTTAATTGTGTGGAAAGAAGTAATTAATTTGTTGTGTAAACGACGCGCACCAAGGACATTCGGGCTTAAAAGCTTTTTGTGCATAGAAGCATCACCAAGTCATTTTACTCGGTGTTAGTTACTTCCTGGATCTTAATACTGAATGTTCATTCAAGATCTCTTCTTGGTGTTAGGCAACTCACAGTATCTATTTGTACGTGTATTAGATTTATCTCACTTTTTTTGTTTTCTTTTTTTCGAGCTAAATGCAATCCATTTAAACCAATGTTGTGATTAAAGTAAGAGTATACGAATTTTAGGCTGTCAATTGGAACATGTGACTCATTTCAAGGTACATAGAAATTTAAGCTCTATCTAATTGATCTCCATTCGTAAAGATTTACTGTTCGCTCTGATATAAATGGTGTATTTCTTTTTCTCTTTCAAATGCACTTCTCTGAAATATGTAACTCAAAAAGTCGTCCAAAAACAATGAGCTGAAATATGTAACTCAAAAGGTCGTCCATAAACAATGAGGATAGACATCGAAATCGGGTGGGAAAAAATAAATGTAAATTGTTTCAGGTAATTTTATCAACATATCAAGAATAAGTAAATAGGTAAATACTGGAGAAGTGTGAAAAAAAAATTAACAAAAATATCAGAGAGTATAGACTGCAGAATGGTAAAACAGATACAAATGGCAGGACACATGTTAACTCATTACTATCCAATGAACTTCCTTGATCTTCACACGGGATAAAATCCGGTAGACTTTTTTTTTCAACGTAGAATTATCCGTGATGAAAATTATCATTAATCGACGGAATTGTTTTGTACACCGGGGGTTCTTGCCAGGTTTAGTTTCATGAGACAAATTATGGGACCCACTTTAACTCATTACTATCCCAATAATGGAATCATTGAAAGACACTTATAAAAAGACCCGTCTACAGCTGAGACAACATAGGATACTCCAAATCTTGGACATGAGATGGCACAATCTTAATGGTTGAGAGGGGAATGATTCTAGCATTGGGATTAGTAGTGGGGTGAAGAGGGGAATGATTAAAGACCCATATTCATTGTCCCATATCTGGACAATAACAGTTGTCCCAGTGCTAGAATTATATGCTAAAAATATTCATTGTCCCATATCTGGTCCTTTTTCAATGTAGAATTATATGCTAAAAATATTATTATCATTTTTTCAAGATTCTCGCACCAATAATTGTCCGAAAAACATAAAAGTGTGGAATTCTTCGAAAACCTCAAATTGTAGGATTAATGCTTAAGTATTGATTCATAAATTCATTATCCGAGAAAATAAGAAAAATAGTTTACAATTAAATTATAAAATAACCGTTTAAATTATTCCCTATATAATGTAACATTTTCATAATAACTATTGACTCGATGAAAAGTCGTCATAATTAAACGTTGTTTATTACTGTGGCGATTTTTCATGTATATATGGTAAAAAATCAGAAAATAAATATTTTTTCTTTAATTTAATTTTTGGTTTTTCCTCTCTGGTATTTGGGAGAGAAAGGAAGAAAGGAGATAGAAAAATGACTACAAGTCCATGACATTTTAATATCTATTTATGGCATTGGTTTTTTATTAAATGTACTCTTTGGCATGCTCCCTCCTACTGCGGAGGTAGGGGTTCGAACCCTGTAATTGCTAAAAATCCACTCCAATTTAAGGAGTTTGGATGTAGTCTAGGGACCACTAGTCTAGGGCGTCAAAAAAAAAAAATATATTGGACAACAAGTCCTTTTATCATTTTGGTATTCTATTAATTTATTGATAGATACTTGAGCTTATGTTTCATGAGCGAGAAACAAACCCATGCGTAGCACGGGTGAAAAACTAGTTATTTTCAATGCGTGACTTACAAAGTTTTAGAGTATAATGAAATACAGGGGGAGGTTTTCACACACGTTGTAAGCAATTGCCAAATTTGACTGATTAATTTTGCAAACTACCGTCCATTTCACTACAACAAAAACATACATGGATCATTCTTTAAAAGTGTGATCTAAGTACTGTCTGTCTGTGATCTTTGCCAGTATAATCTAAAGGGTGATGTATAGATAACAACTCTCATGCAATGAAAAGTGTGATCTTACCCTAAGCAAAGAACATAAAGTTTTGAAAAGTTGAGATCTAAAGACAAGGTTTTTAAAAGAATTTTTAAAGTTGTGATATTTTCTCTAAGTTTTCAACCCAAATTTACCCTATACAAACAATATATTCAATTTCTGCACCTGGAATTCAAATTCAAATTTTGAGTACAGACAAAATCCAAAATTATATAGATAAATGGGAAATAATGTCATTGAATAGAAAACATGCGACAAATAGAGAAATTACACATTTTTGCTGAGTCAACTTGTTTAACTCAATAACTACACACCAGATCCAATTCCTAAACAAGAGCAAGAAAAAAGTGTCCTGACAAGATGAGTTCCAACTCTAATTTATCTCTATGAGATTCAACCTTTACCATCCTTTAGCCCAGTGGAGAATGAAGTAAAATCTAAGAAGCACAAGACTTGCAGAATCCATAACAACCTCCTCAAGACTAATCTGTAGCAAACCTTCATTATCCTGCAATTTAAAAACCATAATCATGGTTACCACAATAACAAGTTTGCACAAGTGACACCATCGAGAATAGAGTTGATAAAAATAAGTAAGAACTTTAAATTTAATTCTGCAGGTGGAAAGCTTACTTAGTTCCTGATTGATAATTTTCTTGCTTAAGCAGTGACACAATTTGCTAGAAGAAAGTCATGTACTCTAGTTAATAACAAACTGATGTTTGAGCAGATCGAAAGTCTCTGAATCCCAATAATTCCATGAAAACATTAACGTGTAGATAGCGGAGAATCATGGATAGCCAATGTTACCCTATTGTTCTTCTGGGATGCAACAAAGTGTCCAGAGTTGAACTAGAGAGTTTGAGTGAAAAAAGAAAATCCAACGTGTACATGAACCTAAGATATTCTTGTACACTGAAATGAGTAAATGTATGTACAACTAATTTTTCAGTATTGCACAACACTTTGAGGTATAAGGTTGAACACAATCTAACTTGACTAGGCACATATGAGTTGTTGAACTTTATCATGGGTAAGAATTATCTGATTTAACATATCATTACATACATGTGTTGTAGATGTGAAGAACTCAAGCAACAAAAAATGTCTTAGTATGAATTTGGAACTTGTGGGCACATAGCAATCAGTGGAGGCTTCCGAATATTAGGATACTGCGGATGCAAACATTTACACTCGACAATGAGAAATGTCACACACCATATTAGTGGGTTAGAACTTAGAAGATCTGTAGAGATGCTCCATAAAATCACTAATGATAACCTGACAAGATTTGTCAACATAGTGATTGACAATTGACAAGGCCACCATATATGGATTCATGCGTTGCTCGTTTTACAGGCGATCAGGCCCTAAGAGCTGCGACTGGCCCAACTAGTGCTATCGGCATTCGACAACTATAAGTAAAAGCCTAATTTGGAGTATATAAATATGCATCTCATCTCTTCTAGGCTCCTCGACTGTAGGGTTTCTTTGTGTTCTATTTTTTTCTGGCCATGAGCATTTTTCAACTGCTAAGTGGGGACTTTCATTTTCATGTTTAATATCAGTTGAAGTGTTGAGTGTTCCAGAACAGACCATGAAATCCGAAGTTAGAGAAAGGTGTATTAAATATTGTAAACTTACATGCTGGACTGAAAGATAGTTATCCTTGTAAGTTTTTACTCTTCCTTACTTTTAATAATCTTCATTAAAAAGTGTGTTAATACCTTGTTGTTGTTTTCTAAATCTTAACTATACCCGACTTTTTGATCTTTAAAGATTGATTATTACGATGCTTTTGATTTTTGTAGGTGAAGGACTGAAATGAAGATGTGCATTGGTTTAGAATTGTTGATCGATCCATTAGTACTTTGTGTTTTGTTTTTGAGATCTGTTAAAATATTGAAACTCCAATATTTTGTCCTCTGGCAAAGCAAGTTTTATTTACTTTTTTGAGTCGATAATTTTGCTTAAGTTTTTAAAACACGTGAAATCGATGATGACACTTATAATGAAAGACCTGACACAATTTGAAATAATCAACTTAATCCTTCCTAACTTATTGTGAAATTGTTAGTTTATATAATGGTTTAGTTTTTATCCGTGTATATATATGTTTCATAGGAAAAAATATCTTGGATCCGATCTATTTATGTAATCCTGATCATAGATCAGTTCAGTACTGAAAAGTTTTATTTCATCCAGAGCTATCAGGGTACATACAGAGGTCCTCACTTTTATTTATTTATTTTTACTTGTTCTTTGCTTTTAAGTTTGCTGAAGGTTTCTTTGATTTTTTTTTTTTTTTTTTTTTTTTTTTTACAGAGTTCCTCACTTTTCTTTTATTTATTTATTTGTTTATGTTTCGAGAATGTCACAAAAATTATAAGAATGAAATTAATTTTTTTATTTATAACTTTATTCTCAATTTTAGTAGGGTGTCCAGTGCAAAATCTATAACGAAGATACTACCAAGGATAGGAAAGTCACAATAAGTTAGGAAGGTATACTTTTCTTAAGCATAAAAGATATTTTTTGAACTAGTTAAGAGAAGATTACACGAAGGTAATGGTAGGCCTGAGAAAGGGTATAATTTACGGCCTACGGTTATACCGCAAGTGCACGGTGTCGTGATGTAGGACTGAGCAAGTGCGGGTCGAACCACAGAGACTTGTGGTGCCCTATATGTGATCAATGGCTTTCTAAAACTGATTTCAAGTGAAGGTAATGTAACACAGTATTGTTGGTTGCCGAAACGGCTGAGTTGTGATCAAGTGAACCTAAACTAAGGTATGATAAAGTGACAGGGGATGCTAAGGTCTCGGCCCACCACTAACTCCTATTCCGTGCTCAACCGAGTTGAGACTTTCTTGCCCCGTGGATCGATAAGGGCAGGTGTCAAACCCACCACTTATCTAAGGGGTTTCTCCATGTTATGCTTCGCTTATCAAATCTAAATTACTAACCTAGAGTATCGGGTTGTCTAATGAAGCACAACCACCAAGAGAATTAGCTATTGTGCCTAAAGTGTGAGCCGTGGCAATCTCAAAACAGATTTAACTCGACTACAATGGATACAAGGCATCCATTGTGAAAGAAAAGTGTTGGATGCTCTTACTGAAAACATAATTATAATTTTGAACAATCAAGATAGTTCAACAGAGTTTAAGAACATAATATGGAGTTAGGGTTTCAGTGAAACCCTAACAAAACTAATTAAAACATAAAACTGAAATAAAACTGCAAATTAAACTACAATGAAGCACTGGCTAGCCCAGGCGTACCAAAAACACACACCCATCTCTTCAATTTATACATGCACTGACCCAAAATACCCAAACCCTAAAATCAATTAAAAATAGAAATTAAATGAAGAGACAGAGTACCCATACTCTTGTAACCTCGACTCGAGCTTCCTTCTTGTCTAATCGCTCCGCAACTCCATGCTTGGTTGTTGTGGAAACCCTAGCTTCTAGTTATCTTTGAATTAGCTTCTAGGGTTGTTAGAGGCTAAGAAAGAGATAACTCGAAGTAGAGAGGGGGAGCAGTACTACTGGAGTTGTTGTCGTTTGGCAAGGTGATGATGAAAGTGGCGATCGCGTGGTGGAAGAGCAGCTCGCTCCGTCGTGGGTAAGGGAGGAGGTGAGGGTTTTGCGAGAGAGGAGTGGGAGAGGAAAGAGAAGGTGGAAGGAGGAATGGGTCGATCGAATAGGGGTATAGGTGTATGGAGATTTCGTCGTGGAAGCGTGGACAAAAAACTCGATGAGAAGGCCTCACCGAGCGTAGGATGAAGCTGTGTTGATCTGAACGGACAAGAATGGTAGCCGGTCTCGGGGCGATTTGGTGTGGAGCAGGGACATCGAGAGAGGATGCGAGCGATGGAGCGACCGTATGATGCATCTGGGAGAGATCTCAACGGCTCGGGATGAGCGGGTTCGGATCCGGGTCGTGGGTAGCTCTAGCCCATGTCTTCCTTGTTGGGTTGCAAGCCCGATTCGCGCGCGGCTTTGGCTATCTGCTCCATAGATGCTCGACTCCAATTCTTTGCTCTTTGGCTCCTCAAATTCTCCGAGCTTTATTTATTACCTAAAAACACAAAATTAATTAATACAAATATTTATTCTTGAAAACAAGGAAAATACAGAATATGGGATAATATCTGATTTATAAGCGCAAAAGATGAGTAAAATGCCAATAAAAAGGTGTATAAATATGCACTGTTTGGTACTCATCAAATACCCCCAAACCTGAATTTTACTTGTCCTCAAGTGAAACAGAAAATAAGAAATCCTAACTATACCCCCCGTCGCAGTCTCTCGAATGCATTTAGCGTATGCACTAAGCCTTTAAACCCCTAGGTGTCCCTAGTGGACGAGTTGTAGTCTCGTGAGGGTTTACAAGAGGTGTACCCACAAAACCTTCTCCAACTTCGAGTGTAAAAGAGTCTCAAGCCTCCAAGAAGCTATGAGGACATAGAGTTTCGCATGCTAGTGTGGTTAAACTATCGAAGAACGCATTCTCATCCTTAAGTGCTTTGAGCGAGAAGTAACCATACCATATGAAAGAATTCGGATTCGATTGTGATCATAAGCCTCGACTTCTGCCTCACCATTAGGGTTTTATGATAATTGCACTCAAAAAGATCGCTTTTTTTAGTCTCTCATGTGTGCAGCGGGAGTAAAGAGAGAAATCCCGCACACGTTGTAGGTAAGAAGGATAACCTTCCGAAATAAAATCCGGAGACTCCACAGAGGTGTGGACAAAAAGAATCTTTTTCCTCGATGATCTCTAAGGAAGGAAATCAATCATTAGCAAGGATGGGAGTACTCACTCACTTCTCACCCGATCGGCAATTAATATCACTCTCTCATAAGAAACCATAGAAACGTCTTCAATCTTCGGTCTTCGGTCTTCAAATGTTGATGACGAACTTCTGAACTTTACAAAAACTTGAAATTTTTTTTTTTTTTTTTTTTTTTTTTTAATATGCATAGTACATGAAACGAAAATAAACACACAATTTTTTTTTTTTTTTTTTTTTTTTTTTTTTTTTTTTTTAAGTTACAATAAAACGATAAACTCAATTTTTCACAAACTTCATTAATTCTCATCTTATTTTCTTTTCTTTGTTGCACATAAACCTTGGACTATATCAATTATTCTTTCAATATTCCGATTCTCCTCGTCCTGGTTCTTGACGATGATGTGTTTCTATGGGTCTTGCATTGATTGAGAGAGAGAGTGATGCTAACGCAAATCGATATTTAGAAGGAGTTTTCATCTTTAGACGTCACCCTCATGATTGACTAATTAGCACTCAAGAGATCAAAAGTAGTGCTTTGAAAGTGGTGCGAAGTTGGGTAGCTCACCATTCCTACCCTAATTGACGTACGGTGACACACACTCTAAAAGCTTTTCTAAAGTCACAAAGAGTGAAGGTCGGTACCTCGCTTGATGTAAAATGGGTAGTCTCCACTATGGTTGATCACAATTCTACTACCGAATATCTAAACAAGACACCTAATTCGCCCTCCCGTATGGTTAAATCCAACTTTAACGCTCTAATCAACTAAGAAACCCGATTGTGTTCTCCTAAGATTTCCAAGTTCTGTTATTTCGGTCAGAATCTCTATGTAAACATAGCTAAAAGCATGCTAGTGACTCTAAAATCTCTAAAGTTGGAGGTTTTTACAAAAAGAGTTATGATTTTTTTTTTTTTTTTTTTTTTTTTTTTTTTTTTTAAATGGTGAAATAAAAGACTAAAAACTCTAAATGCAAATGCACCCCCAAACCTAAATCAAACATTGTCCTCAATGTGTCTACATATAGAAAAATTTAAACAAATCACATACCAAGAGAACTATGCTTTGATAAGAGAAAAGGGAAGAGATTACCGGTATGTCGGCGGGAGCAAGGTTGAGCTTCGTTAATCAAGGCAAAATCCAACATTCTCAACGGAGATCATATCGGATTAGCATAATATATGTGCAAGAAGACTCAACCGAATCAAGAAAAGAAAAATTTAACAAGTCCTACTGGATATATACAATGAAAATTCACCATAAACCAACAGTCTAAAGAGTTGAGGATCAACCCAATAGAAAATATATACAAACATCAACAAATTTACGCGAGATATAACAAGAGAGTGCACGTAAGACTGTGTATGTGAATGAGTTTCCCCCAAACCTAAACTTGTGAACGGGTGTGTTTGGGAGCACAAAATCTTGCAATTTTAAAGGTACGTCATGCAAAAGGTCTAACTCAAAGTGAGTTTTGCTAAGAACAGGCAGACATACACATTCCAACTGTGGCTCTTTAAAAGTGTTATACTTTGATGCAAAATAGTCCAAGAGGACTTGGGAAGCACAAAGCTCTAGGCCTAAGTTAGGCATTTTCAGAAAAGTTGGTTTTGCAATTGTGTGACAAACTACACCTAGGTTGGGTGAAGGAGTTTCAATTTGTGACTCAGGAGAGAGGTTAGGTACGTCTAGGTTGTTTTCATTTTTAAAATCATTTGTACCATCACACACTTTCCTAAAGTCAAAAGAGGGTAAATCATGGTCATTTTCGAGGATAATTCCACAGGTTCCACATCAATATCACATGCATGAATATCGAAGAAGCATCATTCATAGGGTTCACAAGAGACACTTAATGTCGCCGAACCTAAAAATTCTATTACATTTTCAAAATACACATGCTCTTCATATTCATCATCATCATCATCATCATAGCAAAAATCCATCTCTCCATTCAAAATTGTAGTATTTTTAGTGTACTCATCTACCTCTAGATTAGGTTCATATTCAATGTTAGTTGCATGAGTAAGACTAGAAACACTATTTTCAATCCTATCATTTTGTAACTCAATCAGGTTCCTTTGAAGAATCATCTTGAGTTGTTCCATTGAAGGAGAGTCTTCACTAGTGGGTATGCATTCCTCATATGGATATTCAATGTATGGTTGTGCATGAGGTTCACTAGAGAAGGGAAATTCAGACATGTTGCTATATGGATGGTCATGCATTGCATTCATTTCAAGCCTAGCATTTAGCTCCATGAGTGTATCCATTGTTGATTGCAAACTAGGAGTTGGGGGAGTATAAAATTGTTCATCTCCCCACTGTGGTGAATGATGCATGTGTGCAGGTTGATTATGGTCCCAATAGTCACTTCTAGACACTTCGTTCATTGGATTATCATGGTTTTCCCTAGACTGTCTAAAATCATGCAAGATATAACAAGATTCAGCAGGTGGTCTAAGCCACCACATAAGGTGCAAGCATGCGTTTCATATTGCCTAGAAAAACTAGATTCGACGATTGCCTTTCTAAAGCGATTGCCTATCTAAAGCGGATAGTCGAGCCTCTAATTGATCTAAAAGTGATGACTGGGTATGAGGAGAGTGTTCATTCTCAACCCGTGATGGATGATACATGTGCTCATAGTGATTAGGGTATGTGAGGTCAGGGCCCTGAGAGGGCGCATAAAATTCTCTAAAATCACTATGGTATGTGGGGGGTTCATCCTGTGAAGCGTGCCCGTAAGCACGCTCTCTAAGGGATTTGTTTGAATCACCAGATGCGGACCAAAATCCTGACATGGTCTAGCTCTCAAATTGAACTCAAAGCCCAGTGAAGTGGACTAAGTTTGGTTTATTGGGTTTTTGGTTTAAATGGGTTCATTTTTATTTTTGTAAACTTTGGTTTATGTGGGAAAGCCCAAAGAATTGTGTGCGACCCATGGATTGAGCCCAGTTAATGAGTTTGGTTTGGCAGCCTAGGTTGGGTTCAGCTATATGTACAGCCTAACAGATGTGGGCTCAGTTTTGTTTAAGCCCAGCAGCAGAGGTTATGTGGGCTCAGTTTATGCAGCCAGTGCTCGGTTTTGAAACAAGACATTTGTGTTATAATGCTAAGCCTAGTTGGGTTCATTAGCCCGAGTTGGGTTGAGTTGGGCTCAGCTGGGTGTAAGCCCAAGTTTGGTTAACAAGTGCAGCCCAAAGCGGACTCAGGCTCGGTTTAGTGTGCTTCCACTCCGGGATAGGTTAGCAAGCCCGGAATCGGGTTTTCTCTTAAGCGACCCCATTTGTGACGACCCAGAGTTGGGATTTTGGAAAGGTTTGCAAGCCACGGAGGTCTGTTGGTGCAGAGAGGGCAACTCGCATCGGCTGTGTGCACGGCTCGGTGGTCTTGCACAGATCAGATGGAGCAAGAAAGGCTGGCTTGAGAAAGCAACAAGAGTGCAGCACAGCACAGACAAAAAAATTTTTGTGAATGGTGCACAGGTAGAGGATTGTGCTCACTCAATGGTGCAGCAAGATGCGAGGTTGTGTTGTTTTGAAAAACAACTAAAATGATAATGCCATTCTACTACTCAACAGCTCATTCAACTTCACAGAATACAAGATCACACAGATTGTAGCAATTGAAGACTTTCAAAATGTTTGCAAGGCATCCAACTTCACAACAATTATAAGTTAATCAGCTACTCTACAATGCTAGCATTTTACACATCCAGGGACCAGGTCTGATGGCTTAGCAAGTCAACAGGGTTTCACAGAGTCAGAGTCTAGCACAAATTCAACAGTAAATGAAAATAGCTAGCTGCTCACAACATGCTTAGCAAGGTTATCAACAAGTCACTGATATAGCTTTCATACACAGGTGCACCCCAAGTCTCACTTGAGCTTTCAAATAAGGTTTCAGCCAATTAGGCTATCCAAGTGATGGCTTACAGCTTGCAGCTACAGGGGCATACAACTAAGCTCAGGGGCTTGACAAGGCAAAGCAGCACAAATAACAAATACACAGATGCAAAAGAGTGTGCTCAGGTGCACAGGGCTCAGCAAGCTTTAGGCATAGAATGAACAAACAAGCATATCATATTTTTTTTTTTTTCATTCAAGGAAGAGATACATTACCACCAGTGCAATACTGGGTTGTAGGCACTCCACAGTGCTCCTTTCCTTTGGCTTGCTCAGCAGCAGCAGCCAAGTAGCACAGCAGATCAGCAAACACAACAAAGAAGCTCGGCACTGCTGGCTCAAAATGAGAGTTAAATTCTCAAACTTGTGCAGGTTAAGGCAAACTTGACCGACCGGGATAAGGCGGTGATGCATACAAAGTTACTTATTAAGTTGTAGCTCAGATGCGAAGTGAGTGCAAGCTACGAATAATCACACTAAGTGACAGAGCTAATTATGATAACTACAAGCACAAGGTTAAACAAGAACAAAAGGAAATTACAGATGTATGATGCTAAGTTATAACACAAGGAATAACAGATGGAATACTAACACAAGGAATCACAAAACAATAACATATGGAATGACAGCCAAGCTATACTAACATAAGGCTAAAATTAACAATGCAAGGTGTGAAATAAATATGTACAGGTGAACCGAGCTACAGGAGCTGCAAGGATTAAAACAAGATACAAGTTACGAAAAAGCAAACTACCGCAATTTACACTAAAACATAACTAAAAACAAAAAAACAAAATAAATATGTACAAGTGAAGTAAATATGTTCAAGGAAAGACAAGAAAGTCAAGCCAAACAATCAGCAGGGCACGCGCCAAGTCCCCGGCAACGGCGCCAAAAACTTGGTAGGCCTGAGAAAGGGTATAATTTACGGCCTACGGTTATACCGCAAGTGCACGGTGTCGTGATGTAGGACTGAGCAAGTGCGGGTCGAACCACAGAGACTTGTGGTGCCCTATATGTGATCAATGGCTTTCTAAAACTGATTTCAAGTGAAGGTAATGTAACACAGTATTGTTGGTTGCCGAAACGGCTGAGTTGTGATCAAGTGAACCTAAACTAAGGTATGATAAAGTGACAGGGGATGCTAAGGTCTCAGTTCCACCACTAACTCCTATTCTCAGTGCTCAACCGAGTTGAGACTTTCTTGCCTCCGTGATCGATAAGGGCGAGGGTGTCAAACCCACCACTTATCTAAGGGGTTTCTCCATGTTATGCTTGATTATCGCCTAAATTACTAACCTAGAGTACTGGGTTGTCTAATGAAGCACAACCAAATCAAGAGAATTAGCTATTGTGCCTAAAGTGTGAGCCGTGGCAATCTCAAAACAAACATTTAACCCGACTACAATGGATACAAGGCATCCATTGTGAAAGAAAAGTGTTGGATGCTCTTCTTGAAAACATAATTATAATTTTGAACAATCAAGATAGTTCAACGAGTTTAAGAACATAATATGGAGTTAGGGTTTCAAGAAACCCTAACAAAACTAATTAAAACATAAAACTGAAATAAAACCGCAAATTAAACTACAATGAAGCACTCAAGCTGCCCAAAGTACCAAAAACACACACCCATCTCTTCAATTTATACATGCACTGACCCAAAATACCCAAACCCTAAAATCAATTAAAAATAGAAATTAAATGAAGAGACAGAGTACCCATACTCTTGTAACCTCTGACTCGAGCTTCCTTCTTGTCTAATCGCTCTGCAACTCCATGCTTGGTTGTTGTGGAAACCCTAGCTTCTAGTTATCTTTGAATTAGCTTCTAGGGTTGTTAGAGGCTAAGAAAGAGATAACTCGAAGTAGAGAGGGGAGCAGGTACTACCGGGAGTTGTTGTCGCCGGCAAGGTGATGATGAAAGTGGCGATCGCGTGGTGGGAAGAGCGAGCTCGCTTCCGTCGTGGGTAAGGGAGGAGGTGAGGGTTTTGCGGAGAGGAGTGGGAGAGGAAAGAGAAGGTGGAAGGAGGAATGGGTCGATCGAATAGGGGTATAGGTGTATGGAGATTTCGTGTGAAGCGTGGACAAAGAAAACTCGATGAGAAGGCCTCACCGAGCGTAGGATGAAGGTGTGTTGATCCGAACGGACAAGAATGGTAGCCGGTCTCGGGCGATTTGGTGTGGAGCAGGGGACATCGAGAGAGGATGCGAGCGATGGAGCGACCGTATGATGCATCCGGGAGAGATCTCAACGGCTCGGGATGAGCGGGTTCGGATCCGGGTCGTGGGTAGCTCTAGCCCATGTCTTCCTTGTTGGGTTGCAACCGATTATCGCGGCTATGGCTTTGGCTATCCGCTCCATAGATGCTCGACTCAATTCTTTGCTCTTTGGCTCCTCAAATTCTCCGAGCTTAATTTATTACCTAAAAACACAAAATTAATTAATACAAATATTTATTCTTGAAAACAAGGAAAATACAGAATATGGGATAATATCTGATTTATAAGCGCAAAAGATGAGTAAAATGCCAATAAAAAGGTGTATAAATATGCACTGTTTGGTACTCATCAGGTAATCATGCATATATTCCATATAGAAGTAGTTAATCCTAAGATACAGTTTGATTATAGTTATGCTTCTTTCGCAAGTCAGTAGAACTTTTTGGATGGTAAGTTCCAACCTATGATATATGTTATCTCGTTGTATAATAGTTTCCTCACGTTGATATATTTTCTTATTTTTTAATGGGAATGGGATTTTATGACTTTGTTGGATGAGCAAGGCTAGAGGTGTAGAACGTGCCGGCCCGGCACAGCCCTGCACATGAAGTCGCGTGCTTCACTGCCATGTGTGTGCCAACGATTTAAACGTGCCGTGTCGTGCTGTGCTTTACTAGTCAAAAGCTAAGCACAACACAACCCACGTGCACATCACACGAATAAACGTGCCGTGTTGTGCCGTGTTGGCACACGTGTTATAACAATTTGAAATTACCTAATGTATACATTAAGTCAGACATTATCACGAGAATTTAAATAGACAACATATCATTTGAAATAACAAGTTTATTCAATAAAAAGAAATAGCCCATCAAATATAAAATTGGATCATTGTCAGGTAAATTAATGTTCTAGTCAAATATAGGTAACGACATTATAACAACGATATTGGAATATATTTTCCAAATATTTGATATTATATGTGTTGTTATAAAAATAAGCCAACATAAAATTTCAAAAATAGCTAGAATAGTGACTCTTTTGTGAAATATACACAAAATGTGATATATTATGCATTGTTATATGGTATACTTGCGCATGCTATGACGTGCTTTCTTAACGTGCTGTGCTGGGCTAGGCTGGGCCACGTGCTTATCCGTGCCGCGTGTTGTGCCGTGCTACTGTGACGATTAGGCTAACCCAGCACATCCCATGAAACTAACATGCTGGGCCGTGTTGGGCTAAACCACGTGCTGAGTTGGGCTGGGCTCAAATTTTAACGTGATGTGCTGGGCTGTGCTCGTGCTGGCACATCCCAATTTACACCTCTAAGCAAGGCGCCAAGGTCAAGGGGACAAAGGTAAAGTACCTTGTTAAAAGTAAGGTTTCTGGAAAGAGTTTGCCAAGGCTCACAGTTTAAGTGAGGGGATGCACTATTGTTGTCAACCTTAAGGCTAAGTCCTATGGGCTAGATTGGAGTGCTAGATTGGCCAAAAAGTGTTGCAAATCATGAAAAAAGTGTGGGAAAAAAGTTAACACTAAATCTGGCTACTTCTCTCTCCTAGCATTTGCTCGCAGCCGCACTATCGAAGCGTGATTGAAACGCTCGAATGGTGCGGTGCTCAAAAAGTTGTCTCAACGCCGAACCGTTCGCGCTCACAAAATCTAATCTGGGCCGAGATTGAAACGCCGAACCGTTCGGCGTTCAAAAAGTAATCAAAACGCCGAATGGTGCGGGCGCTCGTAAAAACGCCGAATGGTTAGGCGCTCACGATGACGTGGATGGCCAAACTAGCGGCTAAATATCTAGCCCATAGGACTTAGGAGGTTGCCCAGGCGACGTGGATGGCCAATCTAGCGGCTAGATATCTAGCCCATAGGACTAAGCCTAAGAAATTTAAGGTTTACATTGTAAGTAAAAATGATAAGAGCAGACAGTGGTGGTGGGCTTAGAGTTGTACGATTGAAAGCACAATCATGTAAGAGGTATCTTTATCGGATCTGTCATATTTATTTTTCAGTTTGTGTAATACTAGAAATAACCCGTGCCGTAACGGCACGACATGAGGTTAACAGAGGGTTCTAATAAATATCTAGAGATAGCTCGTCTTGTCAAATTCTTGACCGCTTTAATATGATATCTGACTGGTGTAATTTTTCTTTTTTTTCCAGACTTTAAATCGTGTTCCTTTGCAAGATAGTTTTCTATTTTGTTTTAAGCGAAAATAATGTCTATAAATACATTTAAAAATTATTCATATAAATTATCCAAAAACGAACACAAAATCATTTAAGTAATAGTGTGTAAGCACATCTCACTTACGAGTTATGAATAGAAATAAACAAATAAATCCCATTTCCCATTAGATTCATCATGCCACCACTAAATCCAATTAATGCATGTATGATATATTATGATTTCATTTAATGTTTCTTTGAATATCCTGAGTTAAGAGTTTATGCAATAATTAAAGATTAATAAATTTTGATTCATAATGAGAGGGGTTACGGAAACGACGACCGTCGGATGTCTTTCGCTGGGATGGTCGGAGGCAACATTTGTCTCTCAAAATGTTATCCGGCCGTCCTAGCTCAAAAACCCATTCTGTTTTGCATTATAGATTAGATTGTTGTGATTTAGTCACCTTGCTTGTAATAATTTAAAGTCGGAAAAAAAATCTGCAGCAAAATGCAAAAGGCGTTTTCCATTAGTTGTTGTTCAAGGCATATGTGCCTAAGCTTGAACGGTGTCTAACTGGAAGACGCCTTTGGAGTTTCGCTGCAGGTGTTTTTTCTTCGGCTTCAAATTATTACAGAAAGGGTAAACGTCAACAATTTATTATTTAACAAAATGAAAACGACAGACCCGGCAAATGTACCTCGAGATTTTTTCTCGGATTGCACTTGCAGTTGTAGAAGGCTTAGAGCACCATCAGTGTCTGCTCCTACCATATTTCCTTACAGTGTAAACCTTGAATTTTTCACGTTGTTCAATTGGAAAACCAGTAGTCATAGATCATATTCTTGTCTCTAACCCATTTCATTTGACCTTTCTGAGCATTATTCAGGATGCTATATGCAGAAGAAGTGTACCAGTTAGCTTTCTTGGAACAGTATCCGAGACTGCCTTGTGTAAACCAAGTACAATCCCTTGGCGTTGGCGTGAACTTCCGCAATTTAGCTGAAAAGGGTGATTTTTCCCATTCGATTTTATGAAGCCCACCTCTAGTTGCCCAGTCATCAGCATTTGCCAAGCGTATAAGCACCAGTCTCAACATTGATGTACAGATGTGTCTCGCCACCTTTATGTCATTCTGAGATGAACCATTTGGATTACTATGTATTGGTGAAATGTGGGATACAAGATGTGTTTGATGTTAGTACACAACCATTGTACTATCTGTTTCTTGTGTATGATTTACTTTCCAATAAGAATGACCATCTACTAGAATCTATCTGTGCTAGTATTGCTGTTAGTGCAAGTCTATTTTGGATGTCTGTGTTTACGTCTTGTCTACTGTACTTCTTTCAACTCTAGAGAACATTTTTGTACTCCCAGAGCTTGAGTAGGTAGTTAATAAACTAGCAAAATATGCTAGAGCCTTGACCATCAAGCTGATACTACCTTTCAATCCTAGGCAACAGCACATACTGTCTGGCAGTCTAAGCAATTCAATGGATGCCTTAGTTTTCAAATTTAGGAGAACAAAACACACATACTGCAATATTAACAAGCCCAAAAATCTATTTCAAAAATTAAGCCCCAGAGAATATTTTGTTTCAAGATATGCTAAAAGTATGCAAAATTAACCATAGTATGTACAGATCATACTAGAGATGCTAGTTTATCAGAAACATTCCAAACAATACAGGCACTACACCATTTAGAAATTAGAAATGAAAGGTAAACTCTAAGAACTAAAGACCACAACAAAAGACTAAGAAATCAAACTCTGACCAAGAACTGGTTGGCCGTACAATCCATGGTAAGCTGCGCGAACAACTTGGTTCAAGAACTGGTTGCTCAGGTCTTTTCTCAAACTCCTTGTGGATGTCTTGCTGCTGAAGGAGGAATGAGAAAGCTATTGATTTCAAATCTCTACTATATCTCCTTCCCTACATTAAATTTAAAATCGACAACAACAACATTTGATGCTTATATGTTGTAAGAGAAACAATACTTAAAACAAAGGAATCAGGATGGAGGAATAATGATAGAGAGTTAAAGGCGGCAAATGAAACTCTAGAAACAATGAAAAGTATAAAGACAGACATAAGTTTGTCAGAAAACAAGTTAAAGAAAGGATTAAAGAGAAACCAAAATTAAAGACAACGTATCTTTACCAAAAAAATAAAATAAAGACAAAGGAAACATGATTGAGGGATTAATTGTAGAGAACTAGAATTCATGGCGAGAAATGAAACTCCTGACTGGAGGTTGATTTGCACTGACCATTCGCATGACTTTCACCAGAGCTTCACCGACTGTTTTACCCAATTCATTCAGTAACATAACAAAGAGATTTAAATAGCTGACTCCAAAACACTCAAAGCTTCAACAAACTAATTCTCTAAATGTTTTAAGACACATAAAGTACACATTCAGCTGAGCCTCTAGGAAACAACGCTATCTCATCTGAAACTTTCTTTTTGTAATATGATGATAAAATTGTAATTTTTACCTTCTGCAAAACTTTTGCATTCTTCAGAAACAATCTTATCAAATCCTTCTCGACTTGCTTCCACCAAACCCCGTGAAATTCAATCGACCTGAGGCTTCGCAACAAACACTGAGGAATTGGACTTAGTGACCATTCATTACTATTGGTAGATGCATATCTGCACAATCCTTCAGCAAAAATTAGTGACTCCAGATTAGGCGAGATATGAAGAAAGTCAAGTAGTATTCCAACAACCCAGCATGGTAGATTACCCTCATCCCGACATCCTAATCCAAAATATAATCTTGCAGTCGTTACTTCCAAATGGATTAAATTATGAAATGTAGGCAAATTCGCTTAGAAATGCTCTTGATAGGAAAGATGCTTTAAGCTACAATCAGATATAGTTAGATGTTTCACATAAGAAAGACTACTGAAAAGCTTCGTTGCAAGATGACCAAGTTCACCCCTTTCCCTACAACCTGCTGGACATGCAAGGACAATTTCTGCATCAAGCAATGTTAAAAATTTAGGCAGAACAAAATCCTTCGCAAGAACTCTGGAGTATTTGAATGATTGTAAATTTGGAGCATTAATCTGTATATCGAAGTTTGGATCTACTGCATAATCAATGAACAACCTCTTCAAATTAGGACAAAAAATACTTAGATGCTGAATAGGCCAATTAAACCCTTTCAAAATCAACTCTTCAAGAATAGGGGAGTTGGAAATCAACCTTTGAATGATCTGCTCATTTTCCACAAAAACACTCAGTCGAAGGATCTTGAGGTTTGGAAAAAAAACTGATTCCGGAAGCTGGAGATAAGACTTACTAATCTCCAATATAGCCAGTGACTCACAACTAAAAAGGCCCGGAGGAAGCAAAGTACTACCTCTACGATCATTAAGAACAAGCTCTTCAACTTTCTTTCGCAGCGCAGTAGTAATCCACCCATCAATCAGGGATTTATCAATAGAAATATCGAAAGAAAGACAGAATTTCATTATACTTGGTGAATGAACATCTTGGCGAAAAGACAACACTCTATCTACAAATCTAATGAATGCTTTGGTCTCTTTGGTGTAAGCAGAAGGACACCTGCGATCGCGAAAGTCAATGATGGGAATGGATGTCCATCTATCCCTCCATGTTTTTGATAAAATGCTTGTGGAAACAACACATTTAATTGGAAGAAAAGAGAATATGTGAAGAATGAGGGGTTCTGGTAACTCACTGATCCTATCCCTTTCCTTTTCTCTTCTGGCATGGCTTCTCAAAATCACCATTCCGATGATCCTCTACTGCAAAATGATCAGGTTTTAATGTTGTTAAAATTACCTCTCATGATTAACATATACATAAAGATAATTTATCAAACCCTAGAAGAAGGAAATGAAACTTCTGAAATTTCAAATTGAGGACTCAGAAGTTAAGCAATTCATCAAATCAAAAGATAACACAACAAATTAAATCACTTAATTACCTCGAACAGCTCGACTGATCAGGGTTTGACACAAAGAGAGTAAGATTGGGGCCTATAGTTAGATGACAAAAAAAAAGGTCATTAGAAATCACCTACACACCACCCCTTATCAAAATGATTACATAACTACCTATTTTATCCCTGAATAATTAGCACTAATTAATCGTATTAGGGGTTAATTTTGTTTTGGATGTGAGATTAACTAATGTTAAAGAGTTCAACAAAACATCAAACATATTTTTTTTTCCGTAAACAGTACCCAGAATCGGTTTACGTTCATTCACTTATAAACCGATTCTGGATTGGTGTTTACGAATTAACAGAGGACATCTATAATCGGTTAACGTTGACATGTTTATAATTCGATTTTGGTAATCGGATTTTACTTATGACATATATAAACCGATTGTTTCTTTTCATTACCAATTTTCATTCATTGCATTATTATTGTAGGATGCATTTAGCACATGCGTCATGCCTTTAAACCCTTAGGCGACCCTAGTGGACGAGTTATAGTCTCGTGAGGGTTTACATTGAGGTCTACCCACAAAACCTATACAAAAAATTCTAAAGCCATCAATATTCCTCCTCCGAAGACGATACAACATCCAAGTAGTCTGGGTTATCCTCCAGGATTCTTTCTGCCAAGAAGTGATAGCTTGCATCGAATGAGAATGCTTCCCCCCTTTTCCTCCAAGTAGCGCGCTTTCACGACTTCGTGCTACAAAAACAAACTTACATTTGTTGGTGGTGTTTCATTGGAAGATAAAACAACATGGGTTACGTAAAAAAAACCACAAAATTACTTACAAATTGTGCAATGGACAAGGTGAAGGGGCGAGTGTTAAAAATCCGAGGTTGGAGAGCTAAAAAAGCAAGTATCGCATTTTCGATGACTAGGTGCCTATCATGGACTTGTTGAACACTTCTTGCATTAGGATTCCCAAACTCTTCGCAAAATTTGTTGTGTACCCTAGCCCAAAAGGTTGTGGAATCCTCCCTTTCGGAAGATTGACGTCTAAGTCGATTTTCCGCATACCATGCTTTGGTGATTTCCAAATCTTCTGCATGAGTCAAACGATGCCATTTCTTGTATGTATATGTATGAAATGAGTAGTTGTGGAGTATATGGAGTGAGGGGGAGAAAAATGATCAATTTTGGGGCAAATGGGGTCCAAGGGTGAGGTCTCTATTTATAGAGAAAGTCCCTAACGACTATTTTTTTTGAAAAACGTGAAATAATTTGGCATAATCGGTCTTCTAGAAGGTATGTATAACCCGATTATGTTTTAATGCCACCAGGAGTCGGTCTTTTTGTGACCAACATAAACCGATTGAAGACGTGTTAAATTTTGAATTTTCACCGACAAAAATCGTCTTATACATTTTAATATGTGATCTGATTATCGCTTGAAAAACATCCAGGAAAAATGGCTTGCACAATCGGTTTATGTTGACATATCGAGTAGACCGATTGTTGGCATGTCAGGCTAGAATCAAAGATCATCCAAAATACAAACATCAACCACACAAAGACCATCCCAAAAGACTTAAAACAACCACAAGTCTTATAAACTTAAAGTTTTAATATTTAAAAGTTAAACTTAAAAACTTAAGGAGCACCAGGAGCATTTGCGCGGAAAGAACATCATCGGGAGCCCCGATAAGCACCACCACCACGGCAAAGCAAGCAGCCAGCACACCAAAGAGCCGGACCACCAGCGGAAGCACCACCAAAGACATCATCATCAAGAGCAGCAGCTTCTGCATCATCCATGGCTATAAATTCAGCTATTTCTTCAAATATACCTTCTAATTCTTGGTGGCGATCCCTCTCAGCTGATATAATGTTTCTCCTCATCCTAGAGAACCTCATGACCTCATGAAGATCCTCCAGTGCAAGCTTGTCAATCAACGCTGGGCTTGTTCAAGATGGGTCTCACGCCCATAAGCAAACTTGTAGAGGCTTCTTTATGGCACTCGTTGTGGCTTCCTAAGAATATCCTCCAATGTGAGCTCTCAAGAGTAAAACGGTAGGTGTGAGAAGCCCATATCTACATAAAACCAAAAAAAAAAAAAAAACTAGTTAATAATCGGTACATAATGAAACATATGTTATCCGATTCTGACTAAAAAAACATGCAGAAATGTCAAACATTCACAATCGGTTTATGTGATACATATATAATACCCGGTTATGAAAAGGAATCTGAAGAGACAGTCATAATCGGTAAATTAACAAGCACATAAAACCCGATTATGGGATCGCATAAATTTTTTTAAAAAAAAAAGGTACCCAGAATCGGATTATTTTAAGGCACTTATAAACCGATTCTGGTGTTGTATTTTCATGTTTCGTTACTATCCCTAAAATCGGTCGATGTTAATCATCATATAAACCGATTACTGTGCATGCTCTTCATGGCGGAAACCAAAACCCATAATCGGTTGATGTATGTTGGTGCAAAATTAATCACCCCAACAATCTTCGAGATGAGTGTATGATGATCGAATCGCCGCCGTTGATTAGATTCTCCAAAGAATTGTTGATTGAAAATGGTGGGGGTACCCGCAAAGACACTCCGATGCTAAAATCAACAAGAGTTCTATGCAAGTAGGTTGTCAAGAAAAGGAATAGAAATTGTGTACCTTTTGTGTTGAGATTTAGCCTCTATATATAGGCAGAAATAGATGTAGCTTTAGGGCTTTGATAGTTATCCTAATAACTTCCCTCATCTGTATAAACCTCAAATAACATCCAGATTCATGATAAGCCCTAATATTTACCATAATCCTTACTTATCTTAAATAATAATTATAAGTATTTAAGATAATTATCCTCTTTATTTAGGATCCTGCATTTATCTCAAATATCATTAATAATTATAAATAAATAATTATTCAAGACTCTTGGGCTTCAATAATAAGCCTAGTGGGTTTCCATAATAAACCCACTTGGTTTCCCAACAACCCAAATCCAGGCTTCCATAATTAGCCGTCGGGTTTCACAATAAACCCACCGGTTTCCACAATAAACCGGGTTAGGCTTCCACAATAAGCCATGCGGGTTTCCACAATAAACCCACCGGTTTCCACAATAAACCGGGTTAGGCTTCCAAAATAAGCCATGCGGGTTTCAACAATAAACCCACCGGTTTCCACAATAAACCGGGTTAGGCTTCCACAATAAGCCATGCGGGTTTCCACAATAAACCCACCGGTTTCCACAATAAACCGGTTAGGCTTCCACAATAAGCCATGCGGGTTTCCACAATAAACCCACCGGTTTCCACAATAAACCGGGATTGTACCGACATCAAATAGCTTGTGCGGTACGCACATACACTATTTTAATAGGGTACAAACATCGCCCCCTCTTAATTCTCAACTTGTTGATGGATTAAGAAAATCAAAAGAAGAACTAACCTTCGCGTCTCGTTCAAATTCGCCATATGCTGCTTATCCGATAACCTTTCGTGGCCTTGTCCAAAGATTGTGTGGCCTCGCCCCGAGCTCGGCTTGATAATTCAAAGTACCAAAAATGTACTTAACCATCTCAAATCAAGCAAACATGTTCAAAGTACCAATAATGTACTTAAAACTCCATATAGTAATTACCCAAATGCCAAACAGACGGCATGTTATGTTCTCTTGCTCTTCCATTAGCTAACATATGACCTCAGTGTTGGTCTTGTAAATCTTCTATAATCTCATCTCCCACCCTTATGGTGAATGAAGCATTTCCTTTGTTTTTCTCTTTGAGAGAAAAACACTCCAATTTATCTCTTTAATAGAAATATTATCAGGATTAAATTAATAAATCAACTTCGACTTTGAGAACATACCTCACTTCGAATGTAGGTTGCTCCCGTAACTTTCTAGGCACATTGGTTACCCATTTGTTCCCGTACTGGCCTATAATTTTCCGACTCAATGCTCGTGTGTCTCCGAATAATGAATGTACGGCAATCTCTGGTGTACAGGTTGACTGTCTCTAGCTTTTCGTCATACATTTCCTTTCTTTCGCTCCACCTCGCTTTTCTTTTTTTAGCTTCAGCTTTTATTGAAACACTTTCTTATTCTCCTTCCCTTTATTAGAAAGAGATGGTAGCTATTTCCTTTAATAACCAAAATACTCCGTCTTTGTCTTTCTCTCCAAAGGCGTTCGTTCGTCCAACCCTAGCCGCCCCCATTGCTTGAATTGATACTGAAAAAGATGTCTTCTATTTTTTGACTTCTCAAAACAAGTTGCCTTTGATTGCATGCTTGGCGACACTTTAGCCGCCCCCAATATCTCAGAGATATTCCCAAGTAGAAAAGATGCCCCCATGTGAAGCGGAACTAGATCTATTATATCCGTTCCTCACTTGCTAGATGGTTCTGGGATTAAGATCGGGTAACTTTTCCATTGCCATCTTATTTCTTGGTTCATCGTGATTTTTCCTTGTAGGACCTTCCCTGGCTTTTGTTTTTGGAACTACTCTCAAACTGCGCTTCGGCCTTCTTTGATCCTTCGACTGTTGACTTTTATTTGTTCGCGACAACTTTGCTTTCTTTTCTCTTTACGCTTTCCCCTATCCATCACACAGCTCTCTGAGGTTTCCCACCGGTTCAACTGCTAATGAGTTATAAATTCCAAACTCATCATACTCCATTGCATTCTTATATGCTGCTATTATAAACCTTTCATCCATCTTTCCAACTTCACTAACCTCAAGACGAAATCTCCTATTAAAATCAAAAAGATCCTCACCAACCTCTCTATGCAAGAGGAATAAGTGACTACTTTCTTTTTTGACTCCGAGATTAATCTTATACTGCTCAAAAAATGCATCCGACAACATTCCAAAATCCTTGATTGAGTTTGTCTCTAACTGCGAAAACCAAGTCAAAGCCTTACCCGTTAAGGTCATTGGAAAAGTTCTGCAAAGTAACTCGTCACTGTTTCCCCACAGGCTCATTGAAGCTTGAAAACGCTGGACGTGCTCCACCGGGTTCCCATTTCCGCCGTCAAAGAAATCCTTGAACTGAGGTTGGCTGAAATTCAATGGAGGGAGGTACCTCCTAATCCTTGCGACGAACGGAGAGTCCATCGTCCTTTTCATAGATAAAACTTGTTGTTCTTCATCTCTAGATTGTCTCTGCGATAATAATTCCTCGATCATGGCACTAAGCTTCCTTTTGCTGACCATTTCATCCTCTTCGGAGTCACTTCCCAACTCTCTCCGGTTTCGCTCGTCTCTGTCAGAATCCACCCTCTTCCTGGAACGTTTCTTCTCACGCCCTGATTTCTTTGCATGTCGATCAGCAACTCGATCTTCTTTCCGTTTATGTCCAGTTCCGCTCGTCCCGGCCTCACCATCTCTTCCAACGTTCGAAACACGTTGGTCGTATTGATCGTATTCATGATATCCGCGACTCATTTACATCCCCTTTCTTCCTCAGCCCTTCTTCTATCATCACGAGTCTGCCGGTCATAGCGATCATAACCCTGATAACCGCGACTCCGACTATAACCCCTTCCTTCTCCAGTCCATCTTCCATCGTCACGACCCACCCGTCGATCACTAGAAGCGGCGTTTCCTCTTTGTGGGTTGTCAAACTCTCGACGATTCATCCTTGCACTTCCCGAACGAGAAATAGTCGGTACTTCCAGCTCTCTCCTCTTCTCCAGTGCTATTTTTAAACGGTTATTCTCTCTTTTCAGGCTGCTGCAGCCGCTCTCGAACCGTCAGATCTATTGGCGTAACCCGTGGGTCGTTCCCTTGCACGATCTGTTGGTTGTGTTGAGCCGCAGTAGCCTGAAGGTTATTAACCTGAGTGATAGACTGGAGGTTAGTCTGTATCTGCGGGGCGGAGCGCCCTGGGCCGGACAGCAGGTGTTTCATTAATACGTCGAGCCGATGCTGCGTTTCCCACGACCGGCGGAGGGTGCGCCAGCTCGAGCTCTCACTCCCTATTTGCGGCGTCCTCCCCTCGTTGAGCACGGCCGGCCGGGAAGCAAGCTAGAAGACCTACCCCGGCGTCGATCTCTCCCGTTAGTGGCTGGAGGAGATGATCTCGTTAACGACATATAGTTCACCCTTGGAACCGCTCCTTCGGGCGTGAACGAGACGCCCCGATCTTTGCTGCGGGCGATAGTGATGCGATCTGCCATCTCTCTCGTCCTCACCTTGAACGACAGCGCTCCTCACGATTCGTGGGTTGACCTGCTGGTTTCGTACACCTTGAACGCTGATCTGTTGGACTTGGTTTGTTACGCCTTGGCTTGGTACAACTTCTCTGGGTATGGTCTTTGTTTGCTTCCGGATGATTCACAACCGAAGCCTCCATTGGTTTGTTTCTTTAAAAACTTTCTTCCAATCAGTTTGATACAGTTAACATACTTTGGATCTTACGTAACTCCCAAAACAAGGAAGAAATATCAATTGTTTGCGAAAACTTTCCACGAACTATGAAGACCGAAAACTTTAAATTTGTTGTTGAGAACGTGTAATGCGCAACTTCAGGATGATGTTAACCCAACGAAACCCTTTTGGAAAAGTTTTGAAACTTTAGGAGCACGAACTTCTTCGCTCCTTAGTCGGGCGCCAAAAGATGTTGGTGCAAAATTAATCACCCCAACAATCTTCGAGATGAGTGTATGATGATCGAATCGCCGCCGTTGATTAGATTCTCCAAAGAATTGTTGATTGAAAATGGTGGGGGTACCTGCAAAGACACTCCGATGCTAAAATCAACAAGAGTTCTATGCAAGTAGGTTGTCAAGAAAAGGAATAGAAATTGTGTACCTTTTGTGTTGAGATTTAGCCTCTATATATAAAGCGAGAAATAGATGTAGCTTTAGGGCTTTGATAGTTATCCTAATAACTTCCCTCATCTGTATAAACCTCAAATAACATCCAGATTCATGATAAGCCCTAATATTTACCATAATCCTTACTTATCTTAAATAATATTTATCTTAAATAATAATTATAAGTATTTAAGATAATTATCCTCTTTATTTAGGATCCTGCATTTATCTCAAATATCATTAATAATTATAAATAAATAATTATTCAAGACTCTTGGGCTTCAATAATAAGCCTAGTGGGTTTCCATAATAAACCCACTGGTTTCCCCAACAACCCAAATCCAGGCTTCCATAATTAGCCGTGCGGGTTTCCACAATAAACCCACCGGTTTCCACAATAAACCGGGTTAGGCTTCCACAATAAGCCATGCGGGTTTCCACAATAAACCCACCGGTTTCCACAATAAACCGGGTTAGGCTTCCACAATAAGCCATGCGGGTTTCCACAATAAACCCACCGGTTTCCACAATAAACCGGGTTAGGCTTCCACAATAAGCCATGCGGGTTTCCACAATAAACCCACCGGTTTCCACAATAAACCGGATTGTACCGACATCAAATAGCTTGTGCGGTACGCACATACACTATTTTAATAGGGTACAAACATTAATCATCATATAAACCGATTCTGGGTTAATCGGAGATTTTGATTTTCGAAAATCGAAGATCTAAACATGTAAATCAATGAAGAAATGCAAATCATAGAATGGGTTGATGGAGATTTACCTTTTTCTTGGTGGGATCGAAGATCGTCGGAGAAGAGGATGAATTTTTTTTTTATTAGGGTTTTGAGAATTTGGAAAGTTTATGATGGAAATAAAAAGTTTTTTTAGGTTTAGGATTTTTTGTTTTTAGATTTACTGAAAATGGTAAGGATTAGTATTTATATGAGATTGTTTTAGGAATTAATGTGGGGTAAATTAGTATTTGTTAGAAGTTTGGGTGCCTATAGTAATTTGGTGGTGTGGGAATGAAAATTTGATAGGCCCCAATTTAGCCAGGATGAAAAGCATGAACCCCAAATAACGGGTGACACGGCCGGGGTGGATATACAGGGGAATGGTTAATGGGATTGGGATCTTTTTTTTTTAGAAAAACTTATACAAGAGTCTAAGAAACAGACATAGTGTCGACAGTGCTTGTGCCAAGCCTGCTTACATTGTTCTTACAAATAGTAGCAATATTAAGAGTATCCAAGTTTTGAAGTCTATGGATAATTTTAAGGCTAGTTAACACAAAAGAAATTGGATTGATTATTAAGTAATTGTCTTCATCATCACTTCTTAGGGCTTCATAATGATTGAGGTTGAATCTCCCCTTGATTGCCTGATTATATAGGAATTGAAATCTTAACAGAATTTCCCTAATTTCAGCTTTTACTTCAATGTTCATGTGTTGCCTCTCCTTTGCCCAGGTGAAAGCTAGATCTGCTCCTCATGTTGCTCCCCATTCTCCAGTGTGGCCTGAGTGTCCTCTGCTATCAATGTTGTTTCCTGCAGCATCCAAGATAGTTAGTGCAGAGAAATAAATGAAGCTTTCAGGGTCCTGTATAGTACAAATTTTGATGATAAAACCAAACTCCTGTGAAGTAAGTTGATTTAGATCATAAGGAACTGTACTGTCTTCCTCAGTGTCAGACTCTTCACCATTAAGTGAAAAATGATTCAGTGCATGAGCTGGTAGATTGTGAACTTTGTTATAGTCACACAAATGTTATTTAATACATAGAGATGGCATTAGGCTTGGTGTGATTGAAGACTAAGTCACACCTAGCCTTCCATATGTACCAACAAGTAGTAGCATAGATATTTTTTTTTTCTTCAGAGGAGACTCCAGGAATAAACCAAGAGTTGAACCAATCCATGAAGTTTGTGGTATTATACTATTATCAAACTTTCCATGAGATGTTCCAATAATTTCATGCCAAACATCAGTTGCTGCAGGGCAGTTTAAGAAAAGGTGTGTCATGTTTTCCTCCCCACTACTGCATACTTGACATATATGATCAATATTATGTAGAATGCTTGCAGTCTTTGCATTAGTGGGTAGGATTTCATGAGTACATTTCCAGATAAATTTTTTGATAACTAGGGCAATGTTCATTTTCCAGATTGCCTCTCAGTTTGTTGTTAAGATATCATTTCTGTATAAATTGTCAATCTTTGCCTTGTAAATGGCTTTGACAGAAAACTTGTCAGAATCATTTAAATTCCATTGGATTGTGTCTTCTTCCCCTGGGTGAGTATTCAGAGCCATTATGGTTGAGCAATATTAAAGTTGAAGATGTGTTGAACCAATTGGATATTCCAGTTCCCATTGGGCTGCATTAGGTGTACCAGTATTTCAATGTGGTGTGGGAAATTGATGGGTTTTATGAGCTTATCTGTGGAATTTGGTATCTAGAGGTCTTCCCATATTTTGATCCTCTTCCCATTTCTAATTCTCCAAGCACAATGTTGTTGTATATTTTGTATACCTTCTAGAATACCTTTCCAGATCCAAGAGTCTTCATCTTTAGCTTTTAGATCCATATTTAGAACATTTCTCCCCAGAAGTTACTTGGCATCCATTAGTTTGTACCATAGAGACTCTTTATCATGTTCAAGTCTCCAGCCAATTTTTGTAATCATATAGTTGTTGAAGATTTCCATGTTCATGAATCCCAAATCCCCCAGCTCCTTAGGTTTGCAGATTGCTGTCCAAGCCTTTGGGGTTTTCCAGGTTTTTTCCCCAGAAGAAATCTCTTTCAAGCTTGTTTAAGTCTTGACAAGTTTGTTTTGGAATTCTGAAGCAGTTCATTTGATAAATGCTAGCTGTTGAAGTAACAGTTTTAATAAGAATTTCCATTCCAGCAGGATTTAGAGGAACATTTTTCCAACTGGATAGTCTCAACTTTACTTTGTCAACCCATGGTTTGAAAGACTTGATTTTGCTTCTGTGAGTAAATAGAGGAGATCATAAATATTTATCATCCAGTTGCAGAACTTGAACTCCCATAATGTTGTTGATGATAGGGATGAGGTTTGGATCAGTGTTCTTGCTGAAAAACACTCCAGATTTGTTGAAGTTGATGAGTTGGCCAGAGGTATCACCAAAGATGTTAAGGATGTCCATGAGATTCTGAGCTTCTAATTTATTTGCTTTGCAGAAGAGCATGCAGTCATCAGCAAAAAGGAGATGGTTGATGGAAGGAGCACCTCTACAGATCTTTATTCCAGAAATGATGCCCAAATCCTCAGCATGAATGAGAATTCTCGATAGAGCTTCCATACAAAAAAGAAAAAGATATGGGATAGTGGATCACCCTGTCTTAGATCTCCAGAAGGATTGAAGAAAGAGGCTGGAGAGCCATTTATAAGAACAACAGAGGTGGTGGTTGTTATACATTGCATGATTTTTTGACACCATTGGTCATTGAAGCCCATCTTGGTCATTATGGTATTAAGAAATTTCCAATCCACTCTATCAAAAGCTTTTGCCATATCAATCTTTATGCCCATTCTTCCATTTTCACCTTTTGCACCTCTTCTGGATCTCATATTATGAATGAGTTCATGGGAAATAGCTATATTATCAAAGATTTGCCTCCCAGGAATGAAAGCAGATTGATAAGGAGATATTATTTTGTTGAGATAGGGCTTCATTCTTTGGGCTATGTGTTTGGATATGATTTTATAGGTTGTATTGCAGAGGCCTATAGGTCTAAAATGGGTAGGATAAGTAGGGTTGTATACTTTAGGAATAAGAGAAATGAAGGTAGAATTCATCTCTTTTAGCATATGGACAGATATGAAGAAATGTTGCACCATTTTAACAATATCATTTCCAAGCATCTCCCAATTGGCTTGGAAAAAAGTAGGTGGGAACCCATCAGGTCCTGGTGCTTTGTCTTTTGCCATGCTGAAAAGGATTGCTTTAACTTCATTGTGATCTAGTGTTCTGTTGAGCATATTGTTGTCAGTTGTGGTGATGGTGGTGGGGATTAGGTTGATGATTTCTGGGTTAATGAAGGTAGTTTCAGCAGTAGCCATTCTAGAGAAATATTGTGTGAAGCAATTCTTCAGCTCTTGATAGTCAGTAATCCAGTTTCCTTTGTTGTCTTGGATGGTATCTACCTTATTTGTTCTGGTTCTGCTCTTGGTAGCTCTATGAAAGTAGCTTGTGTTTTGATCTCCTAGTTTTATGAATTGATCCCTACTTTTTGTCTTCCAAAACTTTTCTTCAATATCTTTCCAATCTCTGAGATTTTTTCTGGCTAAATTGACAGCTTGGCTTCTGTCAGGCCTGAAGTAGTTGTTATGTAACCACAAGAGATGCTGCTTGCATTCTTCAATGTTGGTCTTAATATTACCATAAACTTCCTTGTTCCAAACTATAAGATGAAGTTTGACATCTTTAAGTTTTCTGGCTATAAGAAAGGCACTGGAACCGGTGAGATTCTTTCTCCGGACTCGGTATGATTTTCCTGCAATCCTTATGGTCCAGCCAATGACCAAAGAATTTAAAGGGAATTTTACCAGTTTGCCAAGTAGGATTAGAATTAGGAAAGATTGGGTTGTGATCAGACCCAATAGCTAGCATATTAGATATGTTAGTATTTGGGTATAAGAGTAGCCAACTTTCAGTTGCTAGACCCCTATCTAATCTTTGTTCAGGGAGAGTGATAGACACATTTTTGTGTCTAAGTTGTCCTTAATTTTCTGTATTGTTGGTACTCGATTTTTGTACTTACTATGGTATTTTATGTGTTTGTAGGTATTTTTGGGCAATAAACATTTTTTGGAAAATTCGGCTCGAAAAGTTGTTGAAGGTACCCCGGAGGACACATGTTATTCGGACTCTCAGTTTTGGATAAGGGGCACCTAATTACTAAGGGGCACACTAGCTACTATTTGCACCACAAGACATCCACTTACTATTCACACCCCAGTTCTATCGGCACTTCATAATTAGCTAAGGGCCACCCTTCTTCATCATTTGAATTTTTGAATTTCAATTTTGCCGGGAACTTTGGTTTGCAGCTGTGCAGTTACTGGATTGGATTTGGCCGAGTATTTAATGGATATTTTCACGGGATTCGACTGGTATTTACTCATGGAGATAAAACAGGGTTAGTCAGATGTTTTGAAGCGATAAAAAGGGGAGAGATTCGTGGTTACCAAGAAAACAGAGACCGAGTATTCTTTGGGTTACTTCTGCTTATTTTTGGAGATTTTCAAGGGTCATTATGTCGAGATATTATCTCTACTTAATTAGAAGAGAAGATGACATGTTCTGGTGATTAAAAAAAATAAGTAAATCTCATTAAATTCGGTTGTTGCAGTAAAACAGGATAAAAAAATATTGAAGTGTGATAGCCGCATGTCTGACTTGTTCTTGAACATATATCAGCTTGTTGGGAAATGTTGAAGTGTGTACAGCTAAAACATACACATGAAGGAGGTAAATAAGGAAGTAATTACGTAAAAATGGATGAAAATATCCCGAGAATATTTTGTATTATTTCTTAGAGTAATGGAGAGATATTTTGGTTTAATGAGAAGTTATTCTTGGTCCGAAGGGGTATAAATTAGTTTCTGGAGTCGAAGACAGGATATGGAGTGATAGGGGAGCCAAAAGAGGGTTTAGGATCGAGAGAAATTAAGTTGCATAGAAGAGCCAGTTCTGCTGGTGAAGAAGAGGACGAAGAACATATTGCTTTGTGAGAATCGACGTTTCTCAACGATTGTCCGCGACGTTTTCGTAACACTTGTTCTGAGCTTCGCAAAAGATTCTTGAATTAAGCTTACATTGTAACAGTGTTTCTGTAACGCCTATACAGCGTTACGAAATTCTGGATTTAATTATTTTCTCTCTTTTCTACCTTTGTACACACTTTTTGAGCAATAAAAAAAATTCTTTTGGGAGTGTCTACAACATGATGAGAGGTTAATTCTTCCATGACCAAGGCGACGGAGGAAACTATTCATTTATGCTTGATTGGTAATTTCTTTTCATAATTTCAATTATTATTAATTTAATTTAATCCACTAAGATCATTATAATTGTGTGGTTTATGAGATGAAAATTGTTTTTCTTAATTAGTTGTGAATTAATTTGATGTCTTATGCTCAGAAATATTTTTTTGATAATTCATGCTTAGGGATTACAATTTAATGTTTGGAGACCTTACAGATATTAGTGAGTTAATGTGAATAAGGGCTTAATAATAATTCTTGAAATAATCTTTATCAACTAATCAGTTAAAGGAATAGTGGAATCCCGAGTCTTGGTCTATTTTTAAATCTTGATATCACTTTATTTGAGTTTATCTTTGTTTAGGCGATAGGTGTAGAATACACCTAATTTACTATCTAGTAGTTTATGCTTTCTTTGCTATTTTTCTTGTAAATTATGTATTTTACGCTTGTTTTGAGTTTTATAGTTACTTTGGAGTCGCACGGAGGAAAAGAAGAAGAAATCACTCAATTTGAGCAAAAGGGTAAAATTGTCATTTCACCAAGGAAGGAATACTATATGGAGCCCTACCAAGGTTAAGGGGAGGTCAAAGAGGTGTCCCTTATCCAAAAGAAGGGAGTGAAAATTGCACTAATGGGGTGTACTATTGGTGGGTGTTTAAATCCACCCACACCCTAAACTCTGACCCAAGCCCACATATCAAGCCCACATACCCCGCTCCATACCCTAAACCCGTAGACCCATACACCCATGCACCGGATCCATACCCGCTCCATTTACTTAAACCTAAATCGATGAAGAGTTATTTCTCTTCAAATCATTCTTCACTCGAGAGTTAACACGGACAACGGTATGTCGAAACCGAGAGAGTGAGTTTGATCGAGAGTATTGGCGATCATGGAACCGTAAATTGGAGATGGATGATGAAACAAAGGTGAGCTCGTGGTGAAGAAATCAGCTGGAGTTTGAATGTAACAGAAAAGGGTTCGAATCGAGAGCGTTGATGGTGAGAAGTAGGAAGTGAATCTGGAGTTGCACTGAGAACTGAAGAAGAACAGGGAGAAGATGAAATCAGAGATGGGTTGTTGAATGTCTGGTGAAGAGATCGAGATCGATTGGAGATGGGTTCGGTGGTCTTTGTGTGGTTTTGAATCGGATGTTGTGAGTTGAGAGAAAGAAATTGTACCGGATCGAGAACAGACAGGGGTTGGTGATGGTGTTTCTGACTCTGTTGAAACGATAGAGGAAGAAGATGGTGGAATTGATGAATTGAAATGCTTGAATAGATTCTGAGACAGGGAATGGTGCTAGTGAAGTTGGGTGTTCACTGGAAATGCTGGTGGGTGGTCTCTGTAGGATGGAATGTGGTTTGAATTGTGGGTGATTTGTGAGGTGTTCTTTGATTCAATTGAAGCCGAGTAAGATGGAATCAAAGTTGGCAGTGGAATTGGACTACGGGGAATGTGATGCGGTTGAATGAGTTGGTTGAGTTGCTTGCACGAGCGTTGAGATAGAACTAGTGCTAAGTTGAGGTTGCAGCTTATCAAGAAGGAGCAAATTAAATATGAGATTATGCGATGCAGGTTGAAGGAAATTGAGAGTAAAAACATTACGGGTGAAGTTGAGAAGCCGATGGATGCGAGTTGATGAATCTTTGGTGGCATTGAGGCATCATAGGTAATGGATTCTCGCCAAAGCTACGAGATGAAGCCAAGAGATCATATGAGAGGAATGTTGAGATGTGTGGCTACAAGCACGTAACCGTGCGGGCCCGGGCCAGGTTGTGAGGCGAGAGGTGGTCTTGTTTGTATTTGGCGATTCTGCAGTACCAAGTGAGCTGTGAATTGACAGATCTGCAACCGAGAAGAAGGCCAAGGCTGGTGGTTAACGGGAGGTTTGCTGTGGTGTTGAGCTCAAGGGATTTGTGGAGGTGGTGTCTTGGTTCAATTGCGGTGTGCAGGTTACGCTAAAGGGGTTTGTGAGTGATCTTGTGTTGTAGAATTGGATCGGGGAGGTGGCGGTAGCAATGTGGTGCGATGATTTGATGAAGGATATTGCGGGTCGAGCGGAGCGGGAAATGGAGTGCGGTGGTTGAAATGAAGTGGCAAGGCTTGCAAGACGGGTGATGGACTGAGGTGATTGCGGGTGGAATAGGGCTTTTGTTGCGGTGATAATGGAAATCTTGCGGCTGGTAAAGAGTTGCGGGGCGCCGACAAGTCAGTAATGCGAGAGATGGAGATGTTGCGGGGTTGGTTCTCGAGATCTTTGTTCTGAGGCCATTATGGCTGGGAGCAGCGGTGATGCACCATCCCGTGCAACACAAGTTGGCTGTGCAAGTGGTGCAGTGCAGGATCGAGTGGATCACCGACTCGGTTTTGACTCCGAGTTGACTCGGTGACTCGGTAGAGCTAAGGCCGAGTCGGACCAGTGACTCTCTTCTACTTTGACTATTGACTAACTGTTGACCGACGGTTGACCGGTTTGACCGTTAGTCCCTAACGGAGGACCGAGGAAGGAATATTCCGTCGAATATTCTCTCGACGACAAAATTTTGAACGGCCGTGGCGACGTTTCCGGCCAAATTCCGGCCATAATCCCGTTTTCGTGAGCAAAATTCGAGAATTTTCTATGGACCTCTCTCATGGGTGTGAAGACTTTGGCTAGGAATTGGATGGAGAATTGGACTCAAATTTGGAAAGAGAAGGTGGAAGAGTTGAGAAAAGCTTGATTTGGAAATTGAATTGCAAAAGGAAAAGGATTCTAATCCTTGGAAGAATTGGAGAATATTGAAGCCTATAAATAGAAAGTTTTCTACAACTTCTACACACCTCTCTACACACACAACACTTGTGTTTTTGCTTGCTTTTCTAAGATTTTTCTTTTTAATTACTTGTGTGAATTTGAAACTTCTTCTTTTAATTATTATTATTTGTGTGAATTTCAAAAACATGAGTAGCTAAATTTCTTATTGATTGAGGATGAATTCCTAGTTCTTAACATGATTTGAGTTTTTGTTTTCAAATTCTATCTTGAAGTTTTTCACATGATTATCGATTGTTTTTACTAATAGGAGTGATCTTAAAGACACTCATGATTGATTGATAGATTGTTTGGAGTGCACGCTAAATTAATTTGTTAATTGATCTATATCTAGTATAAGTTAGGGAATACGTAATCGTTCTCGACACTTTACACAAGTAGAAAACACGAGACCTTGCGGAGGGATTAGTGGAGCAATTGTGTGTAGAAACAACGCTAGAAAGTGGACCAAGCGAACCGAGTTTAACTACTAGTACTAAACCTAAATTCATAAATCTTAATGCATTAGGAATTACATCTTGTAAGCGGACCTCAAGGTGGTTCTTTTGAATAGAATCGATAACTAAGCGGACACATTACTCGGTGAAATTAGGGATTTTGGGGCTAGCTAAGCGGACCTGCTATCCTACGGTTGGTGATAATCTGTGACTAATAACAAGTAGAAAAGAACATAACTTTAATCATTGTTTCGTAACGAAGAAGGATTCCTTGATCTTCTCTCTCTTATTGCTTTCATCTTTCAACTTTCGATTTTAATTACTTTGTTTATTTTTATTTTGCTTTTTACACCCCCCTTTCGTGACAACTTTTACAACTAAGATCTCTTGCTCCTCGTGGGAACGAACTTGACTTCCATTATATTATTTTTAATTGAGTGGAAATTTTGAATTAATTTGATTGCACCTACGACACGCATCAAATTTTGGCGCTAGGGTCTTAGGGAGCAACGGGCGATTTTTTTAGTTGTTTTTATTCTTTTTGCTTTGTTAGATTCTTTACCGTATCTAACTTAGTTTGTGAGAATCTTGTTTGGTGTTATACCTTTGGTGAATGCTTAAAGGGGTAGACCGAGTCCAATCGTCTTGATCCGGCACTCAATTAAAGGATTTCATTCGAGCGATTAACACTCCACTTTCTCCTTCTTCATCAAGTGATTCGGACAAAGAGGAAGAAACAATGGCTGATCGTACACTCAAGGACCTAGCTTCTCACAAGCTTGATACACAACAATGGTGTATCCAAACTAACTCAACCTTCAAATCAAGCCGGGGTTGATTAGAGAGTTACCAAAGTTCCATGGCATGGTGAATGAGGACCCAAACAAACATCTTATGGACTTCTATACCATAGTTATGGCCATGCTTCCACCCGAATACCAATGCGGATGGAGCAATGTTGAAAGCTTTCCGTTTTCTTTGGCGGGCAATGCTTAAGGAATGGTTATATTATTTGCCTTAGGAAGTATCACAACATGGAATGGGATGAAGAAACTTTTCCTCGAGAGATATTTTCCCGCATCCAAAGCTACTCAAATTCGCAAGGAGATTTGTGGATTGAAACAACAAGTGGGAGAATCATTGTATGAATGTTGGGAGCGATACAAGAGGTTGGTGGCAAGCTGTCCACACCATCAATTTAGTGACGTTATGATACTCCAATACTTCTATGAAGCTCTCCACTCAAGTGATAGGTCTCTTCTTGATGCCGCGGGTGGTGGTGCACTAATGAACAAGACTTTGACCGAAGCTAGAGAGTTGATTGAAAGTATGGCGGCAAACTCGCAACAATTCTACACAAGGGATGAACCAACGGTTAGGCGAGTGCATGAAGTTAGTGATTCTTCGTCACATCTTGATCAAAGAATAAGTAACATGGAGACTATGATTCAAAGGATGGCCGCGGTAATTATTCCGGATGATGAGACCGAACAAGTGAATGCTTTATATCCAAATCAAAGGCCAAGGTACGATCCATACTCCAATACCTATAACCCCGGGTGGAAGGATCATCCCAACTTTAGTTATGCAAACAAGCAAGCGGCGGCTCCTAATCCATATGCACAGCAAGGTGGTTTTCAACAATCACGATTCCAACCTCAACAACAAGGTGGTTATCAACAATTCCAACCACAAGTGAAAGAACAAGGATCTTCAATTGATGATAAGCTTAATGTCATGATGCAAGGTATTACGTCATTGTTTCAACAAAATCAACAAAAGACCGATTCGGCTATCAAGGACTTACAAAATCAAATGGGACAATTGGCGACCGATGTGAATTTATTGAAATCTCAAGCATCCACAACACTTCCTTCACAACCATTTGTGAATCCAAGAGAGAATGTTAATGCGGTTACTTTAAGAAGTGGAAGGCAAGTGGAGGGTCCAAGCTATCATGAGGAAGTTAGTGAAGAGGTAGTCAATGACAAGGAGGAAACCGCACCAAAGGAGAATTCCACACCAAACGACCAATCCAAGGAACCGGTTTCTACTTTCACTACTCCACCTCCTTTTCCTAGTCGTTTTGCTAAATCCAAGAAAGAGGCTCAAGACAAGGCACTTATGGATATCTTCAAGAAGATTGAAATCAATATACCATTCATTGAGGCTATCAAGACAATTCCAAGGTATGCCAAGTTCATGAAGGAATTATGCATCAAGAAGGATAGGTTCTTGGATAATGAAATTACTAAAGTTGGCGAGAGTGCGTCGGCTATGCTATTGAAGAAGATGCCTACAAAGTGCACGGATCCGGTGGTTTCACGGTGCCAATTACTATTGGTAAACAAAGGTTTGAACATGCTTTACTTGATTTGGGAGCTTCCATTAGTGTGATGTCGGCGAAATATATGACTCCTTGAATCTTGGACCTTTGAAAGAGACAAGAGTTATTATCCAATTGGCAAACAAGTCTAACATATATCCTAAGGGGCTTGTAGAAGACGTGCTAGTGCAAGTAAATGAGCTTATTTTTCCGGTGGACTTCTTTGTGGTGGATATGGACAACAATGAAAACCGAGCATCTACTTCTTTACTTCTTGGGAGGCCATTCATGAAGACCGCAAAGACGAAGATTGATGTTGATAAGGGTACACTCACTATGGAATTCGACAAGGAGATAATACACTTTAACATATTTGAAGCCATGCGCTACCCAAGTGATGTGCATTCCGTTTACTCCATTGATGTGGTTGATTCATTAGCACAACAAATGGTGGAATTGAACCAAGAGGATGAACTTGATGTGGTGTTGCAAAAGAGCATTGAATTGGACGTCCATGGCTTGTCTAACTTGGATGTTGAAATCTCCAAGGAATTGGTGGAGATATGTGGAGCTTTGGCGACATTGCAAGAAGCTAAAAAGGGTGATGTTTCTTATATTTCTTTACCCGTGAATGATGAAGTACTTGTACCATCTATTGTGAAGGCGCCCAAACTAGAATTGAAGCCGCTTAGGATCATTTGAAGTATGCTTTCTTGGGAGATGGAGATGAGCTTCGGTGATTATTTCTAAGAACCTCACACCGGTGCAAGAAGACCGTTTGCTTAGAGTCTTGAAAGAGCACAAAAGCGGCTATTGGGTGGACAATTGCGGACATCAAAGGTATTAGTCCATCCATGTGCATGCATAGGATTCTAATGGAAGAAAACGTGAAGCCGGTGCGTGATGCTCAACGTCGGCTTAATCCTCCCATGATGGAGGTTGTGAAAAAGAGATACTCAAATTGCTAAGTGTGGGGGTAATCTACCCAATTTCCGATAGCAAGTGGGTTAGTCCGGTTCAAGTGGTACCAAAGAAATCCGGAGTCACGGTTGTTCGAAATCAAGACGATGAACTTGTTCCTACAAGAGTTCAAACCGGTTGGAGAGTGTGCATTGATTATAGAAAGCTTAATTCCGCAACCCGTAAGGATCACTTTCCTTTACCTTTCATTGATCAAATGTTGGAGCGGTTAGCGGGGCATTCTTATTATTGCTTTTTGGATGGTTATTCGGGATACAATCAAATTGTTATTGCACCGGAGGACCAAGAGAAAACCACTTTCACTTGTCCGTTTGGAACGTTTGCATATAGACGGATGCCGTTCGGACTTTGCAATGCGCGACTACTTTTCAAAGATGCATGGTGAGTATATTCTCGGATTATGTGGAGCGCATCATCGAGGTATTTATGGATGACTTTAGTGTTTATGGCAATTCTTTTGATGGTTGTTTAAATAACCTTGAACTAATTCTTAAACGATGCATAGACACAAACCTTGTCCTTAATTGGGAGAAATGTCACTTTATGGTAAACCATGGCATAGTACTTGGTCACATTGTGTCCTCTCGAGGGCTCGAAGTGGACAAGTCAAAGATAGATTTAATAAGAAACTTACAATATCCCACTTCGGTGAGGGAAATCCGTTCTTTTCTTGGTCATGCGAGGTTTCTATAGGCGGTTTATCAAGGATTTCTCCAAAATCTCCATGCCGATGTGCAAGTTATTACAAAAGGAGGTACCTTTCGACTTCAACAAGGAATGCGAGGATGCTTTTAACAAATTAAAGGAGATGTTGACAAGTGCGCCGATTATCAAATCACCGGATTGGAATCTTCCATTTGAATTAATGTGTGATGCTAGTGATTATGCGGTTGGAGCCGTTTTGGGTCAAAGGGTGGACAAGTTGTCCCATGTTATCTATTATGCATCTAGGACCCTTAATGATGCACAAATCAATTATTCTACCACGGAAAAGGAGTTATTGGCTATAGTTTTTGCTTTGGAAAAATTTCGTTCATACTTGGTGGGTACAAAGGTTATTGTGTATTCCGATCATGCCGCACTAAGACACTTAATAAAGAAGAAAGAAGCTAAGCCAAGATTAATTCGGTGGATCCTATTGTTACAAGAGTTCGACATAGAAATTCGTGATAAGAGGGGTGTGGAGAATACCGTTGCGGATCATCTTAGTAGACTTGTTATGTCTCAAGAAGAGCTTCCATTACATGACCGCTTTAGGACGAACAACTTTTCTCCATGGACGAATCAACACCTTGGTATGCGGATATAGTGAATTACTTGGTGACAAGGAAAGTACCTAGTACAATGTCTAATTTCCAAAAGATGAAACTTAAGAAGATCGCTAAGCAATATGTGTGGGATGAACCATACTTATGGAAATATGGCGTGGATCAAATAATGCGAAGGTGCGTGCCTAATTCCGAATTTCAATCCATTCTCTCCTTTTGCCACACTTTTGCATGTGGTGGCCATTTTGGATCTAAAGCGTCTGGCTCTCAAAGTTCTCGAGAGTGGATTTTATTGGCCCACCTTGTTTGAAGATTCATATGTTTTTGTAAATCGTGTGATAGATGTCAACGAGCGGGCAATCTAGGTGCTCGAAATCAAATGCCACTCACACCAATTTCTGTAGTTGAGATTTTTGATGTGTGGGGTATTGATTTTATGGGCCCTTTGTCAATTCGAATGGGAATTTTTATATACTTCTTGCTAGTTGATTATGTTTGAAATGGGTGGAAGCTAGAGCCACCAAAACTAATGACTCTCAAGTTGTTTGTGATTTTGTAAGGAAAACATTTTCAATAGGCATGGAACACCAAGAGTGGTGATAAGCGATGGAGGCTCACATTTCAAGAAGGCTTTCCACGCTCTCCTCAAGAAGTACAACATAACACACAAAATTAGTACGCCTTATCATCCACAAACTAGCGGACAAGCGGAAATTTCAAATCGTGAGATAAAGTCCATTCTTGAGAAAACGGTGAATACCACGAGGAAAGATTGGAGCTTTAAGCTCAATGATGCACTTTAGGCGTATAGAGCGGCGTATAAGACACCCAATTGGTATGTCTCCATATAGGTTGGTTTATGGTAAGGCTTGTCATCTTAGGTTGAACTTGAACATAAGGCTTATTGGGCGATAAAGAAATTCAACATGGAGTATGATGAAGCGGGAAACAAAGGAAGTTACAACTACATGAGCTAGAGGAGATACGTAATGATGCTTACGAAAGTGCCGGTTACAAGGAAAAGACTAAGCTTTTTCATGACAAGATGATTTGCGGAAAAGTTTTGTTGTGGGGCAAAAAGTTCTTTTATTTAATACTCGTTTACGTTTATTTCGGAAAGCTTAAGTCCCGTTGGGTGGGACCATTTGTTGTTACTAATGTTTATACTCATGGTGCGATTGATATTGTTAGCGAAAAAACAGGACAACAATTTAAAGTCAACGGCCATAGGTTAAAGCCATATTATGAAAACTTTCCAACGGAGCATGTGGACGTAATTGGACTTCAAGATGTACTCCCTCTGGAGGAGTAATGTGCCGCAAGCGCTAAGTCGGGCCGTCGACTTTAAAACAAGCGCTTAATGGGAGGCAACCCATCGGTTTTGTATTTCTTATCTTTTTGCTTTTTGTTATTTCTTTTTTTCTTGTTTCTTATCATGTTACAATTTCCCACCTTGACTTTACTAGGAGGATTCAATTACATTGAGGACAATGTAAGGTTTAAGTGTGGGGGAGTGGTTAAGCATGTTTTTAAAACAAAAAATTACAAAAAAATGAAAAAATTTAAAAAAAGAAAAAAAATTTTACTTAAAAATTCCAACTTTTAAAGATTTTAGAGTCACTAGCATACTTCTAGGTATGTTTACATAGAGATTTTGACCGACATAATTGAACTTGGAAGTGTTAGAGAACTACATTCGGATTTCTTGTTTGTTTGAGTGTTAAATAATGGATTTAATCATGCGGTGATGCGAATTTGGTGCGAGGAGAAGTGCGTTATTAGAGTTCTTTGATCAATCATTAGTGGAGACTACCGTATTCATATCATGTGAGGCACCGACCAGAAATCTTCCATCTACTAAAGAGCTTCTTTTGAGTGTGTGTCACCGTAAGTTAATTAGGGTAGAATGGTGAGCTACCCAACCTCCCACCACTAAAAGCACTACTCTTTGATCTCTTGAGTGCTAATTTTGTCAATCATGAGGTGGCGTCTATGGATGAAAGCTTCCTTCTTGTAGTTCGATTTGCAGTTAGCACCATTCTCTCTCGACAACAACGGATCCATAGAAACACATTCATCATCAACAAGGAGCGACATCAAAATCTACAAGGAAAGTTGGAAAAGTTTAAGGTTTACAAGCAGGCGGAAAAAAAAAAAAAAAAAAAAAAAAAAAAGAGCAAATTTCAAATATAAGTAAAAGCAACATACAAAAGAGCGGATTTTTACATATATGTTGAAGACTTACACTACAATGAGGTAATTTTATATTCAAGTATGAAGACTTATTCATGAAAGCGAAGAAAATTAAAAGGTGAGAATTTTTGAAGTTTATGATTTCAAGACGATACAAGTTGTGAAGAATCAAGCGGTAAAATACTTCTTCCACGGCTATGGTTTATTTTGTATTTAATTTCTCTTGTAAAAAAAAAAAAAAAAAAAAAAGAAAAAAAAAAAAAAAAAAAAAAAAAAAAAAAAACAAGAGAAATATTTGTTTTGTTAATAAGCCGTGGGAAGGAAAATAAATAAGGAAGTTTCAAGCGACAAGGATATTTAAGGTAAAAAGAGTTAAGAATTGTTAAGAATTTATGAAATTTAAGGGTTTTTCATCAATAGTTGAAACCGAAGGCGAAGACCATGAAGATCAAGATAAGGAGCGGAAGGCGTTTCTATTGGATCTTGGTGAGTGGTGTTATCTTAATTGGCAATCGGATGTGAAGGTAAGTAAGTAATCTCATCCTCGATAATATGGTTGATTTCCTTTCTTAGAGATCATCGAGAAAAATGGTTTTCAAAATAAAAGATGTGGGTTTTTTAAAAATATTTGGAAGTTATCCTTCCCACCATTCAACGTGTCGCAGAATTCTCTCTTCATTCCTACTGCACACATGTGAGAACCATAAAAAAGCTGTCTTTTTGAGTGCAATTATCATAAAATCTTATTTGGTGAGGGCGAAGTCGAGGCGAAATGCTTATTGATCGTTTCTCAAACACGCATTCTCTCATTATGGTGTGGTTATTTCTCACTCAACAATTAAGAATGAGAATATGTTCTTTGGTATTTCTAACTTCTTATTACTAGCATGCGAAATTCTATGTCCTCATAACTCTTTGGATGCTTGTGACCTTTGAAGCAGCTTTGAAGTTGTGAGTTTTAGTTTGATTTGCTCGAGGACTAGCAAAGTCTAAGTGTGGGGGAATTTGATAGGTGTAGAATACACCTAATTTACTATCTAGTAGTTTATGCTTTCTTTGCTATTTTTCTTGTAAATTATGTATTTTACGCTTGTTTTGAGTTTTATAGTTACTTTGGAGTCGCACGGAGGAAAAGAAGAAGAAATCACTCAATTTGAGCAAAAGGGTAAAATTGTCATTTCACCAAGGAAGGAATACTATATGGAGCCCAGCCAAGGTTAAGGGGAGGTCAAAGAGGTGTCCCTTATCCAAAGAAGGAGTGAAAATTGCACTAATGGGGTGTACTTATTGGTGGGTGTTTAAATCCACCCCACGCCCTAAACTTCGACCCAAGCCCACATATCAAGCCCACATACCACTGCTCCATACCTAAACCCGTAGACCCATACATTGCACAGGATCCATACCCGCTCCATTTACTTAAACCTAAATCGATGAAGAGTTATTTCTCTTCAAATCATTCTTCACTGAGAGTTAACACGGACAACGGGTGTATGCAGCCGAGAGAGTGAGTTTGATCGAGAGTATTGGCGGTCATGGAACCCCGAAATTGGAGATGGATGATGAAACAAAGGTGAGCTCGTGGTGAAGAAATCGTTTGGTTTGAATGTAACAGAAAAGGGTTCGAATCGAGAGTTGTTGATGGTGAGAAGTAGGAAGTGAATGCAGGTTGCACCGAGGCGAAGAAGAGCAGGGGAGAAGATGAAATCGAGAGATGGGTTGTTGAATGTACGGTGAAGAGATCGAGATCGATTGGAGATGGGTTACGGTGGTCTTTGTGTGGTTTGAATCGGATGTTGTGAGTTGAGAGAAAGAAATTGTACCAGATCGAGAGCAGAGACGGGGTTGGTGATGGTGTTTCGACTCTGTTGAAACGATAGAGGAAGAAGATGGTGGAATTGATGAATTGAAATGCTTGAATAGATTAGAGACAGGGAATGGTGCTAGTGAAGTTGGGTGTTCACCGGAAATCTTGTGGGTGGTCTCTGTAGGATGGAATGTGGTTTTGAATTGTGGGTGATTTGTGAGGTGTTGCTGATTCAATTGAAGTTTAGTAAGATGGAATCAAAGCGGTGGCAAATGGAATTGGACTACGAGGAATGTGATGCGGTTGAATGAGTTGGTTGAGTTCTTGCCACAGGCGGTTGAGATAGAACTAGTGCTAAGTTTGAGGTTGCGGCTATCTTGAAGAAGGAGCAAAGAATTAAATATGAGATTGTCTTGATGCAGGTTGAAGGAAATTGAGAGTAAAAACATTACGGGTGAAGTTGAGAAGGCGATGGATGCGAGTTGACAAGAATCTTTTGGTGGCATTGAGGCATCATAGGTAATGGATTACGCCAAAGCTACGAGATGAAGCCAAGAGATCATATGAGAGGAATGTTGAGATGTGTGGCTACAACTGGCTAAGCTGGTGCGAGGCCCAGGCTGGGTTGTGAGGCGAGAGGTGGTCTTGTTTGTGATCGGCGATTCTGAAATGCAAGTGGTATGAATGTGGTCGGCAAGCGAGAAGAAGGCCAAGGCCGGTGGTTAACGGGGAGGTTTGCTGTGGTGTTGAGCTCAAGGATTTGTGGAGGTGGTGTCTTGGTTCAATTGCGGGTCCGGGTTACTGCTAAAGGGGTTTGTGAGTGATCTTTGTGTTGTAGAATCGATCGGGGAGGTGGCGGTAGCAATGTGGTGCGATGATTTGATGAAGGATATTGCGGGTCGGGCGGAGCGAAATGGAGTGCGGTGGTTGAAATGAAGTGGCAAGGCTTGCAAGACGGGTGATGGACCCGAGGTGATTGCGGGTGGAATAGGGCTTTTGTTGCGGTGATAATGGAAATCTTGCGGCTGGTAAAGAGTTGCGGGGCCGAAGGTGAGCTGGTAATGCGAGATGGAGATGTTGCGGGTTGGTTACGAGATCTTTATTCATGGGCCATTATGGTCGGGAGCGGCAGTGATGCACCATCCCGGTGCAACACAAGTTGGCTGGCAAGTGGTCTGCCTGGCCTGAGCCGGATCACTCGACTCGGTTTTGACTCCGAGTTGACTCGACTCACTGACTAAGGCCTAGTCGAGACCAGTGACTCTCTTCTACTTTGACTATTGACTAACTGTTGACCGAGCGGTTGACCAGTTTGACCGTTAGTCCTAACGGAGGACCTGGACGGAATATTCCGTCGAATATTCTCTCGACGACAAAATTTTAGGACGACCGTGACGACGTTTTAAAACAAATTCCGGCCATAATCCCGATTTTTCCGGCAGCAAAATTCGAATTTTCTATGGACCTCTCTCATGGGTGTGAAGACTTTGGCTAGGAATCGGATGGAGAATTGGACTCAAATTTGGAAAGAGAAGGTGGAAGAGTTGAGAAAAGCTTGATTTGGAAATTGAATTGCAAAAGGAAAAGGATTCTAATCCTTGGAAGAATTGGAGAATATTGAAGCCTATAAATAGAGAAGTTTTCTACAACTTCTACACACTCTCTACACACACAACACTTGTGTTTTTGCTTGCTTTTCTAAGATTTTTCTTTTTAATTACTTGTGTGAATTTGAAACTTCTTCTTTTAATTATTATTATTTGTGTGAATTTCAAAAACATGAGTAGCTAAATTTCTTATTGATTGAGGATGAATTCTAGTTCTTAACATGATTTGAGTTTTTGTTTTCAAATTCTATCTTGAAGTTTTTCACATGATTATCGATTGTTTTTACTAATAGGGAGTGATCTTAAAGACACTCATGATTGATTGATAGATTGTTTGGAGTGCACGCTAAATTAATTTGTTAATTGATCTATATCTAGTATAAGTTAGGGAATACGTAATCGTTCTCGACACTTTACACAAGTAGAAAACACGAGACCTTGCGGAGGGATTCCGTGGAGCAATTGTGTGTAAAACAACGCTAGAAAGTGGACCAAGCGAACCGAGTTTAACTACTAGTACTAAACCTAAATTCATAAATCTTAATGCATTCGGGGAATTACATCTTGTTTTTTTACCTCAAAGGTGGTTCTTTTGAATAGAATCGATAACTAGCGGACTGTTACTCGGTGAAATTAGGGATTTTGGGGCTAGCTAAGCGGACCTGCTATCCTACGGTTGGTGATAATCTGTGACTAATAACAAGTAGAAAAGAACATAACTTTAATCATTGTTTCGTAACGAAGAAGGATTCCTTGATCTTCTCTCTCTTATTGCTTTCATCTTTCAACTTTCGATTTTAATTACTTTGTTTATTTTTATTTTGCTTTTTACACCCCCCTTTCGTGACAACTTTTACAACTAAGATCTCTTGCTCCTCGTGGGAACGAACTTGACTTCCATTATATTATTTTTAATTGAGTGGAAATTTTGAATTAATTTGATTGCACCTACGACACGCATCATTAGCTTAAAATTTTAATTTAAAAATCGAACCTTCACAAGTCTCAACGAACTTATTACTACAACAACTTTTAAAATCATATCAGAGAGCATGTCCACTTCTTTGTTTGGACCAAGTGAAGGGGCAACCAGTGGTGCCCAGATCAACTAAATCCAGATCAAGAATTTTGTTGCTAAAGAGAACAGCTTCATTGACATCAATAGGTTGGGCACTGAATTTTTCAGTGTCATGAAGAATGAAGTTGAGATCTCCAATGACCAACCATGTCAATTGGTTATTGGCAGCAGTGTCTTCCAATATTTTCCAAGTATCAATTTTACTATTAGTGTCATATGGGCTACCATAGTAGCTAGTGTATAACCAAGGGGTGCCACTGACAGGATTGACTATAGCATTGATAAGGTTTAAGGAGAAATCAAGAATCTCAATATCAAGGTTGTTCTTCCATATCAAAGCTAAACCATCAGAAGTGCCACTGGCCCCTGTGGATTTACAAACTAGTAATTATGAATATTAAGCTCATTCATAGTTTTCTTTAGCTTATCTTGTTTTTGTTTGGTTTCAGAAATAAATATGATATCAGGATTTAACTTATTTAGCATATCATTGAGATACTTTTTATCATCCTTAGTCCCAAGACCTTGACAATTCCAGGCCAGAGTGGTAAAGAATTGCCAAAAGTATGACACATTAGGATACTTGGAAGAAGGTTTTCTAGAAATGGTGTCATAATAAGTAATGTAACACATTTGAAAAACTAACCTGAAAATCAGTAAGAGCAGAAGTAGAGGATGATAAAGAGTATGTAGTGTACCATAGGTTTAGAGGAGGAACTGCCTAAGTCACCATTATCCATCAAGAGATTGTTGGAGTCCAAAGGTTCAGCAGAAAGATCATCCTGTTCCTTGAATATTTTAAGACAGTCAGAGTCACTGGAGTTGATGCCAATGTCATCCTCAACTTGGACAGGTTTCTTTCTTTGGTTTCCAACATGGTAAGCATCAAAGTAGGTGAAGTAGTTTGCTCAAAGACATGTGCTTTCTTTTTTCCCTTCCAAGCTTCCTTCTTCTTCTTAGCCATTTCAGCCTCCATTCTTTCCTTAATTTGATCTAGAGTTAGGAGAGTGTTGAAGGGAAAAGGTTTTGGTGGAGGGAAGATTGGAAACATGTCATTAGGGTCCACAACTTGATGTTGATCATTCTTAGAAGTACTTGCAGTTTTGATTCTTGCAGCAGCCTTCATCCTTGGGAGTGTTTTCTTGTAATTGCCAACAATTTTCTTGGAGAGCTCCAGTTTCTTGTTTCTGATTTGGCATGCTAAGACATCTGGATGAGGGGTATCATTTTCCACAATAGTTGAAGTTTATGCTCCAAAGGTGACAAGATCTTTTGAAGAGGAGGCAAGGTTTGCAATTGCTTTCTCTAGTTCCAATTTCCTTGCAATTTTCATTTGAATTTCAAATTCAGCTGCAACATCAACATCTGAGTAAGGTCTATAAATAACATCCTTCCCAGCTTGAACAATTTTTTGTTGTTGGGTTCTTGGTGGAGAAGATGGTTGGGGAGTTGGGAGGTTGTTGTAATGAGATTGAGAGTGATTTGGTGGGATGGGACAAGGGGGGATTGGGTGATCCAGAATCATACAGACTTTGCAAAACTTTATGCCATTCAAAGCATATGCAAATTCAAGCCAATGTAAAGTGGTTGTAGTTTCAAAAGCTTCAATACCAAATTTAAGAGGTCTAGTAACATCAATGGTAAGCTTTACCTCCATATTGTTTTCAAATCTGTCTCTCTCATAAGCCTTTTTAGAAGTTTGGTATACCCCAATTGGTCTAAGAATGCCTCGACTGTCAGGGATAATGTGAGCTGATATTCTTTTGATGAGCAACCAAATCATCATCTTTTTGAATTGTTCTTCATCTATCAAGTCAGGGCCTCCAGCAGGAACACCTACCAAAACCATGAGTTTGTCAAAGATTCCTCTTGTTCCTCCGTTTCTCAAGGTGGAATAATCTTCTTCATGAGTGAGTCTAAGTATGTAGTAATTTCTTCTCCTGTTCCAGATCTCCACTTCAACTCTACTTTGAAGTTACCAGTAAGCATTTATGAAACTGCTTACTCTAGAGGTTTGAAAGCAAATATTGCTGCAGAGCTTTCCAATGAAGCACCATTTCCAGTTTAGGGGTTGTTTTGTTCTAACATTTTCAGGGTTAATGAAGACTTTAGGAAAAAGATACTTAGGGATAGTGAGTGCAGTGTTCATTTTGGTTACCAGATTGTCAATACTGGGTGAAGTTGTGTTTGAAGATGAGGCCATAAGAGAGAAGTGTTCATTTTTACAGAAGAAAATGAATGAAAGGTAATGTTCACTAAAGGATGAAAGGTTAATGTAAGAGATGGTTAAGTGGAGGGAAAGGTTGCAGGATTTAATTTGAAAATGAGTCACGGGTTCATATCTTTGGTTGTTGTTGCTATCCACTTCTGCGTGACTGGAAAAGTCTTTGTACCCTGTGTGGTTTTGTTGGTGCATAATGATAACGACGTTGAAATATAAAGTGTATTCGCTGGTAGTTGATTGGAGCCGTACTGCTTTCACATGTGGAGATGTAGACTTATGCTGATGTTGAGTCTTGATGGCTAATGGAACTTGTATGTTGGCCCTGTGACAATATATCAAGACAATGCTAGAGGACAAGTTATGTTTTTTACCTTGAGATAGAGGGTAAGATTTGTAGCTTTGCGTGCAATTGAAATATAATATGTGTTTTTGATAATGGTTAGTTGGCCCGTGAATTTTATTTATAGTAATGTTTTCTAAATTATTGACGAGGTTGAATATATGGAAATACATAGGATATTGAATTCTAAACTGGCGTAATTGTTTTTTTCATGCAAGGACAGGTTATGGACAATACTGTATAAGGTAAACTTTAAATTATGCCCAAGAGAGATAGAAATATTGAGCCTTGGGTGTAGCCGCTGTTTATCCACTTTGGAGACTAGCTTGAGGGGGACTAGAAGCGATTTAGAGTTCAAATCAGCTGGATTGTTTGATCTTTTCAGAAATGTAATTTTCTGAGTCGTGTGCGTGTGATTGGAGTGTGCGTAGGACTAAGCAGTTATTTGCACCGAACTTGTCTCACCGCCAAGTGTATTGCAGGCTAGCCTCCATTCTCCATCTGTCAAGAAATGTAATAGGGGATTAGTTAGCCTTAATTTAGATCAATTGATCATCTTAGGCTGTAGGTATTTATGCCCTAGTTGTGGGAAATTTGAAAAGACAGAGATAGGATTTAAGGGTGTTAGAGACGGAAAGGTTTTTTCTTTGGGTACCGTCGCCACTTAATGGCGAGGAGACCCAACACCAATCGATGAAATTATTTATAAATGCCTCTTCTAGCGTGAAGAATTGTTCTAAAATCTTATACAATTCTTCTCCATTTTCCTTTGCAAGTCTGTTGATATCCTTGCCAATCCAAGCACTATGTCTGACGCTGAGAAGAAATATGATCGAAAAGGTAAACAAAAGATGATTAAGGCTGACATTGAGCCGAGAATTCACTGGTATCCTCGAGAGCATTGCATATTTCGAATGCCCTATGGAATTGCTTTTCCTCAAGAGTGTGAATCGCCTGAATTTGAAGAAAACTTCTCTTGGTATTTGGATGATATGCAGCATAATGTCGAAGTGAAGATCGAGGAATGTTTGCAAGAAGACGGGCCACCGGAAGTTGTTCATGAGAATTTGGTTGATTCTCCAGTTGAGCGTCTCCGTCAGTACTTCAATCAACCAAAACTCTCTCCCATTAATCAGGATACTAGTAACCCTTTTGCTGATGTGGAGGCCGGAGTTGGTAGGGGTAGCAGTAGCCGACATGTACCAAATGAGGTTAATAATAGTTCTTCGAGAGAGGATGGAGATGATGTTAAAAGGTATGTTACTGGAATTCCCATGTCTTCTGCACATCCTCATATGGGTTCGAGAGAGCATTGGGTCTTGTATGCTTTTCATCCTAAATTTGGCCCATTTGAGGTGCATGAAGGTGTTGTTGTTGTTGCCGATCGGTTTTTGGTATCTGGCTTGAGTAGAGTTGGATTTTAATCCATTACTCTTGCTGCTGAAGAGAGGTTTGTGGTGCGTCAGTTGGCTAATCAACCTTTGCGATATGATGAGCCCATGCGCTTTCCAGTAATGGATGTTCTCTGTCCAGCCACTGGTAAGATTGGTCGAGCAATTTTTGCAAGGATGTGTGATCCAGCCACCGATCCAGCCACAGATCCAAACAATCCATAGATGAATGTGCATGTTACTCTAGTGAATGTACCTGACAATCCTCCAAGTGATACTGCAGCAGGTGATGTTGGTCCTGCGTATGAACATTCTTCTCCAGGTCCAAGGAGACGTTTTGTTGAGCCTAGCGTTCATATGACTCGTAGCCGAACTCGGAGTGTCAGCCAGGGAACTCAGAGCAAGACTCGTCTCTTCCCTCAGTAAGAGAATTTGCAATCTTTCTTGCTTAGCTTCAGGTTTATATCTAGAATGGGTTTTGAATCTGGGTTTGGGTTGAAGTTTATTTAGGTTATGGATATTGCACTTGATGATTTTTTTGCTAGTTGGTATGAAAGTTTGCTTTTGGTTTGAACAATTTTGGATTTTTCCTTGTTGCTTACTTTTGTAAGGATATTTGTGGTTCTTAAATTTGTTTAATCTAGTAATGTTTTGATTTGGTTGAAATTGATTGATGTAAGAATACTTCTTTTGGTTGATGCTCTGATGAATTTTAGCAAAGGGTTTAAGAGCATTGATCCTTATGAACTGATTATCATAGTTGTTAGGATTAGAGAATATAGAGAGGGTTGGGTTTAACGCAGTGAAAGGAATTGTCTCAAAGAGGTATTGAGGTAAGGTAGTGTAGTTTTTCCTCCAGTGTAGAGTATTGGGGTAAATAGTGGACATCCCTGGGTTTCTGTTGGTGAAACTTTTGGCAATGGGATTAGAGATTTGATCATTGTTTGTTGTTCTTGAGGGGATAATGATGCTAGAGATTCCTATGATTTCAGTAATAGTAGTGATTTTTGTGTTGTTTGAGATTCCTGTGATACTTGAGATGCCTGTATTTTTCGAGTGATTGGAGTGATTCATGTTGTAGTTGAAGCAATTACAAGAATAGAAATGATTAGGATTCATGAGAGACCAAGAGGGAAAATCATATAAAAAGAAACCAGGAGAAGAAAATTAGCAGAGGAAGAGTTCAGTCATAAAAGACGGCAAACTCCGGGAGGAACTAGCCGTTATAGAGCAAGAGGACAAAAATAACGGCTAGGAATGAATAGAGAAAGGGGAGAAAAGGCGAGAGATCAGGTAGGTAGGAGAGAGAGAGTCGTACATTGGGGATTGGGATCCTCGTTAAGGGCCATTTTCATTTACCCATTAGTTGTGTGCTATACAAATTAAAGCAGCGTAACCCCCCAGTTTCTACAAAACCGTCACCCCCTCGCTTAACTATAGCACATGCTGTCATGTCATGACACAGATAGTCGAGAAATTGCCCAAAAATGTTAATGGTGGTTCTGATTTGGATGATGCTGGTAGTTAGTGTTGGTTATGGGATCGCAATGGTAAAATAAGGTCGTCACCGGATTTTATGAAGTAGATTTTGTGCCACAAACAAAGACATATTTTGGGGTGGAAATTGAATTATTGTCCCTCCTTCTGATGGGCCTTCACAAATATCCCTGATGGCATAATTGAAATTTAATCTAAAATCGTAATTTTCACGGTTTCCATTTTTAACCTTTGTGTGTTATATGCTTCAACTTCTTCTTCATTTCTGATAAGAACACAAATTCAATCGAACCACCACAGTATCTCCATCGTTGCCGCCATCACCACCATCTCCGTCGCCACCACAACCAAAACCACCAGTACAAGTACCATCACTATAACCACCACCATCTCCTTAATCACCATCATCATCTCCATCTTCACAACCGACATCATAGGAATTTTACCATCTCTTTCGTCACCTCTACCACACCATTACCACCATCTCCGTTGTTGACAATAGATTTAGGAATCAATCAAAACCCTAGAACTAGATTTGAGATAAAATAGATTTGAAATTTGAGAGAGATAGATATGTGATTGAAAATTAAACCAAACTAATCCCACTGCCACCATCTTCATCGTCACCATCTCTGCAACTATCACCACCTTCGTCGCCGCCAACTGGTTCAGGATTTAATCGACAAGTATCAGCAACATATGAGACTTAATTCTTTGAAGATTAATTTTCAAAATTAGAATCAACGAGATCGAGATTTGATATTAGGTAATATTGAAGATCCACGAATATATATATATATATATATATATATATATATATATATTAGATTTGATTTTTGATCAAGTAATGGAAGATTAAGTTAAGATAAAAATGATTAATCTAGGTCTCCATGGATTCTGTATTTTTTCATTGTGAAATTATTTGTCAATTACGATCTATTTTATTGTTTCTGAAATTACGATTGTGAAAATAAAAGTGAAGTTGAAAATGGAGAGATCTCATGGGAGAGATAAACAACCAGATTATCAACCATCAACTAAGGTCAGAAACTATTCTGATCCAGCAATTAACGTGCTTCTTCTGCAGGTGAGAATGTCTTTTTAAGAGCTTATTTTAGCCTAATTTCTCTCTACTGCGTAAGCTTGGTAAGTAAATTTGTTTTGTATAATGGTGTAAGCATGATTTTGTTTACTGTGGTTGTAATGATGACTTACTGTGTTGATTTTGTACTTTTAATGATGTTTGTTTGCTTTATTTTCTCATAAAGCTGTTCAAATTCATAAAATTTGTGCACATTGTGAACCCAACTTCTAGTTATAATGCTCAACTTACCTTGCTGCTTCAGACTAAAAGTGATTCATTGTAGTCTTAAGGACTATAACCGTGTTTCTTTGAGTTGTCTTGTAACCGTGTTTCTTTGAGTTGCTTTGAATGGTGTTTATGTTTTTATGGGATCAACTACGGTTGTTGATCCATTCATTGAATCAACTCTTGTTGTTGACCCAATTTTTTATGGGATCAACTACGGTTGTTGATCCATTCATTGGATCAACTCTTGTTGTTGACCCAATTTTTTATTGGATCAACTACTGTTGTTGATGCTTTCAACTCCTATTTTTGACAACATTTTCTTGGATAAGTATAATCGTGCTTGTATTTTAAATCATGCTTGTAGTTTAAATCATGTAAATTTCTTCCAATGTTGAACTTGTGGTGCAATGGTAGCATGACTGACTCCATGTCAGATGATGCGTGTTCGACTCACGCCAAGTTAACTCCATTTATATGGATCAACTTTCATTGTTGATCCAATTTAGGGGATAAACAGTCACTGTTAATCCCCTAAATTGGATCAACTTCTACTGTTGATCCTTTTTTTTTTGGATCAACTACCATTGTTGATCCCCTAAATTGGATCAACTTCTACTGTTGGTTCTATTTTTATTTGGATCAACTACTGTTGTTGATCCAAAAATATCTAAACCAGTGGCGGCGGCGGCGGCGACAGACTAGTGGTGGAGGAGGACTGTTGGTGGTGTAATGGTGGTGGTGAAGGAGTGGTGGTGGAATATTGGTGGTGGTGGCGATTGGTAGGTGGTGGTTGTTGAACAGTGGTGGTGGAATGGTAGTTGAATGTTGGTGGTGGTGGTGAAGTGGTAGAGGAAGAAATTTGTTGTATTTTGAAATAAAGAAAAATATTATATGGGTGAGGGTATTAAGGTAATCTAATATTAAATGAATAAGATTATAAAAAAGTAAGGACATATTTATTGTTGTATAAGGACATATTTATTGGGTGTCAAAAGTAGGGACATATAAATAATGTACCCTATTTTGGGTTGTAGTCTTGTTGATTTTATAGACCATGGGACAAAGTTCCAAAAAAAAAAAAAAAAAAAAAAAGACATACATAATTTCTCCCTTTGCAAATATTTACATAAACGTTTAGATATATCTCTAACCATCTTTCCGTGCAAGAGAAAAAAGAAACGAATAAAATGAATTAAATTAAATAAGAGATCATATATTGTTGTTGAGGAAGAAATGATTGCCTCATGAGCTCTTTGATATTGTTGTTGAGGATCATAATGCTTATTCTAATCAGTCTGATCAACAGAGGCAGCTGCAACAACACTGTTACTGCCAGAGTGGCTATCAATGACAGGATCAAGTACAGGAAATGATTTGCTCGGAACTGGAAATTTAGTTTAGGGGTAGCTTTAAAATTCGACCATTTGTAGAGGGCTTGCTTAAGCCTACTAGTTTAGGCCTAATTTAATATCTCCACAAAAATAGGTAGTGAAAAAAAAGGTGGTTTGGGTTTTTGAAGGTGGCTCAAGCCAGGTCAAGCCTGGCTGTAGTTCCGGCCCTGATTTGCTGGTGGGTAGTGCAGGAGCAATGACCGCATTGAAGCTTTCAAGACCAGCAAAGTTCATGGTCGTCATAGCATTATTTGGTGGACAGCGACTACAACCGCTATTTCTAGGGAAGTTAGTACAACAAGAAGGTGTACGAGGATTCGGAACTGGTGCTCTTTGTAAGGACTGATGATGAGTAATGAGCTCAATCTTTTTATCGTCATCGACTTCCTCTTGCTTAATAGTCATTAACCAATTGATATCTCCTTGTAATGGCCTTACTGTCTCAACTCCTGGTAATTTCAAGTTGTTGCATGATGCATAATAAACTGATATAAAAACAAACATTAGCGTTTTGAAGAGATTTCTTCTTGTTTTGACAGCAACCATTTTGATTGTATGATAAAATGATAGGGTTTAAGGTTGTTATGATGAGCATATACAAGTAACATAAGATGTTCAATATATATATATATATATGAGCGAAGGGGGTTTGAATATTGAATCCCGGTAGTCAGAAGTAAATGGTTTTTTAACGGAAAAACACGGAATTGAACGACTAACAATTAAGGAGTATCAACAACAAAGATTGAAAAATTCAAAATGTAGAACAAAATTGTTTGAACGGGTCCTCGGGTTTATTCAAGTGTTTTTAAGGTGTGACCAGGCCAAAAGAATGCCCAAGCCTATGAATTACTGAGAATATTTTGTACCTCCCATGAGCTTAATTTAATGATCAAAATATAATAAACTTATTTATTCCAATCACACCAATCGATCATAGTTACTTAGCTAGCCAACTCTTGGGATTTGAACGGCGACCACATCATCTGGTCCGCATTGATCCTTTGGTGACGTCCATACCCAAATTCGATTGCAATTATAATCAAGAATTCTATATGCTCCCTGCTCATCAATAACCCTTGCTCTAACCAAAGGGTTTTCTCTCTCTATTATCTCTTTGGCAATGTCTGGTTTTGCTCCGAGTAACTCTGGCTACTCTTGTTCTCCTGTGTATTTTCATGTCTGACAACAAATGGTCCTTTGGCTAAGAATTAGACGTACAAATCGAACTAGAGAAGATTAATTCATCACTTGAGCATCCAATTCCCGCCATTAGTGAATCAGCCACGCTTGTGTATATATCTCAGTTAGACCACTATCTTATACAGTAACAACTAGGGATGGTCATGGGGCGGGTATGCCAACCCCAGTCACCGCCCCGTTCGTAAAAAAAATACCCATTCCCGCCCCGTTACCCATATGAATTGGGGCGGGGCGGGTATGGGAAATACCCATATGGGGCGGGCTTCCCATAGATTACCCGTAATACTGAATTAATACATAAATTTGATTATAATCGAAACTTAAATATGATTCAAACTAAAATAATAACGTAAGAACAATGCATTCTAAAATCTTAAATTCAGTAATTTATCTTAAAGTGAACAAAAGAATCTGTTAATGACTTATTAGTTTTTCTATTTTTTCCTTTCTCATTCTATTTTCGTCCACGTTAACCATTTCATTATCTGCTTCATTTTCTCTATTTTAACTTTTATAGAATGTGTCTCATCACAACAAAAGAATGAAAATGATGAATGTACAAAAACGATCAAGTATATGATAAATGAAAGAAAGCTCGACTAAGTGGTGGAAGTTTAAAAATTATACACATTGTTGCATAAAAGTCTAAACCCCTAAGTTATGAAAGGTACAGGCGGGGATATGGGCGGGGACCTTGAATCCCATCCCCACCCCATCCCCGTAGCTTAGGTTTCGGTAGAGGTCATCAATGGAATACCGAGTTCGGATTCTACATTACACGATAATTCGAGTTCCTATAGGAAATTTTCCGACATAACGGTATCGGAAATCGGAATGGAAAAATTATCGGTAATTTTGCCTTATTGAACCAGATCGGTTTAGGCACTTACTGTTCCATTAATTACTGCTTCTGGTATCTATTGTCACACATGTATATTATAGTGTTAGTATTACCCGTTTTGAATTTCTTTTGTGTTTTTTTTTTTTTTGCAAGAACATATAACTAAGAACATTGTGTTTTGCATGGATTTGGAACCTAAAATTTCTTATTTTGAACTAATTTTTAGTATGAGAAATAGGTTATGTATAATATTGTCACTTAACGGTATTTATCGAGGTAAAATTACTGATATCCGTTAACTTAATGGAACTCCAGGGTTTTGATTTTTAAAATTCCGCCGGAAATTATCGGTATCGGAATTCTGGTAGGAAATATCGGTAACGGTAATGGAAGAGCTAGTTACCGTTCCAATAGGTTCCATTGACAGCCCTAGGTTTCGGGTATTACCTATACCCGACCCCATCCTCATTTGTACGGGTAAAACCTTACCCAAACGGGGCGGGTACCCACGGGGATAGGTTTGGGTGGGACAAATGTCTATCCCTAGTAACAACATGAGTTGAACCAAAACTAAAACCAAACTAAGAAGGGAGAAATTCAAAAGTAGAAAACTGATTTTTGACACTTGTAGTCATATCTGTGTACACGTCTATTCTCCCTATCAGCCAAGTTAGCTCCACTGCCAGTAGGACTTGCGAATTATAAAACAACAATAATATCACCTAAAATAATACAAAAAGGTCAAAAGGAAAAACATACAGTAGTGTGATTGACCTTTTGACAGGGCCGCCATTTATGGATACATGCGAGGTCAGGCCCTAATAGCTGTGACTGGCCCAACTGGTGCTATCGGCAGCTAAAATTAAAACCCTAATTACGTATATGTAAACATGCATCTCATTCCATATGGAGTATACTCATAGGCTACTCGACTTTAGGGTTTCTTTGTGATATTTTGACCAAAAGAAATCATTATAGACATTCTTTCCCGATCGCTGGTCGAATCACTCTCACAGTAGTGCACGTTAGTATGCAAAAACTTGTTGAAATCTCATCAACAATAATACGTCCATCTCTCAGATACGTTCACGTTGGATTTACGATCGCGATTCTGTTGATGCTGTTATTCAAGATGAAAATGGAAGCCCCCATTAGAAGTTCATGAGCTGCCTGAATCTACCATTTCATTATCTTATCAGGTTGCTCACCGACTGCTAATGGGGGATTTCCGTTTTCATCTTTAATATCAGTTGAAGTGTTCTAGAACAGATCTTGAATTACCGAAGTTAGAGAAAGGCGTACTATATATTTAAAACTTACATGCTGGACAGAAAACGGTAGGCTAGATAGCCATCGCAAGACCCCTTAAGTTTTTACTCTTCCTTACCTTTTAAAAGGTGTGATAATAGCTTGTTGTTGTTCTCTAAATCCGTAACTATACCCGACTCTCTGATCTCTAAAGATTGACAGTGTTATGCACATTATTTAACATATGATGATGCTTTTGATTTTTGTTGATCGATCCATTACTACTTTGTGTTTTGTTTTTGAGATCTATTGCGGAAATATGGAAACTCCAACATTTTGTTCTTATGGCAAGGCAAGTTTTGTTTACTTGTTTGACTCATTAATTTGCATCAAGTTTTAAAACATGACGAATATGATGATGCCCAATTATTATTTAATCCTCCTAATGCTAATGTTTATCTGTGTATATATATTTTGCGAGAAAAAAAAAAATCTTGGTGGCAATCTACATACTGAACAGTTTTATTTCATCCAAAGTTATTGGATAAAAAGAAGCAAAGAAATTAAATTTAACCAAGTGACACAAGAGCTACCAATTAAGGTTCGTCACTCTTGATTTGATTTTTTGGTGTTTTTAAATTTGCTGATGGTCTTTTGCTTTTATTTAAAAAGTGATTTTTATTTTTAATTACTGATTTATTTTTCATATCAGGAGAAGAACGAATCGTGGAGTCACAAGAATTATAAAAAAGAATTAATTCAATTTTATGATGACTGCATTCTCATATCTACAAAGAAAGATATCAAGGGTTAGAAAGTCAGGTGATCATGGTGAGCTCTCTACACAATCTACAGACGACTCAAAACATTTTGATACCTGAAAGCAAGTTTTTAGGCGTGGGCTAGGTATGTTTTTCTTATTTTTAAGAAGAGATTTATTGAACTAGTTAAGAGACGATTACACGAGGTAAACAAAGTTTGATTGTAGTTATGTTTGTTTTGCAAGTCAATTGGCTATTAACTCTTAGTAAAATAATTATTACTCTCTCCCTTTCAAAAAGATGTCCTATATTCCATTTTTATATTCCATTTTTGTCAGTTTGATAATTGTGTCCGGCTTCTGTTTATAGTCATATTAATGAACTGTCTAATGCACCCTTAAAGTTTTTATATTTATAAATTCATTTTTAATAGGATCCGATCTAAAATATGATCTAAAATATTAAGAAAATTTGTATAATTAAGAAAACAAATATATCTTTCATTCTTTTTAAGAGAATATACATTTAAATCCAAAAATTAAATCTTTATAAAGTTTATACTACTTAAGTTCGATATCTTTTAGTATCCATAATCCTCCTAACAATTTTAAGGTAGTTTTTATTGCTAGCATTTTTATCAATATAAAATAGGTAACTAACTAACAGTGAAGTAAAATACTACGATCTCCTTATTATTTTGACAAAATCAAAAGGATATTTAAGAGATTATGTGTGGATTGATGTTAAAGGAAGGCGATTTATGACGTGAAAATTTCTGTACAACCCAAAAATGGGTTCTCTCTCCTTTAAAAACCCACCATTAAAATTGTGTATATCTAAAACTCATAATTAATATAAGATATAATAGAAAATAGTAGTTTGATTTAGTTTCATATTTTTTTTTCCTAAAATACCTTTTAACTTTTTATTTTTTTACTTATAAATTGAATAGAATATTATTTAACTTATTTAAAGGACCATCAATGTTTGTTTTGTCATCTATGCCCGTTCCGTCATCAGTATCCGCCTCACCATTTTTCCTTATAATGAAAACCTTAAATTTCTTAAAGCTAACACCAAATGGAAAAGCACTCCATCCCCTACACTTAAACAGTGATCCATAGTCTACTACTTCCAGGAACGTAAATAACCTTGTACTTTTCTTCTTTCTGATCCACCAATGTCATTACAATTTTATCTTTTTGATTGAATTTTATTTGGATAAAAGTAAAATAAAAGTAATAATTATGAAAAAAATTACATTTTACTGAGTTGTATTGAATTTTGTTTGGATAAAAAGATAAAATAAAAGTAGTAATTAACATGAGAAAAAAAAAAATTACATTTACTTTTAAGAACTCAAACACATAAACATCAATACGACCTTTATAATTCTATTACCATAATGCATCTTCCTTCTTCTCTTCTTTCTCTTCCATAACCAACCACACCGGCTCCTCCCCCAAACCACTATGAGCCAGAACATCCACCGACATGTGAGTAAGGAAAAGAGATTGGACTTGCATAACAATTATCAAACTTCTTTGATTTTCGTCCTAGGATGCTCTTTGGTTGAATATCAAGAACAGATTTGATCTCCTTCATTTTTTTAGTTTTTCAAATGGCGTTAAGTGTTGTTTTATTATATACTGGCTTCACCCATCTTAATCACAAGCCTTAGCTTATTTTTTTCTTAATTGTTCTTGTTCGGTTGCAAAAGGCAAACAAGAGAAAGCTACGAAAATCTAAAAGTTAATAAATGCATAATTAGGGTTTTCATAAAAGTTGTATTGAATTTTTGTTTGGATAAAAAGTAAAATAAAAGTAGTAATTAACATGAGAAAAAAATTACATTTATAAGAACACACATAAACATCACTTTATGATAAAACTATGAGCCAGAACATCCACCGACATGTGAGTACTTGCATAACAATTATCAAACTCGGTATCCTAGGATCGAACAGGATTTGATCTCCCGATTTTGTTTTTTTCGACTAATGGTAACTGGCTTCACCCATCTTAATCACAAGCCTCTCGATCCGAAAATCTAAAAGTTAATAAATGTATAATTAGGGTTTTTCATTTGAAATATATATAACAGTTAGGTTGGAATTTGCGAACTCAGAAAGGTTAATCGAAAAATTGGCATATTTTTTGGTGGCACGATATTCTTGGTTTCTTCATGTGACTCCAGATTTTTTGACTTTTTTAAGTAACTGATTTGGATATATATATATTCACTATTTTCATGTGACATATATCTCATACGGACATGTATTGGTATTTCGGGTCATATACTGTCCTCAAAATGTGCGGTACTTTCACCGTCCCTGTGAGATATGCCACACATTTTGAGAACAGTATATGACCCGACCAATACATGTCCCTGTGAGATATTCCACACGAAAATAGTGAATAAACATTTCATAATCAATGATAAATGACCAATTCGGTTACTTAAAAAAGTCCAAAGATCCATAATATCGTGAAACCAAAAGTATGTCAATTTTTTGTGCCGCAAATTTCAATTCTAACGGTAAGGTTTCTATCTACCGGTCTTATATATTTCAAAAGAAAAGATCCTAGTTATATATTTTATATAAACTTTTAGATTTTCTGACCAGAGACCTGTGATTAAAATAGGTGGATCTAGATTACCATTAGCTGAAAAAGGAACTCGGGAGATTAAATCCAGTTTAGATCGTAGGATACCGAGTTTGATAATAGTTATGCAGCATGCATTCGCATGTTGGTGGATACTTCTGGCTCGTAGGTTTTAAATCTTTGATGTTTATGTGTATTCTTCTAAATGTAATAGTTTACTCACGTTAATTATTATTATTATTTTATTTTTCATTAACAATTGATTCTGAAGAAATTTGGTACAACTTTTATGTCAAAAGATAAGATTTTAATGACTTTTGCAGATTAGAAAGGCGAAAAGTACAAGGTTATCTATATTCCTAGAATTAGTGGACTAAGTGGTAGCGGTAAAAGGTTGTCATGGATCATTGTTTATGTGTAGGGAATATAAGGTTTTTATTGTGAGGGAAAATGGTGTACCAGACACTGATGGAGGAGTAGGCATAAGTGGTAAAGCAGATATTGATTGTGCTATAAGCCTTCTACAACCGAAAGCGCAGGCGCAGGAAAGTACTCAAGGGTTCAGGGTTTTTAGGCGTGTGCGCGGTACTTTACTTATTTTTTGGATGGTAAGTTCCAACCTATGATGTTATCTCGTTGTATAATAGTTTCCTCACGTTGGTATACTTTTCTTATTTTATGACTTTGTTGCCCCCAAGGGGGGATAAATGTAAAGTACCATTTTAAAATTAAGGTTTCTGGAAATAGTTTGCCAAGGCTCACGGTTTAAGTTAGGGGATGCACTATTGTCAACCTTTAGAAATTTAAGGTTTATATTGTAAGTAAAAATGAAAGAGCAGACAGTGGCGGTGGGCTTAGACTTGTACGATTGAAAGCACAATCATGTAAGAGGTATCTTTATCGGATCTGTCATTTTTTTTTTTCAGTTCGTGTAATATTAGATTTTTGTGATTTAGTCACCTTGCTGGTAATAATTTAAAGTCGGATAAAAAATCTGCAACAAAATGCAAAAGGCGTTTTTCATTAGTTGTTGTTCAAGGCATGGGTGCCTAAGGTAAACGTCAACAATTTATTGTTCAATCACCACGACACTTGCACGGTTGCACAAGAGAGTGACTGCCTTCACTGATAGTTCCAGAAGTCTCCAATAGTGCGTGTTTCTTTATGAAATGCGGTAATACTATCATTTCTGCTTCTTCTTCAGATTCACATCCATGTGGATAAGAAGTTTGTGTTGACATGTTGTTATATTGGGTTCTGAATACCTGGGGAACTGGATGGCAAGGTGAATAGCTCATTGTGAAATTACCCGTGCTCCTAATGATCCTTTATGTACGTTTTAATGAAATGAGCCATGATGTAACTAACTCACTCTATCATTAACCGTGTTGTGGATGCAGATTCCGCCAAGGCTGGTTTCATCTGTTGTTGTATTGTAAGACTGCAAATGAAGGGTTGCAAGTACGAGAGAAATTTAATTTGGTCGAGGAACGGTTAAAAAGATATACTTGAATTTGTGAGAGCGTGATCTTTTCATGTACTTTTATTTCCAAATTGTGTCCTCGTAATTCAGCTCTAATAATGTGCTTGGTTTTCAATCTCCGTGACATTGCAGATTGAAACTTGAATCCGTTTGGTACAACTAAGTAAATGAATATATTATACCTACGGGGTAATTGAGAAGTTTATGTGTACTGTTAATGAATATTGAGCCAGAATCTAATAATAGATGGATGATTTGTCCTAAGGTTCATTTTGCAACCCTTACAAGTCTCATGGCTCTAACTCCCCAAGTACTGGAAAACCATGATATAAGTCGATTCAAGTGTCTGAAAGAGGTTTTGGGTTCTCCTTAAACCCAGTAGATTGTTTCAAAAAAAAAAAAAGTCCGAAAGAGGCTAAAAATCCCTGTTGTGCTGGGGGGGGTAAGATATGCAATGTTTGGCTTGGACTATTATAAGACTATAAGACTTCGTAGTCTTGTGCATCAGTTGGCTCTGCCATATTTTGAGTCGTTAGGTTCGCGTGTTTGAAACAACGAACCAGTGGCACAAGCTGACAGGCGAAGTAAAGCAAAGAAATAAGCATAATGGTTAAAGGAAGAACATTAAAAAAAAATAATTTCCCCGTAACGAAGTCTATTCTGTTTGGATTTGTTTTTACATTGGAAGTAATTTGTTTTGTATTGGTGAGAAGTGGGATACAAGATGTGTTTAGTGACATATTGAAGGAATCGAGAAGACATTGGGTTGATAGAACTAGTATACAACCATTGCACGCTAGATGGGTTTAGCTGGAGCCACTCCTTGATGAAACTAAATTTGTACGTTCTGATTCTTGGGTATGATTTGCTTTCCAACAAGAATGACTATCTACTAGAATCTGTGCTAGTATTGGCTGTGAATGTAAGTCTATTCTGGATGTCTGTGTTTATGTCTTGTCCACTGTACTTCTTTCAACTCTTGAGAACATTTTTGTACTCCCAGAGCTTGAGTAGGTAGCTGATAAACTAGCAAAATACACTAGAGCCTTAGTTTTCAAATATTTAGGAGAACAAAACACACATACTGCAACATTAACAAGCCCAAAAATCTATTTCAAAAATTAAGCCCCGGAGAATATTTTGTTTTAAGAGATGCTAAAAGTATGCAAAATTAACCATAATACATAGTAGCAGTGTAGCACACAGATAACAATAAAGCCTTCGCTGTCACCGTAGAACAAAAATGCAGTGATTGGTTAGTCCTTCAGCCACTGTATTGTTGAATTCAGGGTTATCTTCTGGCTTAAGAGAATCCATCCAGACTCAGGTAACCAATTCAGTAACATAACAAAGAGACATCTGAGTTGCTGACACTGTAGAAACAAAATGAACTGACTGATTTGTTCTTCAGCCACTGTATTGTTGAATTCAGGGGTATCTTCTGGCTTAAGAGAATCCATCCAAACTTAGGTAACCCAATTCAGTAACATAACAGAGAGATATAGAGTTGCTGACTCCGTAACCAAACTAATTCACTAAATGTTTTAAGAGACATGAAGTACACATTCTGCCGAGCCTCTTGGAAACAATGCTATCTCATCTACAACTTCCTTTTTGTATTTTGGATTCATTGATAAGAATGACCGACCTGAAATTGTGATTTTTACCCTCTGCAAAACTTTTGCATCCTTCAGAAACAATCTAATCAAATCCTTCTCAATTTGCATCCCGGAAAACCCGCGAAATTCAATTGATTTGAGGCTTAGCAACAAACATCGAGGAATCAGACGAAGTGACCAACCATCACTATTGTTAGATTCATATTTGCAAAATCCTTCAGCAAAAATAAGTGATTCCAGATTAGGTGAGATATGGAGAAAGTTGAATAGCCTTCCAACAATCCAACATGGTAGCATACCCTCATCAAGACATCCATATCCAAGATAAAAGCTTGCACTCATTACTTCCAAATGGATTAAATTATGAAATGTAGACAAAATCGTCTGGAAGTGATCTTGATAGGAAAGAAGCTTTAAGCTATAATCAGATATAATTAGACGTTTCACATAAGAAAGACTGCTGAAAAGCTTAATTGCAAGATGACCAAGTTCACCCCTTTCCCCGCAGTCTGCTGAACGTGAAAGGACAATTTCTGCATCGAGCAATGTTAGAAATTTGTGCAGAACAAAATCCTTTGCAAGAACTGTGGAGTATTTGAATGACTGTAAATATGGTGCATTTATCTGGATATCGAAGTTCGGATATAACGAATCATTAATGAACAACCGCTTCAAATTAGGACCACAGATACTTAGATACTGTATATCCCATTTATACACTTTCAAACTCAACTCTTCAAGAATCGGGGAGTTGGAAAGCAACTTTTGGATGAATTGCTCATTTTCCATTATGACAGCGAGTCGAAGGATCTTGAGCTTTGGAAAATATACTGATTCCGGAAGTTTGAGAAAAGACTTATTTATCTCCAACATAGTCAGCGATTCACAAGTAAAAAGGCATGGCGGAAATGGAACACCTCTCCTATCAGTAAGAACAATCTCTTCAACTTTATGTCGTAGTACAGTATAGAAAGCCATCCATTAACCCGAGATTTATCAAAATAAGTATCGACAGAAACACGGGATTTCTTTATAGTTGGTGAATGGAGATCTTGGCGAATCGACAACACTCTATCTACAAATCCCATGAATGCATTGGTCTCTTCACCACAAATCCAAGTTAGAGGAGATCGCCAATTGTGTAAGTCAATAATGGGAATGGATGTCCATAGATACCTCCATTTTGTTGATAAAATGCTTGTAGCAACAACACATTTAATAGGAAGAAAAGAGAATATGTAATGAATGATAGGTTCTGGTAACTCACTGATCTTATCCTTTTCCCTTTCTCTTCTAGTATGGCTTCTCAAAATCACCATTTCAACAATCTTCTACTGCAAAATGATCAGAATTTAATTTTGTTAAAATTACCTCTCATGATAAACATATGGATAAGACAATTTATTAAACCCTAGAATAAGGAAATGAAACTTCTGAAATTTGAAGTTAAGCAATTCATCAGATCAAAAGATAATACAACAAATTGAATCACTTAATTACCTCAACTGATCGGGGTTTGACACAAAGAGTAAGATTTCAGGCAGGTTGCAGAAGTAAACTCTCAACCCATCAGAGACTTGGAGTTTTCTCGAGGATGAAAGGTAAAAAATGAGATTATGAAAAGCATGAACCCCAAATTACAAGCGACACGGCCGGGGTGGATATAAGGTGAATTGGTTAATGGGACTGGGGGCCATTTTGTGCCACAAAGACATATTTTGGGTTGTAGATTTTAGACCATGGGACGTTGGGTGACAACCGACAACTGCAAAATTTTGTCATATGGTGCAGATTTTGAAAAATATGTGTTTTTTTTTTTTTTTTTTTTTTGAAAGAAAAAATACTTAGGTATGAAAACAAAAAATTTCACCATCATCGCATTTTTTCACAGGGCGACCCCAAACGAATTAGGGGCGACACTAAAAGATAAAAAAGATCACCCAAACGTAAATCTAAGCTACCCATTATCTTTGATTTTTCGAAATGGCCAATATGCCCTTATATAATCGGTAGCCAACACCATAATCGGTAGGTTAAATTGAAACAATACCTACCGATTATCAATACCTCTAGATTGTGTAGACTTCGACTAATAATCCCTTTTATAATCGGTAGCTTATCCAACTTGTAAGACTACCGATTATAAGGAGCCCCATATTCGGCCTTGGCCAAATTCCATAGGTTTTGAGGGTTCGAGCCAACCATAACCACTTGGCTTGAGTGTGGATGTAGCCATAATCGGAAGCCTAATAGGTTACATACACTACCGATTATAAGTTGCCCCAAAATGAGTTTTTTATAAAATCCTTCACGTAATGAATTTTGAAATCTACCATAATCGGTAGGGTATATAATTATATAACCCACCGATTATAACGAGCCCCGATCCAACCTTTGCCATATTTCATGGGTTTTGAGTGCACACGACCGACCATAACCACTTGGTTAGTGTTTTGGATGCAGCGTTAATCGGGAGTTAAATATATTACCAAACCATCCGATTATGGGTTGCCCCAAAATGAGTTTTTTCTAAAATCCTTCATGTAAGGGAATTTGAAATATACCATAATCGGTAGAGTTACCAACTTGACAACCTACCGATTATAAGGAGCCCCAGATCGAACCCTTGCCAAATTCCATAGGTTTTGAGTGTACAGAGCCAGGCATAACCATGTGGTTCGTGATTTGGATGTAGCCATAATCGTAATCCAAATAGGTTCCACAACCTACCGATTATAGGTTGCCCCAAAATGAGTTTTTTCTAAAATCCTTTATGTGATGAATTTTGAAATCTACCATAATCGGTAGAGTTTATTACTTCTTACCGCCCGATTATAAGAAGCCCCAAATCCAACCTGTGCCAAAATCCATAGGTTTAGAGGGTACAGAGCCAGACATAACCATATGGTTCGTGATTTGGATGTATCCATAATCGTAAGCCAAATAGGTTCCAAAACCTACCGATTATAGGTTGCCCCAAAATGAGTTTTTGCTAAAATCCTTATTTGCGAAATTTTGAAATCTGCCATAATCGGTAGATGATAAAACTTATAATCCTACCGATTATAAGTGGCCAGGGATTCAACCTTTGCCAAAAACTATAATATTCGGTAGCCAAAACAATAATCGGTAGTTTCACAAAAAATAATCGGAAGCAAACTCTTGTAATCGGTAGGTGGAGTCTATATATTAGTGTTTGGAAAAAAATTTTTTATGACTCATTGTGAGGTAACTCCGATTGAGTGAGAGAAGAAGAAGAAAAAAAGAAGAAGAAGTGGGTATATGTTGCCAACTTCCGATAAACATGGATGGGTAGGTTGCATGGCTTGCAAGAAGAAGGACGTGAAGTTTTTTGAAGTTCAAGGTTCACTACTACCGTTTAGAGATGAAGATTTGGGGTATATGTTGAATGATCAAAACTTTGATGGAGATGAAACCCTAGACAACGCTTTCATGGAAGAAAATGGAGAATCACCGAGATCGAAGCTAACGATGCATCAAACATACGGGTATGTTGTTAACAAACTCTAATACCCATGTTATCCATGTTATGTGCGTTTGTGTGTGTTTCGAACGTGAAAATTCGATTTGCATGCATTGAATGACATGAACGACATATATTCGGTAGTTAATTTAGTAAAATATCTACCGATTATCAATAATCGGATATATTTTGATGTATTAATCTGCCGAATATTAAAAAATCCCCAAATTGAAAGCTTCAATTTCTCACAATCGGAAGTTTTATACATGAATAAACGTCCGATTATTGATATTTAATAATCGATTGGTTTATGAATTTATAGTCCCTCCGATTATTGAAGCTTTTTATACAGAAGAATTGTTCATTTGTGTATGTCGTTAATCGGTATACTATATTCGTACATGACTACCGATTTCTCATAATCGGTTATGTTGTGTAGTATTAAATTACCTATTGTTTTTTAATCGGTTACTTATTATCTAAACTTCCTTCCGATTTCTAATGCATAACTTGTTGTTGTTGTGCGTAGGCTGTTGTAGCGGTTGATGACGATTATTATTTGAGGCCTGATACTTCCCTACACTATGCAAACGATTTGGTATGTTCATGAATTATCTTTTCTTTTTCCAATCATGTATGTTATATGGTTATGCTTATTTTTTTTTGGTTTGTTATATGCGCATTTAGATATTTGGAAGTAAGAAGGAAGCAAAGGAATGGCTTATGAACAAGGCAAAAAGAAGATGTGCGTAGTAGTTCATAACCCTTGCGTGAAGGACATTAGGTTTGAAATGGTTTGTGAGCGAGGTGGGAAGAAAAAGAGTCACGAGGGAAAGAATAATAAGTATGTAAGGAAGACGGAGAGGAAGAAGTACCGAACTCATACAAAGAAGATTGGATGCCCATTTAAGATTGTCTTCTATAAGCCCGATGGTAAGGAAAGTAAAGATTGGAAAATGTCTAAAGTTGCTAATGGTTGTCACAACCACGATGATCCGGATACTCTTATTGGACATGTAATGGTTGCGAAGTTAAAAACACATGAAATGGAGACGGTGAGGTCTATGTGTATCCAAAAGGCGAGTGCGATCTTAAGTAAAATAAAGGCGGACGACCCCGACAACTTGTCTTCTTTGTCTACAATTAGGTCGGCCCTAGCTACGATCAAAAGGACGGAATGGGATGGTAGAACGGTCATGCAACAATCGCGGTGGTTAGGCCGAGTTACACGATTACACGTTGAGAACGGAAGAAAAGGATGGTAAAGTGGTACGTATTTTCTTGGCACATCCCGAAATGATAAAATTGGCTCAGTATTTTCATCAAATTTTGTTGATAGATGCCACTTATGAAAGAAACTTGAAGAAATTTACGAAATAAACTTGAAGAAATTTGAGGAAGAATATTGCAAGGACTACCCAAAACCCGTTGAGTATTGTAAAACACAATGGTTATCGATTAAGGAGAGGTTTGTGTATGCATGGACATATGAATATCGTAACTTCAAGAACGAGGCGACAAGCATTGCGGAGGGGTCTCATGGCCGATTAAAGAAAATACTTCTAGGTAGTCAAAATGGAGTTGTGTCGATCCAAGAAGCAATCCATGAATTCACCAATCGTGATCTCATAAAGATTAAGGATTCTATGAAATTTAGTGTACATAAATTCCCTACGGAACATGAAAGGGAAAGATTGCTTCTAAGGGGCATTGTTCATAAAGTTTCAAGTTGGGCAATAAATCACATGATGGAACAATTGAAGTTGTATAAAGCTTACGATGACGAGAATACGGTTTGTGTTTGCAAGGATATGATAGGTATTGGTCTCCCATGTCATCATAAAATGGGTAGGTACGTCGATGTGATTGACATCAAAGATATTCATCCATTTTGGAAGCAATTAAATTTCACTCCAAGCACCCCCGTAGTCGATGGTCCGTCGTTCATGGAGTCGGAATTGTGTGCAAGAATAGCCGAGCGTTATGCTACAACAAATGGCGCCAAGAAGCAAATATTGATGCATGATTGGGAGCAAGCTCTTCACCCTCGTTTAAGGGAGGTTGATGAACCTATTAAGCAAAAGGGGGCGGGTAGGCCAAACACCGAAGTGTCGAGGACCATTGAAAGAAAATAATTAAAGGAGCATTTGTCTAATAAAAGAATATTGTGTCGGCATGAGCGTTCGGAAGCCTAATTTGAAGATGAGCCGCAACCCAAGAAAAGAGGTCGTCCAAGAAAAGATCAAAATGGACCAACCGGACAACAAGTGAGTCCAAAGGTCTCTACGAAGCCTTCTCAAGTAAGTCAAGCCGATGCGGTGGAAGAAGTTGTGTTAGTAGAGACCCAAACTAGCTCCGTAGTTATTGATCAAATGAGCGACTCGCAACAAACACAATCAACGGAAATGGTGACTATAAGAGAGAAGTATGGTACTCTTCGTTGTCCTAGGGATTTACATGGAAGACCAACACGATCAAGGTATACGATTATAGAAGAGTATATGAAACAACTCCCTCCACTCATTGTTCCATTTGTTTTGTCCACCGATGAGGTTGATGGGGATGGCAATTGTGGGTTTCACGTCGCCTCGGAACAAATTGGTTACTTTGGAGAGGCGGTGAACGAAGATGTCACCCAATGGCAAAATTTAAGAACTAAGATGGAGGTACAACTAATAAAGGACAAGGATTTCTATATGGAGATGATGAAGGAAGGAGATAGGCACGACAAAGAACTAGAATTCAAAGACTTAGTTGCGCGTGTAAAGTGCCAAAAGGGATTGAAGACAATCGGATCCAAGTATTGGATGACAATGCCTAAATGTGGATATCTCTTAGCGGACGCTTTGAATTGCGTGGTACATTTCTTTGTTCCTCCTAGGTATGGACATTCTTTTACGTTTACACCTACAAGGACGGTTTGCGATGAATCATTAAAGATAGAAGAATTGTTATGGCATTTGTGAATGAGATGCATTTTATTGGTCTAAGAGTAAAGATGGATTGCCCATTACCTCCGTTGGGTGGTTTGAGTGATTACTTCCCAACGAATCATTGTAACGATTGGTTGAAACAATATGAGACCAACATGTTGGATTGGGATCGCGTCATGAAGGAGGATTTCCGGAAGGCCTACTTTGGAATTGGTTCCCTCGGATGATGAAGATAAATGATCGTTATGTTTGAAAGATGTATTTTGGAAAGCCCTATTTGTACATGTTTTTTTTTGAATTTTGTGGAAAATACTGTGAAGTATAAATCTATAATCGGTAGTTATATTTTTAATATATCAACCGATTATACAAGCTTTTGTAAACAGACTCAATCAATATTATAATCGGTTATTAACTTTTTGAATTTATCTTCCGATTGTAAGGCTGACAAAACAACTGAATTTTTTTTTCCCAGAATCGGTAGATTACATATTACATAAACATCCGATTGTCACCAAACTCTGACAAAAAATAAACTGTAAATGTTTCCCAGAATCGGTAGACAACATATTGCATAAACTTCCGATTGTCACCAAAGTCTGACAAAAAAGATGAAAATCTTCCCAGAATCGGTACACAATATATTGCATAAACTTCCGATTGTCACCAAAGTCTGACAAAAAGATGAAAATCTTCCCAGAATCGGTAGACAATATAAAATAATAACTTCCGATTGTAGCCATCAATCAACATTTATACTGTTGTGACGGACTTCGAGAATTCATAACTTCCATCATAAGTGAATTCTTCACCCTTTTCCACTAAGTACTGTCTTTTTGCGAGTGTCTCCTACATAAACAAACATAAAATAATGTCAACTTCGTTTTAGTAAGAAAGATTAAACACCCGGTGTTATTTAAAAAGAATAACCGAGCGTTATACTTACAAATTGTTGGATCGACAAGCTTAAGTGGCTAGTGTTAAACATCCTCTTTTGTATCGTTATGTAATCATTTACCCCTTTTTGGACAAGTCGGAAACGATCATGAACTTGTTGGAGTGATCTTTGCTTTGGATTTCCATACTCTCGCACAAATTGGCTATATACCCTCGCCCAAAAGACTTCGGGTGTTAACCTTCCTACTATGACATCTTCACGTCTTGTTTCACGATACCATGTTTTCACAATGACCAAATCTTCAGCTGCGTCAAACGTTGCCATGCTTGTAAGTTGAGATATAGAATGAATTCACAAGAGTAGACGATGGAAAATCTATTTGTAGAATACACGATTCTATATATGTGTTGTTTGGTGCATAAATAAGAAGAGTTTACCCTCCTTATATAGATGAGAGTCCCAACGTCTCTTTTTTTTTTGAAAATATGTCCGTTGATGCATACTTTTACACGACTGTACTGAAATTAAGTACAATTATTACACACAATCGGTAGGGAATGGTTGAACAAAGCACCCGATCATGCGTAATCGGTAAATATTTATTGTTATATACTTCCGATTATATGATGTTTTGTCAACGAGTTCTCGATTTCATTAGAGTAGTATAATCGGAGGTTTATCAATATGTATTATCAACCGATTGTGTGTGGTTTTCGAGGCACGGCTAGTTTCTTTTGAATGAACTAGCCGTTGGAGTATAATCGGTAGTTATATCAACAATTAAAACTTCCGATTATCATAAATATTTTGAAATTCACAACAATATCACCGACACATGTAACACATCATCATAATTTTACATTGAACTCCCGCAATTCTATTACAAGGTATTATGATTAGCGTCGTGGACGTGTTGGACGAGTCCTAAACGGATTAAATCTTTCCATCGCCCCAAGGATTCTAAAATGAGCTTCATAACGGAAGCTTGATCTTTTCCATCTCCGCCATTCCCCTAGAGATCATTCTATAACCTCATCATTGGTTTCACCCCTCAATCGATATTGATTCACAAAATAAGTTAAATGGACGAATTCTTCGACGTGTCCATTTATTGAACCAACTCGGCGAAAAGATCATCATATATACTCGAGTGACGGTTGTTTGGAGTTGGAGAATTTGTGTCGGTTGTATTTGTGATTGTTTCGATTATAAAGCAAGGATAACAAGAATTTTTCGTGAATTTTCCCCAAATAACTCATACTCATTATGCCTCCTTGCCTACGTTCTTCTCCTCGTCTCGGATAGAATTGAACATAGCGCCTACATAAAGATAAATCTTCTTCGATCGTGAACTCCGTAGGATTAATGAATGGTTGGGCCATTATGTTGAAGATGATGTTGGAGATAGTTTAAAGGTATTTGTGTTCCATAGAGAGTAAAAGGATACAATCCTTATATAGAGTTTAGAGTTCCAACGGCTCTATTTTGTTGGGGCAACTGTATAATCGGTAGTCAAATGAAGTAATAAGACTTCCGATTATACAGTTGCCCCAAATTTTGTTTTTGCATAAATGTCATTTTTTTCGAATTTGGGAACTAGAATAATCGGTATGAATAAGACTTCCGATTGTACAGTTGCCCCAAATTTTGTTTTTGCAGAAATGTCATTTTTTTCGAATTTGGGAACTAGAATAATCGGTAGTGAATAAGACTTCCGATTATAAAGTTGCCCCAAATTTCTTCCTTGGCAAAATCACCAATTTTGGGAATTTAGGAGCTACTATAATCGGTAGTCTCGTGAGGTTATTGTTCCTACCGATTATTATAGAAGCAAGATACGCGTTTCGCACAAAATCGATATTAATCGGTAGTATAATATCGTTACTAATCTTCCGATTGCTGTATAATAATCGGGCACAAAATAGCTTCCGATTATGTAAGGGCATTAACGTATTCTCCGCGTTTTTGGACATCCCTTAACGGTGTATATGGGTTGGGAATAAAAAAGTCGCCCCTAAAAATGCGAGGAAAAAATATGTGTTCATGATACGTAGTTCCATTATTTGAGAACTAGCTAATTTTTTTATATCAATTCAATAAAATAAAAATGAAGTAAGAATGACAGAATTTCTTCCTTTGGCAAGAATTTAAATAACGCTTATCAGCTATATCTCTAACTATCTTAATTTCTGTGCAAGAGAAAAAAGAAATGAATAAAATGAATTTAAAGAGATCATATATTAGGGTCGTAGGCTACACTGATCCATGGAGGAAGAAATGATCGCCTTAGAGCTCTTTGATATTGTTGTTGAGGATCATAATGCTTATTCTAATCAGTCTGATCAACAGAGGCAGCTGCACCAGCACCGACGGAGTGGCTATCAATGACAGAATCAACAACAAGTGAAGTGTTTGTGGGTAGTGGGGGAGCAATGACAGCATTGTCAAGACCAGCAAAGTTCATGGTCGTCATAGCATTATTTGGTGGACAGCGACCACAGCCACTATTTCTTGGGAAGTTGGTACAACAAGAAGGTGCACGAGGATTCGGGACTGGTGCTCTTTGTAAGGACTGATGATGAGTAATGAGCTCAATCATTTTATTGTCATCGACCTCGTCTTGTTTAATAGTCATTAACCAAATGATATCTCCTTGTAATGGCCTCACTGCTTCAACTCCTGTTAATTTCAAGTTGTTGCATGATGCATAATAAACTGATATGAAAACCAACATTAGCTTTTTGAAGAAATTTCTTCGTTTTTTGATCAAATCAGCAACCATTTTGATCAAATCAGCACAAGTTTGTAACTGAGAGAAAAAGGAGAAAAGCCGAGGCTAATTTTTATAGGGTTTAAACTTTAAACTTTAAAGGTTGTTGTGATGAGTAACAAAAGATGTTCAATATATATATATATATATATATATATATGAGCGAAGTGGGTTTGAATATTGAATCCCTGTATATCCATTTAAGTCAGAAGTAAATAGTTATTTAACGGAAAAACACGGAATTGAACGACTAACAATTAAGGAGTATCAACAACAAAGATTGAAAAATTCAAAATGTAGAACAAAAATTGTTTGAACGGGTCCTCGGGTTTATTCAAGTATTTTTGAAGGGGTGACCAGGCCAAAAGAATGCCCAAGCCTATGAATTACTTTGTACTTCCTCCCATGAGCTTAATTTTATAATAAACTTATTTATTCCAACCACACCAATCGATCGTAGTTACTTAGCTAGCCAACTTTTGGGATTTGAACGACGACCACATCTGGTCCGCACTAATCCCTTGGTGACGTTATATCAACAAGATTAACCGGTAGACAAATTTGTTTAGCAACCAATCACTGAGCAATAAATTGAACCCAAAAAAGTTACAAAATCACATAGTATATTACGGTCGAAGGCATACACCAATCCGTGGAAGGAAAAATTAAGGCCTTTGGCCTCTTTGATATTGTTGTTAGGATCCTAAATTAATGCCTATTCTGATCAGCGACAGAATCAACAAGAAATCAAGTGCTGGTGGGCAGTGCAGGAGCAACGACAGCTTTGAAGTTCTCAACAGCAGCAAAGTTCGTGGTCTCCATTGTTGGAAAAAACTGGGTTGCAATAGAAGATGAAATAACACAGGAAAAGAATGTTGTACTCCAAACTTTCAAGGCTCATACGATTTCTTTTAGACAATTATTTCTACCCTCCCAATAAATTGGCGATTATAACAGGTATGTGAAATAATGCCTTCAGGATACAATGAAAGCCCTACAACGGAAATTGAATTCAAGGTTTGTACCCCTTGATCCAATCAAGAACACATGTAAACATGATTTCTGATGATGCTTTAGAAAAGAGAGAAAATAGAGAAGGTTTTTCGATATATGTATTGAACGAGTTTTGGGAGATGCTATTTATAAAGGCTTTGACATCTTTTCATCAACATGTTTCTCTTCACGAAACGATGCTATTTATAGAGGCTACACCCCCCAGGACCCCCCCTTGGATAGCGTAGTTGAAAATATTCCAACATTCTCCCCCTATTTTCAAAAACCATAAAACAAAGTTAAAAATTTTAAATCAGAATGGCTGCATCACCGAAGTGACTGCCTACGTACCCGAGTGGGATCAAGCCATCGTAGTTCAAGCACAATTGAGACTAAGCATCATCGTTGAAATCAACACATAAATGATAGGTATCTTTTGGATTTGAACCTTCACTTAGTGTAAGAAACTCAAAGCCTGATCGAGATTTTATGGTGAAACCAGGTCTTGAACCAAGTATCCCTTATGATAAAACCGGAATCTCCACACATATTGATTTCATAAATCATGTGTTCTGTAGCAAAGCACTTTAATGGCCATGTGATTATATCCTTGATTCATGAGTCTTCTTTAGAGAACGGTCTTCTTCTCTTAGGAAACGGCTTTGATTTCCATACTCATATAGGTAAGTCTCGAAGGTGTTTCTGCGATACACCTTTTACTAATCACGAGACTCATTAAGGATTTACATCCATCCTATTTTCTTGCAGAACCCATCACTAATTAGAAATAGGAAGTTTTATATTAGTGCTCCATAATCTACATCCATAACTTGTTGGTACCACATTGAACCTTGTTTATCTTTTTCAAAACATAGGTTGGGTTTCTGCTATGGGAGATCAAACTTCTTTCACAGACCTTAGTCCCATTTCTTTACTTTTTATTGAAACCACCGAACTTGGTAGACTCTTCGTAAATGGGTCTTCCAAATTCCTCTTTGATTCAATAAAGTTAACCGTAACCACTCCCCTCTTGAGTAGTTGCCTAACCATTTGATGTCTAAGACTTGCATGTCTTGACTTTCCATTATAAGTCTTATTTGAGACATTATAGATAGTAGCTTGATTATCACAATTAATCAAGACCGCCGGAGTTGGCTTAAAATGGAATTTCCATAAGTAGGTTCCTAAGCCATTCTGCCTCCTTACATGCATCCGTTAAGGCTATTAATTCTGACAACATTGTTGAATCAGAAATACAAGTCTGCTTCTTGGAACTCTAAGACACAGCAACACCCCTAATGTAAAGATCCATCCAGACGTTGATTTGGACTTGGCCTCTACATCGTTCCAGTTAGCATCGTTGTACCCTTCCAGTGCAGCGGGATAGCCTTGGTACGCCCAGTCGCCTCTCGTGGATTTTCATAACCCAGCTGCGCAAAAATGGGATATGCATATGAAGTAGATGGCCAAGTTATTACATATAGCATGATCGATACAGAAATGGATCGAGCCATCTGCTCCTTTATCCGAGAAAAGATATTTCTTTTTTTGCATGGTCCAATCATTGATCCCTAGAATTTCTACAATAAATTAGGTAGGTTACTAGTATAGTTCCCTATCCACGATTCTGCCAAAATTCATTGTACCTTTCAAGTAAGCCATAACTCTTGAAACTGGTTTCCAGTGTTCATATCCTGGATTACTTGAGAAACGACATAACACTCCCACGGCTTGGGCTATGTCCGGTCTTGTGCAATGCATAGCATACATAAGACTTCCAATGATCTTTGGAATACTCAAGTTGTGCATGAGTACGTCCGGTGTCTTCTTTAACTTGATAGTATGGTCTAAAGGAGTAGGTCTTTGGATTGTCATCAAAGTGACCATATTTCTTGAGAAATTTCTCAATATAATGAGATTGGGTTAAAGCCAACTCATTTCCCTTTTTTGGGATCTTAATTCCCAAGATTACATCAGCCTCTCCTAAATCCTTCATATCAAAGTTAGAGATAAGAAACTTCTTTGTTTCTTCCACAACATATATGTCGATCCAAAAATAAGCATATCATCAACATACAAACAGAATTACACATCCGAACTATCATGCTTACCATAGATACATTTATCCGCATCATTCACCACAAAACCATATGACAAAACCACTTTGTCAAACTTATCATGCCATTGCATGGGAGCTTGCTTCAAGCCATAAAGAGATTTTACTAACTTGCAAACCTTCTTTTCTTGGCCTGGCAATATGAAACCTTCAGGTTGTTTCATATATATTTTTTCTTCCAAATCTATTAAACAACGAATAGATGAGATGTGAGCAACAGGAGCATATGTATCAAAGTAATCAATACCATGTATTTGCTTATAACCCTTAGCAACTAATCTGGCTTTGAACTTATCAATGGAACCATCGACATTCATCTTTCTCTTGAAAATCCATTTACATCCAATAGGCTTTACGCCCGGAGGTAAATCACAATATATCCAAGTACCGTTGGTCAAAAGAGAATTCTTTTCATCATTGATAGCCTCTTTCCAAAAACTAGCAAAATTGGAACTCATAGCCTCAGCATAAGTTTTAGGGTCATCATCAACATGCATAACATATTTGGTAACACTAAGAATTCTATTCTTATTACCTTTTATATCTACTAAGAATTCTATTCTTATTACCTTCTACAAGATATGTTATAAAGTCTGGACCAAAAATTTTCTCTATTCTTGCTCTCTTAATCCTTCTAGGTTCGATATCTTCTATGGGTTCAGAAGTATCCTCCATGTCTCGAGTAGGAACAGAATGATCATCATTCTCATTAGTCTCTTCAGATTCTAGACTAGGTAACAATGAGTTCTCCATGGGTTGCATTTGAGAACTGTTCCTATTTAAGTTCTCAAAGAATTCCACATCTACAGATTCTATAATCTCAAAAGTGTCAAGGATTAAAAATCTGTAGGTGATACTATTAAGAGAGTATCCAACAAAAGCACATTTATAAGCCCTGTTTCCCAGTTTTGGTCTTTTAGGATCAGGCTTTCGAACATATGCTAAGCAACCCCAGACTTTAAGTCTCTTCAAGTTTGGTTTCCTCTTAAACCACAATTCATAAGGAGAAACATTCTTCTTTTTTAAAGGAACTCTATTCAAAATATAACATGCAGACAACATAGCTTCACCCCACAAAGAATTATGCAAACTAGAACTTATAAGCATGCAATTAACCATATCAATCAAAGTTCTATTTTTCCTTTCAGCCATACCATTTTTTTGAGGTGTATAAGGTGCAGTAAATTGATGAATTAAACCATGCTCTTGACAAAAGAATTTAAATTCATTAGGAAAATATTCACCACCACGATCAGAACGTAAAATCTTAATTTTCAGTCCTAATTGTGTCTCTACTACGCTTTGTATATTTTGAATATGTCAAAAGAATCATCCTTAGATTTCATCAAATATGTATAAGCATATCTAGTACTATCCTCTATAAAAGTGACATAATACTTATTTCCACCACGAGTGGCATAACCATGCAAATCACCCACATCACTGTGTACTAATTCAAGTAAGGAAGAATTTCGTACTACAAACTTATGGGAAATTCTAGTTATCTTTGCTTGCACACATATTTCACATTTAGAAGCATGATCAAAATTCCAATCAGAAATCAAACCTAATCGTTTCATGTTTCTAAGAGAACCATAATTCACATGACCAAACCTAGCATGCCATAAATTAACAGAGTCAACAATATAAGCAGAACCATTATTTATTAAATTAAGCTTAATCATCCCATTACAAGCATATCCTTGTCCAACAAACACACCATTTTTGGACAATACAAACTTATTAAACTCATAGGTCGTCTTGAATCCAACCTTCATAACAAGGTCGCCGGAAACAAGGTTCTTTACAATGTCGGGGACATGTAACACATTAGTAAGAGTAATAACATCTTTCCCGAAGTAAACGAGAGTTCAACAGTGCCTTTCCCAATGACTTGCTGTGTTGGTCGTTTGCGGAGACAACTTCGTTTCCTTCTCCACTATCCGGTTCGTATGTCTTGTAAAGATTTCTATCTTTACAGATATGGACAGTTGCACCATTGTCGTACCACCATCCACCCCGGTTTCAAAGAACGGCATTGGCGGCTTGCACCACGATCACAAGTTTGTCATCGACCATATTTTCCTCCTTTTTACGGTTCTGCTTTGTTGTTTCTTTTTGAGGCAGCAGTCCACGAGCAAAATGGCCGGGTTTGTCACGAAGTAGCAATTGCCCTTCTTCTTACTCTTCTTGTTGGGATGATGCTTCTTAAACCGAGTATCATTCTTAGGTTTCAAGGAATTCGGTGTCTTAGATTCTTCTACGCTATTCACCTTAGAATGGTTTTCAGACTGTGGACTATCCTTAAGTTCTCGTTTACGAGAGTCCTCTTCTATTCGAAGATGACGCTGTAGTGCCTCTAAATCATAGTCAGTCTCAGCTCGCTTAAGTTTCTTCTTATAACCATTCCAAGAAGGGTGAAGACAAGAAATAATAACCCCAACAACAAACGCAGAGAAGGAAGTTCAATTCCGGCATCCTTAAGATGATTAACAATGAGTAAAAGTTCAACGACACTGGGCAATGATTGAATTACTGTTAACCATCTTAAAATCCATGAAGTTGCAAGTCAGGAATTTCTTGTTGCTTGCTTCAGAAATCTTGTATTTGTTGTCAAGCGCAGTCCATAATTCCTTTGCAGTCGCAATACTCCGATGTGCATTGTAAACAGGAGTTTCCAGGGCATTCAAAATATGACCACGGCACATGAAATCATCTTCCTGACGCTTCTTTCGTTTGGTAATCAAATCAGGAGTATCTTTGTCTGACGGTGCAGGAATCGCCTCCAATCCATCTTCAAGTATGTACCACAACTTGATGGTGATCAGAAAAAACTTCACAGTCTCTTGCCAACGAGTAAAATTTTCACCATCAAAACGTTCCAGTCGAGTAAGGGTTTGGTTTATCACTTGCAGGGATTGTGCAGTAGCATTCGAAGTTGAAGATTCACCCTCCATTGCCAGAAACTAATTGTCTAAAACTGTTGGAAAAAACTGGGTTGCAATAGAAGATGAAATAACACAGGAAAAGAATGTTGTACTCCAAACTTTCAAGGCTCATACGATTTCTTTTAGACAATTATTTCTACCCTCCCAATAAATTGGCGATTACAACAGGTATGTGAAATAATGCCTTCGGATACAATGAAAGCCCTACAACGGAAATTGAATTCAAGGTTTGTACCCCTTGATCCAATCAAGAACACATGTAAACAGGATTTCTGATGATGCTTTAGAAAAGAGAGAAAACAGAGAAGGTTTTTCGATATATGTATTGAAAGAGTTTTGGGAGATGCTATTTATAGAGGCTTTGACATCTTTTCATCAACATCTTTCTCTTCACGAAACGATGCTATTTATAGAGGCTACGCCCCCCAGGACCCCCCCTTGGATAGCGTAGTTGAAAATATTCCAACATCCATAACATTATTTGATGGACAAAGGCCACCATCCGCAGGTTTAGGGAAGTTAGTACAAGTAGAAGGTGTACGAGGATCCGGAATTGGTATACGACGATCTGGAACTTGGGATGGATCTGGATCTGGTGTACCCCGATCTGGAACTGGTGCTTGATCAGGAGCTGGTGCTATTTGTAAGGGCTGATTACGAGTAATGAGCTCAATCTTTTTATTGTTATCGACCTCCATTATCGTATCTCCTTGTAATGGTCGCACTGCCTCAACTCCTGATAATTTCAGTTTCAAGATGTTGCAAGATGAAAAAACTGATATTAACACAAACAATACCGTTTCGAAGAGATTTCTTCTTGTTTCGACGGCACCAACCATTTTGAGATAAACTTGCGTTTTGGTTTCTTGAAGGAAACGAAGAAAGGATGGTAAGAGTTTCTCCACTGGCACGTGTGCGGAGATAAATGTCAAAATCCACCCAAGATACACATCCATATTCTCTAAAATTATTCTCCAACCATGATGTCTTAAACCAATGTATAGATGACTTTGGGTAGACATTGTCAAGGTGAATGTCTAGTTTTAGACAATCCCCTTAACATTGTCTACCATCCTAGTCAGCTTTTACATAATTGACTTTAATATATTAACTAACCATTTTTAGCCTTAATAAAATCTAAATTATGGAAAGTAAAATTTATACTAACTAGTAAGGACACATGTGCGATGCACATGCTTGAATTTTTACTCATTCAACAATACTAAATTTGAATGTCATGAGATTTTTTTCCTAAAACAAAAATTTACTATTATTATTCGTTACGTAGATAACTAAAAGAGCTTTTCAAATATATAAATTTTAGAAAAATCCGTTGTATATTTTGGAAGATATTAAGTTTTTTAAAATTTTGATCTATTTTAAAAAAAAATTGTATTTATGTAAATATGTAAAAAATGGAGACAACTAAGTAATTTAGGGGATCTCCTACCAAAAAGAGCTCTTTTCATTATATTAGTATAAGATTAAAAGAAGAGGTTACATGCAATACTGTTGGAGATGGATTTTTTTCTCTCCCTAATTTTAAATAAAAATAAATTGAAGATGTCTTATTTGTGTTGCCACATAAGAAACACACACAATGACCATTGGAGAAGCTCTAAGGGTTTAAGGTCGCATAAGTAACGAGATGTTCAGTATATATGAGAGAATGGGATGACTCGGCTTAGGGTTTGAATATTGAATCTCCATATATACTATACTTGCCAAAATGAAAATATGCATTTGTCAGAAATATATAGTTATTTAGAGTAACTAAAAGATGAACAATTAAGGAGAGTATATAAGATTTTTAATTTATAGATACGTGATTAAGGATCGTTGAACTTCATGATAATCACACAATAAAATATGCAAGACTAGTTTAAGAGAAATACCTTGTATCGCAAATCTATCGTACATCAATCATCTTTGGAGCAGCGGTAATACCTTTGTGGAGGTCATGGTTTCTCTCTCTTGACCTTAGCTGTAATGAGTAATTCCTTAGACCCAACATCGATGGTTGTTGTGTCTCTTTTATAGGTAGAGAGAGGACCAAGTTCCTAGGATTTTAGTTTCAACTTTAGATCTCGACCGTCCATCAAGGAAGAGGGTAATTAGGAAATAACTCCTTAATGAAACCTAATAAGTTTAGCAACATCTCAATTAGCCCAAAGTTATCACATGGGCCCAATGAGATAATTCCATGTTATGGAAATTATCTTACATTCTCCCACTGGTCCATGAGATAATTTGTATACTGGTTAATTGTAGAAAACATAAGGCGCGCATAATTGCTAAACCAAATTTAATGGTTATCATAATACCTTGATCAATCAAACTGCTCATGCGAGTCATAGCGGTGGCACATTGTCCTGTTATCAATATGTTCCCTTCCATGTACCACAACATGAGTACCTTGCTCAACTAGGCCTTACATAGGAGTATCATAATGGTCCAGTGATGTCTTTATGAAAGACAATTTCTGTTAACATCATCCATTCCCATAAGTGTATACTAAATACGGATACAGAAATAAATTCAGAAATACATTATTAAGAGCTCAATAAGTGTTCAAAATAAGCACATAAATTAGCTGAATTCAATAATCAATTACTCCCACAGACCTAAGATTTTAATCTTTTCTTAAGAGGTCTTAAAAGGTAATTGTTCATTAAGTGCATCTCTGAATGCAATTGTGCTTAAGCGGTAAATGAACAACTATTGTTTCTGAATTTCCTAATTCACGCATATATACTCAAGGTTCATGTGTTTTTTTCCTATTGTATCATATCGTGCTTTAATGCTGCGAAGCTAAGACAGTAAATTTCAGCAATGTAGAGACAAACCTTAAGTCTCTAAGTATCGCAATCATAAATATTCAAACTCAATTGTGGGACTAGTATTAATGGATTCTTCCTTTATAGAATCCATAAATCCACAAAAATTGAAGTCTGAAAACCCAATCAACTCTTGTTGGGTTTTCTAACTAATTATAAGACATAAGTTAAAATAGTATCTCAAAATTCTTGATAGCTTTCCTGTAATTTGTTCTTCGATTCTTTAGGCAATTAGTTGACATATTAACAACTTGTCATAAGTTTCATATCAAAATTAAGACGTAATGAAGATTAAATTTATATCTTCTATCCAACATGAAATAAAATCTGTTATTATCTCAAAATTCCTTGAATATTCGATATATGCCTTATATGAGAGCTTTAGTAATCCATATGATATTACTATCACATGGTAAGCTTCATTGATATCCTTTATTTCAAAAAAATATAGAGATATGCATAAAGTCAAGATCACTACTCGTAGGTAGTATGTCTTAACATACAAGACCAAGAGTATGAATTTCTCCCACTGATCTTGAGGTATATGCATAAACCTGTAATAATTTCATCCAAAACTTGAAACATTTATAGTTTTGTTGAATTTCATATACCATTATGGGAGGCTGCTTAAATTTCATACTTTGATTACTAAAATTTGTAGACTAAAATTTATCATTAATAAAGGCTATTTCACATTTAATTAATGCAACTCTTAGGTCATACTGAGCTACTAATAATACTATGATAATTCTGAATAAGTCTTTCTTTGACACGAGAGAAAAACTTATTTATAATCAATGCATCATTTAAGAGTAAAATCTTTGGCAATAAGTCTTGCTTTATACCGTTTAAAATTGCTATTACAGACGTATTAGGTCAGAAAGGCCCACTTTCATACAACTGATTTGTGTCTTTCGAGCAATTAAACAATATCCGAGACTTGACTTTCAACCAATGATTTTTGCTCACATAGCATCAGTCCATTAATCAAAATTATTACACATAATATTTGTGAACTGAAAACCGAGTCTTTGCCATTCCATATCAAAATGTAATTTGTAAGAAAATCACTGAAACAACATGAATAACTTTCTTTCAATCTCTGTTGAGACCCTCTTAATGCTAGTTCATGTTGTTATCAAAAAATTTCTTTATTTGGCAGTAGTTATATTATGGAGTATCGGATCAATAATTTGTGGTCTTTCATTATCTAACATTATGATAATGAGAAGATTCACAATATTTGTAGAAATCTTAAATAAAGGGATCATTATCATGATTTCTTGAACAAATATATCCACGTACTCCCACTGATTATGCCATCATTAACGAATTTATATTTTCGGTTTCAATAGTCCCATACTACGGTTAGAACATTAATGAATGCCATTTGGATTATTTAGGAAAACCAATGAACCAGTAATTTTTCAAATCCAATTTTCATTCTTGGGAATGTAAGCCCTCACCTCCAACTGAACAACCATAACTTAAATGTGATTTAAACTAGGTTTCCAGCCTTTCTAGTCCAAAGTGTGTCTTTGAAACTCGCTTTCTTGGAAATCTATTTAAATTACACAGTTGCAGAAAGAACAAACATCCACAAATGTATAGCCATTATGCATGGCTCATCATGCTTCTAACCATTTTCATAAAAGTATGATTTATCCTTTTGATATACACTATTATGCCAATGATAAGTTGGCCTTGTGTATTGAGCAACAATTCCAAACTTTTGAAGATATTATGCAAAAGATTTAGGATATTATCCTGTTTTGTCATACCTTTCACAATATTCACCACCTTTGTCAGACTTTATGATTTTCACTTTATCTATAATTGCCTCTCAATTTCAATAATGAATGTTCGATAAAACATCCATGGATTGAGATTCATAATGCAATCGATAGATTTACACTAATAAAGAGGAGAGCGAAAAATCATCAGGTGATAAACAATTTTATCTTCCAAAAAACTGGACCATCAAAATTCTACAGAATAATCATAATATACAATTAATAAGAACAAAAGCTGAAATTTATAATAGAGATAAATGACAATTAAGCTTACAATAGTTACATACCTTCAATAAGAATCTCCTGTGGGTAAAACCTTATCAAGGAACAATGTGAGACATGAAAAATATCTGTGGATATTTTACATTCTCATAATTCAACATTATGTCTGTCAAATACTACAACTAGAATCACCTGTGGTCAACTCACGTCCTAAAATGTATTAACAAACTCCAATAATTCTAAATATGTTCAACCTAATATAATGTGAATTGTAGTCACCTGCGGGTGGCTATTATTTCACATGTATATGAAACATTTAGATAACCTTAATGCTTGTTTAATGTGTGAAGAAAAACTACTTGTGAGCAACATTGTTCTAATTGTTAAATCAAACTGTTGATGGTGGATTTTCGTTTAAGGTTAAATTTGTAAGTAACCAGAAAATCATGCGCTGACATCTTGCAAAAGACAAAGCCATTTATAAGTGACGGATACTCCTCACTTAATTCACCAAGAATGGAGCATGTAGCAACAATCCCATTCTGTGAATACATGAAATTCCTCCAGGTTGGAGCATGCAGCAACAATCCCTTCCTGTGAATTTCATATCAGCCTTGTATTTCCTGTACCCATTATCAGTGTGGCATGACGGTGAGTGTTACTCTTCTGAGTAACACGAACCTCAAGCACTATAATGAATCCATGTACGAAATACCCGTGTGCCGATTCTCGGTGTGTTATACTAGCCCGAGCCCTCTCGGTGTGTTATACTAGCCCGATTGAGCCCCTCTCGGTGTGTTATACTAGCCCGATTGAGCATCCGGACTTGACCCCTATCGTCTCCGGATATGATCTGATCGCAGTCATCCAACTCCGCAAGCATGATTGGATGACCACAGATCAATTCCATCACCCCCAAGCAGGTATGGAATACACACGGCCTTAGCCTGCCAAATATGATCTGATCGCAGTCATCCAACTCCGCAAGCATGATTGGATGACCACAGATCAATTCCATCACCCCCAAGCAGGTATGGAATACACACGGCCTTAGCCTGCCAAATATGATCTGATCGCAGTCATCCAACTCCGCAAGCATGATTGGATGACCACAGATCAATTCCATCACCCCCAAGCAGGTATGGAATACACACGGCCGACCCGCATGGTCGACCATTGGCCTTTGCTTGCCAAGAAACCGTCCATACCAAGCATTATGGACGGAAAACCCTAAACTAGGGTTTGCGGCGTATTACATGTGCCGCAAAACGTCTCAACCGTCCACCTTCGCAGGCATAGATGGAGGGTGTAGATATAGACTCAAAGGGCCCGGAGCATGTCGACACAATCACCATGTGACCGCCTACATACATGACCAGTCGGTCAAAACCAACCGTGGTTGGTTACAGCAAATTCGTCCGCCTGAAAGAGCATGGTCGCGCGGCTTTGCAAGCCAAAATTAGGGTTCAAGCCATCTCACGCGTCCATCTTCTCCGGCACGAATGGAGGGTCACAGATTAGATTGAGCAAGGGTCGGTCACACCAGCATGACCACCGTGGGCCCATCTACCTCCTCACGCGGTCGGCCAAGGCACATCATTCCCGGCCAACCCAAAACGCACGCCCAAACTCGTGCGGTTACACCTCCCAAATCCTAAATCGATCTCGACCACTCAACTTCACCGGACGAATTGGGTGGCTTAGATCACGTTTCATGAGACGGTAAGACATAGGTGTGAACACCAACCTACCACCTACACGGTAGTGTGATCGACCAAAACCAACCAATGATTGGTCGCTTCGAAACGCGTGCCCAAACTAGGGAAATCACGCCGGTTTCCAACTCCTTTGCGGCAAGGGATTTCTGCCGCAAGCCGATCTCGACCACTCCTCTTTACCGGTCAAATTGAGTGGCCCAGATCGCGCTTTCATGAGGGAACGGAATATAGGCGCCTACACCATCATGCCGTCAACACGCATGTATGGTCGGTCCTCTCCAAAATCCTTCCCATGCTTGGTTTCGACCAAGCTGAAGAGTGATGCTTGCGCACCTCTTTAAAAACCTAATTTCATCAACGGTCGCAGATGAGTGTCTCAAACATTATCTCATCCGTCCGACCTCACCAGACTTGGTTATACAACCCCGGTCGGGAGTTATTTGGTTAGTGAGCGGTCATTACACATCACTTTACCACACCGTAATGCAAGACTCACATAAAATACACACGATCTTTGCACAAGTATCGACTTTCTGAATAACACAGTTATTCCATTCAGCATTACATGCTATCTTTCGTGGATCCACGATCCACATTCCAGACATCAATCATGTCACAAACTGGGGGATACATACTGGGGTATTGGTCTGGCGGTTTACAGCGTGCAGCGCGCAACGCGCCATCACAAGAACGTGTTAGGAAGTCATGGACGGTTAGAGATGAACAGGAAAAGTGGGCAAGACTGGTCGTGTGTTACCGACACATAACTCCACTACTCCATCATTCCATTACCTCCACTTCCCACGAGAAACGTGAATGAGGCTCAATGACTTGTATAAATAGGTTCTCCGCCCTATTTCAAACAACAACAAGGAAAACAAGACAGAAAATCAACATCCAGAGCCTCCTTACATTAACCGTAAGCCTGCTCACTTTTCTGTCACAAGTCATAGCAAGCCAACACCTTCACAATCTCAACACCTTCTTCGCTTCCCTCCCTAAGATCAACCCCATCTCCTTCACTTTGTGACCGAAACAAGTCTGGAACGGCCATTTCTTGGTTTAGGCCGGACTTGCACAGATTGATCTCTCGAATCTACAAGCACTCACCGCGCAGTGCATTTGTTGTAGGTTTAAATTCATTCCTCATCACACCCCAAATTACCAAATTCGGCAGGAGTAATTTTCACCCATCAACAATTGGCGACCACAGTGGGAGATTAATCTCTCGGTTGTGAAATCAATTTCTTCAATACCCAATCCTGTTTGGCTAAGTTCCGAGATGGTTGGTCTTAGGACTTCCTCAACAAATCCAAATCCCGGTCGAAGTTCCTCCAACGAGGATGCCTCTCTTCCCAACGGCGCATCTGCTGGCGCGCAACAGAAGAACCCCAACTATGAGCGAGTTGGCTCGGATACTTGAGACTCGGACGGGGAACATGGAGCTGATCAAAGAAGCGGTAAAACGGCATCTTGGACATCCTCATCAAGATGACGTCGGAAATAAGCGTGCCGTGACCTCTACACCGGGGACTAGTTCCCCTCGGATCAACAGTTTTACTACGAACCGGAGGCGGTAGATCGGGAAGTCGTGTCTCTAGTGGAAGACTTGTGTGAACTCTTGCACCTCTCAAAAGATCAACGGGCAGAGACGTTTGCTGCAGTCAATAAAATAGCTCTGGACGCACACCTTGCTCCTTCTCGTCCAGGAGTCTCAACTGCGTCGGAAACATCCATAAACAATGTTACGTTCACAGAAGATGACATGATGGCAGAGGAAGGTCACAACCGAGCCCTACACGTTACCGCACACATCAAGGGTTCGAGTTCCTCGAGAGCCCTCGTCGACACGGGGCATCTTCGAACGTAATTACTCTCAAGACTCTCAAGACAGCCAAGGTCAGCCCATGCAAGATTGTACGACAGCCCACCACGATGACGGACTTAGAAGGGAATCAAACCAGCACATACGGGTACGTCAATTTGAATTTATCGGTAGGACCTGTTCAGTCACGAGCAAAGTTTGAAGTCATAGAAAAGGAGCCGGATTACCACATGATACTGGGGAGACCGTGGCTTCACCACAACAAGGTCATTCCTTCAACGTATCACCAGTGCCTGAAAACCGTGCTAAATGAGGAGGTCGTCCGTATTCCCGCATCATTGTCTCCGTATGCACCAATATGCGGAGTGGAGCTGTTCGAGTCAAAAGATGCTCCGCAGGGAAAGTCCGACAAAATCATTTGCACTCCACTACCCACGTGGGCTTCAATCCAGGAGGAAGACCGACTTACATCGCTGGGGGCCAAACACCACGACACACTCTCTCCGACGAGACGTCCATCTCCAACCGGTGAAACTTCAGCCCATCCTCACGCCAAAAGGGTACGCTCTTTCGAGGCAAGCCGTGATCAGAAGGGGAAGACAATATACCGGCGCCGCTGTTAGCAATTAGCAGGAGAGACTCTCCAGTCTCTCCGCCCAATTGGATGCTGCAAGGACGACGGAATACAAGAGGAGGTATTGGACGCCCCGCGACAGCTACAAGACGGAACCAATTCCACGACTGACGAGCTCGAGATCGTTAACATCGGGACTGATGAATCTCCCAGGCCGGTCTCTATCGGTTCGACTCTATCCACAGACGAACGTACAAGCCTGGTTCAACTACTCAAGGAATACCAAGATGTATTCGCCTGGACATACGAAGAAATGCCCGGTCTAGATGAAAAATTGGTCACCCATCACTTACACGTCATGCACGGATCCAAGCCAATCAAGCAATCTCCGAGGCAATTCGGACATGAGGTAGAAGAACAAATCAAGAATGAGATTCGAAGCCGCTAGCTGCTGGCTTCATCGGACCCATTCATCACCCGACACAGTTAGCCAATGTGGTCCCGGTAAAAAAGAAAAGCGGACAGTTCGATCTTTGCGTGGATTTCGGAGACTTGAACAAATGCTTGCCCCAAGGACGACTTTCCCCGCCTAACATCGACATGTTAGTAGACGCCACTAGCGGACACGGCATGTTTTCCTTTATGGATGGCTACGGCGGCTACAATCAAATAAGGATGTATGAGCATGATGCAAGTAAGACAGCTTTTCCGAACCCCTCTTGGCAATTTCTACTATCTTTGTTATGCCATTTGGTTTAAAGAATGCCGGCGCAACATACCAACGTGCTATGACGGCAATCTTCCACGACATGATGCATAAACAAGTAGAAGACTATGTGGATGATATTGTGGTCAAGTCAAAGGCTCGAGCCGATCACACCAACGTCTTACGGCAAGTATTTGAGAGGTGTCGGGAATACAAGCTAAAGATGAATCCTTTAAAATGCGCTTTCGGTGTCTCCTCCTGTAAATTTCTCGGGATTCCAAGTGACCAGGAAGGAATAAAAGTAGACCCGTCCAAGACTCGGGCTATCCTCACAATGCCGCCTCCCGAATCTGTGAAAGAGCTCCAAAGTTTCATGGGCAAGGTAAACTACATTCGACGTTTCATACCCGGGTTTAGCCCAACTTACCGCCTCATTCACCCCCTTGTCAAGAAAGGAGCCACTTTGTTTGGACCGCAACTCAACAGAAGCTTTCCTAAAGTCCAACGAATACTATCATCTCCAACCGTCATGAAATCTCCCGTACAAGGGAAACCATTGGTCCTCTACACCGCCTTCAAGTGACACCGCCGTAGGGGCCTTACTCGCTCGGAAGACGACGAGGGAATCGAACGTCCCATATACTATTTCAAATAGAATATTGAGAGATCTTTGAACTCCGATACCCAGAGCGGAAAAAGCGTGTTTGGCTTTAATCCATTCCATTCGAAGTTTAGGCATTACCTGCTATCCAACAGGGGTGATACTCGTGTCTAAATCCGATCCTGCAAAGTTTTTGCTTTCAAAGCCGGTCTGACGGGGAGGACGGGAAAATGGCTTCTCCAAATGTCGAACTAGACATAACATGCGCATCGCCTAGAGCTATCAAGGGTCAAGCGATTTGCGGACTTACTCTTGACATTTCCCGGAGAAGGTACTACGGGGCTGCATGAAGAACTCCCCGGAGAATTCCCGGACGTCTCCATTCGGAAGAAGAGGTGTGGCTTTTGTATTTTGACGGCTCCGCTACCCCCTAGCGATAATCTAGGAGGAGCGGGCGTAGTGTTAGTCTCTCCAACCGGAGAAGTATTTTCACATTCCTTCAAGTTAGACTTCGAATGCACCAACAACTCGCAATATGAAGCTTTCCTCATAGGGCTTTCAATAGCTAAACAAGCAGGAGTCACACGTCCGGAGATAAGAGGTGACTCCAAGTTCTTGGTGAATCAAATGAACGGAGTATATGCATTAAAAGAAGTAACACTAGCCCGTGCACCGATCGGAAGCACGGAGGTTCTTGAACTACTTTGCCGATGCAACCATAACCCACGTCGGTCGCAGCAGCAACAAACACGCCGATTTTCTAGCAACATTGGCTTCCAAACTGAAGTTCGAGGGGGCGGAAGAAACTTTGACAGTGAAAAGGAGAACCATAGAATCGACATGGCTACCGCAACACAAAGACACCAAGACCGACGATTGGCGAACTCCGATCATTCAAGAGCTCAATGCTCACTTTCCCAAGGAAAGGTCAGTCTCAAAACCCTGCAAAACTTCTTCATGCTTCATGGTATGTTGTATCATCGGAATCCAGACGGCTCCCTGTCAAGATGTCTAGGAGGTGACGAAGCGCAACTGCAGCTGGATCGTATTCACAATGAAATTTGTGGGCAATCATTGGTGGTAACACTTTACCGGCGACTTCAACGCCCGGGTTATTACGGCCGAAATGGAGGCTCAATCCAGGATCGCTTGAAGTCCTGCTCGAATTGCCGACACCACCACACCAATCGGAGATTTTTAATGTGAACCGCACCTGGGGACTGGAGAGAGCCCTACATTAGTTATCTACGCGATGGGATAATTCTGCCGGTCAAAAGGACGCTATTAAGATGAAGCGAGAGAGCCAAGCGGTTCATACTCCATGAAGGGATCCTATACCGCAAGAGCTTCGGAGGCGATATGCTACGCTGCCTGGGCCGGAGAAGAAATCCCGATCATACTCGAAGGCAGACACACGAAGGAGAACATCAAGGGAAGAGGAAACTTTTTCTCCAAATACACGAGAGATACTATTGGCCTACCATGGAGGATGATGCGGCCGTTTTCGTTCAAAGTCAGCACACATGCCAAATTCATGGGAACCTCGTTCATGCGCCTTCTACCCTCTCGCACTCTATAAGCAGCCCATGGCCATTCTACTGCTGGGGACTGGACATTATCGAGAAGATCAATCCGCCGTCATCAAAGCGAAGACGAGTACATCATAACCGCAACGGAATACTTCACCAAATGGGTAGAGGCCATTCCCCTACGGGGACTACGGGAGCGACAATTGCGGCTTTCATTAAAGAATACATCATTTGTCGTTTTGGCGTGCCCAAGCATATCATCATCGATAATGGCACTCCCTTCGCCAACAAGCGGTACGGAGCTACTGGAGGAGTACGGCATTAAACGGGTCTTCTCCACCGTCTACTATCCTCAAGGGAACGGCAAGCCGAGAGTACCAACAAGACATTGATCCGGATCATCGAACGAACGGTACACGACAATCCCGAGAGAATGGCATGATCGATTACCAATGGCACTATGGGCATACCGTACGTCACCCGTAAGCTCCATTGGGGTCTCGCCGTACTCACTCGTCTACGGAACGGATGCAATTCTCCCGGCGAGAGATCGAATCCCATCACCCGGGATTGCGGCAGAACCGGGTCCACCGGGACGAGGCCGAAATCTCGACTCCCGAATCGCGAGAGTTAGACACTGGATTTTAGAAGGAATAAAGCGAGGAACGCGCTCGGGTGTACAGAATCGAATTTCCGGGGCATACAACAAAATTGTGAAACCACGCATTTTCAAGGTGGGAGATTTGGTTTTGAAAACACCAAACACATCCAACAAGACATGTCTGCACCAAAATTCTCACCGAAATGGGAAGGTCCCTACGCAGTCACCAAGGCTTACAAGTCTCGGCTACTACAAGATCATTAAGGTAGACGGAGGCAAGTTTGAAGCAAATCATCAATGGAAAGTGGCTCAAGGCATATTACACCCGACCACTATCTCATTGTGTCAACAATACGGGCATTTATTTTCATTACATGTTTGAATCATCAACTATATTCGAGAGATGTGTCAATGAAAACCTGTTTCACCAATCAAAACCCAATGCAATTTATTCCGCAAAGATGTTCAAAACTCTTGACATAAACGTCATTAACAATAAGGGAGTACGACTTAGAAGAGGCCATCTAGAAGATTATAATTCCTTGAGAGCATCATCTGCGGTCTAGCCCGATATCTCTCCGTTCTTTTCTTCAAGTCCCGCACGAGCTTGCTCCACCTTCTCGATTCCGCAGCCGAGCTTTCTCCTCTTCCAAGATAGCTTTCGTAGCGGGAACAACATTTGCGAGGATACCAACTCGATCAACCTTGATGACATCAAGACGTTGCAAGCGCAACCAGCCCACGTTGAACTTCATGGATTCACGGGTAGATACCATATTCTCCCACTTTTCGAGATTTGACTCGAAGAACGTTGCGGATAGAAATACTCTCCATCTCCGCAATCATGGGAAGAAGGCAGTCTACCGCGGTAACCAAGGCGGAGGAGCAATGTCGGACCACATTCCCGGTTGCGATATGACCGTACTTCCTCCACAACTTGGTGTACAAACCCACAAACTCCTTCCGCACCAAGAATCCACCGACATCCTCTGGTAGGCGGAGGATAAGCATTTCATGCGAACATCGAATGAAAGACTGCATTCGGATATTCATAAGATGAGACACCCAGGTCAGCGTCTTCGGGGTTCGCAGGGGTAGGCGTGTTTGAGTTTGAAGGGAGAGGAATGGTTAAGTCATCATCGTCAATGACCGTCACACATGTTCCGGTAGGATATCTCCGCAAGAATGAAGGGATTATTCACTCCGACCGTCATGAAGAACAAACAATATTTCAGAAAAGAAGGAAGAGACAAACCGGTATGATCTTCTTGACTCGAAGAACACGAACAGGGGACTGATCATGCAGCAACGACGCGGGTCGTACACGCTTAACGGGAGATCCTGGATGGTATGAAGAAGATGATCCACTGTTGTTAGACATGATGGGAAGTAGAGTTTTGCAAGGAAGCTCTACTGTAAAAACGGATCAAAAAATCTCTTCACCTGCATAAATACGAGGAAACCCTAAAACGATTACGGCGCCCGATATATGAGGATTCAACGCCGACCAAGTCGGGATTTCTTTTGAGCCCGATCAAGAACCGAAGAGCATCTGGACACAACAATTCAACCGGCAATGTGCAAGCACCCGCGCCCAGAATCCGGTAGAAGAAGAATCCTATCCCTGACTCAAACACCTGAAGGAGCGGCAAGCTCATACATGTACAAGAGGATCCAAAGCGACTCACCGGATCAAGTCCTGCTTCCTTCGCATCCTTAATCAAAACCAACCAGTTCCAGGGAAACGCCTGACAATGTGAAACTATCCTAAATATGTATTCACTCTAGCTTGGTCATTTCTGTATGTCACCATCTCATGCCTACCACACAATAGTGTAACCATTATGTGCTAGGCAGGGGACTTAATGTTGATGGTGGATTTTCGTTTAAGGTTAAATTTGTAAGTAACCAGAAAATCATGCGCTGACATCTTGCAAAAGACAAAGCCATTTATAAGTGACGGATACTCCTCACTTAATTCACCAAGAATGGAGCATGTAGCAACAATCCCATTCTGTGAATACATGAAATTCCTCCAGGTTGGAGCATGCAGCAACAATCCCTTCCTGTGAATTTCATATCGCCCTTGTATTTCTGTACCCATTATCGCTGTGGCATGACGACCGAGTGTTACTCTTACAGAGTAACACGAACCTCCAAGCACTATAATGAATCCATGTACGAAATACCCGTACGGGCCGATTCTCGGTGTGTTATACTAGCCCGAGCCCTCTCGGTGTGTTATACTAGCCCGATTGAGCCCCTCTCGGTGTGTTATACTAGCCCGATTGAGCATCCGGACTTGACCGTATGACGATCTCGGATATGATCTGATCGCAGTCATCCAACTCCGCAAGCATGATTGGATGACCACGGATCAATTCCATCACCCCAAGCGGTATGGAATACACACGGCCTTAGCTCTGCCAAATATGATTCGATCGCAGTCATCCAACTCCGCAAGCATGATTGGATGACCACAGATCAATTCCATCACCCTCAAGCGGGTATGGAATACACACGGCCTTAGCACGCCAAATATGATTCGATCGCGAGTCATCCAACTCCGCAAGCATGATTGGATGACCACGGATCAATTCCATCACCCCCAGCGGTATGGAATACACACGGCCGACCCGCATGGTCGACCATTGGCCTTTGCTTGCCAAGAAACCGTCCATACCAAGCATTATGGACGGAAAACCCTAAACTAGGGTTTGCGGCGTATTACATGTGCCGCAAAACGTCTCAACCGTCCACCTTCGCGGCATAGATGGAGGGTGTAGATATAGACTCAAAGGGCCCTGGAGCATGTCGACACAATCACCATGTGACCGCCTACATACATGACCGGGTCGGTCAAAACCAACCGTGGTTGGTTACAAACAAATCGTCCGCCCGAAAGAGCATGGTCGCGCGGCTTTGCAAGCCAAAATTAGGGTTCAAGCCATCTCACGCGTCCATCTTCTCCGCACGAATGGAGGGTCACAGATTAGATTGAGCAAGGGTCGGTCACACCAAAGCATGACCACCGTGGGCCCATCTACCTCCTCACGCGGTCGGCCAAGGCACATCATTCCATCGGCCAACCCAAAACGCACGCCCAAACTCGTGCGGTTACACCTCCCGATCCTAAATCGATCTCGACCACTCAACTTCACCGGACGAATTGGGTGGCTTAGATCACGTTTCATGAGACGGTAAGACATAGGTGTGAACACCAACCTACCACCTACACGGTAGTGTGATCGACCAAAACCAACCAATGATTGGTCGCCAAACGCGTGCCCAAACTAGGGAAATCACGCTTAGGTTTCCAACTCCTTTGCGGCAAGGATTTACCGCAAGAACCGATCTCGACCACTCCTCTTTACCTGGTCAAATTGAGTGGCCCGGATCGCGCTTTCATGAGGGAACGGAATATAGGCGCCTACACCATCATGCCGTCAACACGCATGTATGGTCGGTCCTCTCCAAAATCCTTCCCATGCTTGGTTTCGACCAAGCCGAAGAGTGATGCTTGCGCACCTCTTTAAAAACCCTAATTTCATCAACGGTCGCAGATGAGTGTCTCAAACATTATCTCATCCGTCCGACCTCACCAGCTTGGTTATACAACCCTGGTCAGGAGTTATTTGGTTAGTGAGCAGTCATTACACATCACTTTACCACACCGTAATGCGATTACTGCATAAAATACACACGATACTGCACAAGTATCGACTTTACGAATAACACGGTTATTCCATTCAAAGATTACATGCTATCTTTCGTGGATCCACGATCCACATTCCGTACATCAATCATGTCACAACCGGGGATACATACTGGGGTATTGGTCTCGCGGTTTACGGCGTGCGGCAAATAACGCAACGCGCCATCACAAGAACGTGTTAGGAAGTCATGGACGGTTAGAGATGAACAGGGAAAAGTGGGCAAGACTGGTCGTGTGTTACCGACACATAACTCCACTACTCCATCATTCCATTACCTCCACTTCCCACGAGAAACGTGAATGAGGCTCAATGACTTGTATAAATAGGTTCTCCGCCCTATTTCAAACAACAACAAGGAAAACAAGACAAAATCAACATCCGAGTCTCCTTACATTAACCGTAAGCTTCGCTCACTTTTTCTCTCACAAGTCATAGCAAGCCAACACCTTCACAATCTCAACACCTTCTTCGCTTCCTCCCTAAGATCAACCCCATCTCCTTCACTTTGTGACCGAAACAAGTCCGGAACGGCCATTTCTTGGTTTAGGCCGGACTTGCACGGATTGATCTCTCGAATCTACAAGCACTCACCGCGCAGTGCATTTGTTGTAGGTTTAAATTCATTCCTCATCACACCCCAAATTACCAAATTCGGCAGGAGTAATTTTCACCCATCAACACAAACTAAGAGGACTCAAAATATACAACACTTACCAGATAAGAGCATAGCATCACTGTGGTGATAACTAAACTATCCAACAAACATGTACAGTTGCAAATATCACACTAACTTTTCTTGTGATATTGCATAGTCCCACTCAATGATATGGACATACTTGATCTGATCATAAATTTAGTCGCTTATAAACAATAATGAGTAACCCTAAAACATCAATCACGAACATTTATTCAAAAGCATGCCATACATAAATTGTGAAAAATATCAACACTCTATAATCGAAAAATATCCAAACATAATGAACTTTTTCTTAAACCAAAATCGAGCATGAAGCAAGTCTATAAATACAATTCAATAATAAAATTTCGTTAAAGAAAAAATTCTTTGATGCATCGCTCATTTAAATATGATACAAACTTAAAGATCATGATAAATAACGGATATACGATGAATTAATATGAAAGGTGTTAAATAGTCAATGTATATCATTTTCAGAAATATGGAGAAATTTATCAAAATAAAACCTCAATTTCATAGAGGATGCAATAAGTTTTTGGACAACATAATAAAAATATTCATGAAAATATGAAAAATTTATAATAGGTTACTCAACTCGATAATGAGTTAATTTATGTAAATTTTCTTTTATGCAATTTTAAGAAATAACGTAAAATCATGTGCCAATTATTTAATTACCATAATGTATGATCAGATATTGTACACTTCAGTGTTATCTTAAACATGTGAACTCAAATTACCTGTGGGTAATTGTTGTTCTAATACATTTAAGAAAAACAATATTATAAGCACTTGACATGATAACGATTATGACTGGAAAAATTATTTGACATCACTGTGGTGATAGCCAAACAACTCAAATAATGCCATAATAACTACTAAACCTTGCCTTAACGGCTTGGCGTATTCGTGCTTACAATAAAATTATTATTATTGCTAAGATAAAACACTCTAGTATCACTGTGGTGATAACTAAAGAATTATGACCTAAGAATCTTAAGCACAATAATTTTATACGTACAATTGAAATTATCATCAACATTGGGAGAAAAGTGAAACATAATGACACAAGACACCCTCAAGATTTCAAATCAGTTCACATCCACAATGTATGATCAACAATCATATCAGTCAATGTTTTCTTAAATAAATGAACTCCAATTTCCTGTGGGTAAATTTTGTTCTAATATATTTAAGAAAAAACAATATTACAAGCATTTGACAAAATTGTGATCATGGCCAAAACTGATTTGACATCACTGTGGTGATAGCCAACCAACTAAAATACTGTCATTATCACATGATGTCGATAATTACAAAACCTACACTTTATGGTTTCCAAATTCATGCTTATAATAACATTATGATTATATTGATATATAACACTCTAGCATCACTGTGGTGATGACTAAAGAGTCCCATAATAATCTCATAAAATCCAAAAGGAAAAACAATAATCTGAGAGAAACTAAGCACACAAACCATAATCATAACGTATAATCTCATAATGTACACACAAATTTAATAGTGTCATACATGTTCCGGTCATAAAATCTTACAATGAATTTGGTAAGAAATTATTTCAAATTATACATTAGTTTTCAATAAAGCGGAAGCATATTAATAATGGGTTCACATTTTCTTTCGTAAAAACCTTGTTTTACTATAATTCGTATTCAATAATGATTAGGAAGTAGCTTTATTAATGGTGAGATTCCCTATCTTTTCCCTATTTTGGATTGGTGTAACCAACAACAAAACCAGAACGAAAAATAAATAAACAAAAGATTGGTCCCTACAGGTCCGGCTCATAATTGGATCGGGAAAAAAGTTGGTTCTTGAAAATTTGAGTTCGGGTAGAAATGAGTGAGTTCAATCATTTGGACAGTTGACTCGGTGACATTTTCAATTTGGTCGGACCACAACATAATATGGACGACCATCCATTATTAAAAAAGTTATTAAGACCCATTTGTACAAACTCGGTTTTCAAAACAAAAACAAAAAAACATATCAGTAAGGCCCATTTAGTAATAAGACTTTCTTTATGAATTAAATCCATTAATGATCCAATTCAATCCATTACCATTACCATTGCCCTTAACCTAAACATATCACGTTAGCCGTCATGTTCTTCTTAGAAATTAAGAGAAGATACAGACCATTAATGTAATAAAATGGGAATAGACAACAATCACGTTTTACTTTGGTCCTAATATCACCTCACCTACCAGTAATCGATAAAATCTTTTATTGCATATCATATTAACGGATGATCATGGGTTCTAAACACAAGCTCAAGATGCCAACTATAAGATTTTTAATTTATAGATACGTGATTAAGGATCGTTGAACTTCATGATAATCACACAATAAAATATGCAAGACTAGTTTAAGAGAAATACCTTGTATCGCAAATCTATCGTACATCAATCATCTTTGGAGCAGCGGTAATACCTTTGTGGAGGTCATGGTTTCTCTCTCTTGACCTTAGCTGTAATGATTAATTCCTTAGACCCAACATCGATGGTTGTTGTGTCTCTTTTATAGGTAGAGAGAGGACCAAGTTCCTAGGATTTTAGTTTCAACTTTAGATCTCGACCGTCCATCAAGGAAGAGGGTAATTAGGAAATAACTCCTTAATGAAACCTAATAAGTTTAGCAACATCTCAATTAGCCCAAAGTTATCACATGGGCCCAATGAGATAATTCCATGTTATGGAAATTATCTTACATTGGTCCAGCTCAACAACAAAATATGCATTTGTCAGAAATATATAGTTATTTAGAGTAACTAAAAGATGAACAATTAAGGAGAGTATTCCAATATTACAAAACATGGAAATGAAATCGGTGTTCCAGGGAAAGTTGATTCCGTCCCCGCCAACAAAACATGCCATAAAAGAAAGTGATACCGAGCAGTAAGTATTGGAAATTTTAGGGAGGCCATGGCACTGCAAGCCTGGTCCGCCGCTGTCGCATGATTTAGAAGAAAGAAACAAATGGTCGTTCAAGATTATGTAACCTTTTGAAAATTTCGTGAAACGGACGAGTATCTAATTTAGATTCAAGACACAAAATGCCGATTTAATACTAACTCATTTATTTTTCGATTGATTTTTATTATACTAGCTAGTTCTTAATTACACCAATCGATCGTAAATGTACATGGCTTCTTAGCTAGCCAACTTTTGGGATTTCAACGACGACCACACCATCTGGTCCGGACTGATCCTTAGGTGACGTCCATACCCAAACTCGATTGCAATTAAAATCAAGAATTCTATATGTTCCCTGCTCGATAAGCCTTACTCTAACCAAAGGGTTTTCCCTCTCTATCGTCTCTTTGGCAATGTCTGGTTTTGCTCCTAGTAGTTCCGGCCATTCTTGTTTTCCTGTGTGTATTATCATGTCAGACAACAAATGGTCCTTTGACTTAAAATTAGACGTACAAATCGAATTAGAGAAGATTATTCATTACCTGAACATCCGGTTACCGCCATTTGTGAATCAGCCACGCTTGTTTATATATATCTCAATTAGACCACTATGATCAGCTTCATATATCATGCATCTTATATATACTACAAGTCATGAGTTGAACCTAAACCAAAAACAAACTAAATTAAATGAAGGGGGGAGGAAATTCAAAAGTAGAAAACTGATTTATGACACTTAGCATCAAGCAGTTACTATCTATATATATCGTGTTCACTCCCTCTACTTGTAATCATATATCAGTACATGTCTATTCTCCCTATCAGCCAAGTTAGCTCCACTGCCAGTAGGCAGTAGGACTTACGAACCTCCCTACAACAAGCCTACACCTTCTCCCTATCATTCGCGATCCTCTTTCTCACACTTTGGGATAAGGGGGACGTGAGAAGCTATCCATAATTCCAGGGCCGTCTCTGACAATTCGACGACCTTGTGCCAAAAAGCATAGAACGCCCTTTTATGTAAAAAAAGAAAATCACACATATACTGATATATTTTTCAAATAAAATCTACTGTCTAACACTGAAATGAAGTAATTTATGTCACACAAATTAAGAACAACATTAATAACTTAGGAACTTTCCATCAAAAAAGAAAACAAACAAATTTTTAAGAAGCAAAATTTGAGGACAATGCTACGTCCATAAACAGATTGAAGCAGACAGCCACCATCCAGTTACTCTTTCATTTTAGAACCTGTGATGTAAATTTTCCCGTTCTAGATAGTTCTGGACGTACCTGCATTAAAGCAAGAACAAAAAAAATTAGCAAGGAAACAGAAACCAAAAAAGATGCTCCAGTTGTAAATTGTAGTTTAGTGGAGTCTCCTAAGATGTAAATAATGTCACATGATCCATTATTGTTGAAGAATAAACCAAGATACTATGAAGAAGACAGAAGGGATCAACAAGAGTTTGATACAACAGTGTGGATCAACTATGAGAGTTGACAGAATATGGTTGGATCAACTGGTACAGTTGACATGAAGTGAATGGATCAACAAGAGTTTTTGACGTGTGGTACGGTATTTAGAAGTTTACTTGGGTTGCAAGTATTTTTTGTTTTAGAGTTTGTTTATGTGAGAATTTTCTAGTAGAGTCTTTGTTAGAGTTTGATTAAGTTAGGAAAGTGTTTTTACTTGAGAGTCAAGTTTGTTAATCATATAAATAGGCTGTTGAGCCATGAGTCGATATACAATAATTAAGAGAAGTTTGTTTGAGTTTAGTTTCTTGTTCTTTTCATTAAGTCTTTGATATCAACTTTTCTACAATTACCAACGTGCAACTAAAGAAAGAGAGTAGTTAGTTGTTGGTGAACACATATAATAATTCTGTAGCTTCCTGTCTGCATCCACACAACCTTCAGAGCATAAATTTGTAGCATTCAATATGCTGGAATGCAATCATTATTGGCCATGTTACTGTACACCCCTAAATTGATGTGTAGCATCCACTACTAGGTGACTTGAAAATTGAATTATTTCGGAGATGGGCGCCGACGGTAAGGAATTTAGACATAAACAAATCTATGCAGTTTCTGTCTAAATCAATTTCAACTGTATATATATTGTACATTTGTATTGTGAGAGCCTGTGGTTACTAATAGAAATTAATAAATCAATTTTCAAAGAAGCAATTAATTTCAGTAACACAAAAGCAACGATAAGATGATTCATTGATTCATATCAAAACTTCAAAAGCATCCAATAAGATATCTAAAAAAAAAAAAAGTCAAATAGTCAAATTGAATTATTGAAATATCAAAAGGCAAAAGCATCCAGTCCAATGAGATATCAAGTTATCAACAAACTGAAATCAAGTTAATTTAACTTAGTTAATCAACTAACCCTAGGCTATAAACAAAATCGCAACAAGTTTGCAAGTGATTATCACTATAAACTATTAAAACTACTGTTTATGGTGGTTTTTAGTTCAGGGCTAAATTTGTAAAACCTTGCATTTAATGTGTCGTCACTCTGCAAAGAAACTGAGCCATGTAAACGTGATGAGTGTTCAACCTCTTCACTGGCGCATTTATTGAGCAACATATATTTACATGAAATTTACCCAGAATGGTGCATGTAGCAACAATCCTAGATATTTTATAAATTTTGGCACCTTGCTTGTATTACTCAGTTAATATAAGTTTCTTTGAATGCTTTATGTGCTATGTTCCCCCGCTGAACCCTTAATAACTCTGTGTCAACACATAGAATTCAATCAATTTTGTGATAATTCACAAGATTCGGATATTACCCTGACTAATTTACAAAAATTAGGGTTTTGCGCCCTGCGCAGTATATTAGACCTTGCCTGTCGAAATTAATCCTAGGAGAACTAGGCAATTAATCCGCCATGGATTGGTAGGTGCAAAATCCTACCAACAATAGGAAAACAAGGAATAAGAAGAGCCGCGGAATAGGAGCAGTAACAAAGGAGGTGTGGCCAAGCCATAGGCCAGCCGGCGCCACTCGCAAATGGCCACACCCCATGCTGCTCGAACCGGCCCCTATTCCCGCCACACGCACATGAGTTGTGGCTGGGCCCATACTTCCGACCCTATTTATCATCGACCAATCAGGTCGCTTTAAATCCGCCAAACGCACACTAGAAGTGTGGCCACACCCATGCTTGGTCGGCCCCTCTTTTAATCGACCAAACAGGTTGCTCTAAACCTGCCACAGTATCAAAAGAGGAAAAGTTGCGCCAATACGCTAATTGGCATGCCAAACGTGCATGCCAAACGTGCCATTCCGCTCCGGCATATTATTGGCATGCCCAACATGCCAAACGTGCCACTTTGCCACAGAAGTATGCCGAACGTGGCAACATACCATAAATAGCGCGCCAATGTTCTAACCTACTTCTTGTTCGTGCCCAAACGCCATAACATATTCCAATTAGGGTATTCTAAAAACGACTCTGCCTTAGTGGCGTTAGTTGAAACCCTAATTTCCAATCGTGGCCCAATTACGCTACTTTGGCCCTATAACATTCCACGAGCCATGTAGGACCCGCCAAACCCTAGAAACGACGCCATTCTATAACCACCCGTGGCCATCCTTGCGTATGTGGTTATTCCCATATGTTGGCCTGCCATAATTCTTTTAATGTGGCCATGGCGCCGATTGCATAAGACGCCACCATTAGGGTTTCGATATGCCAAACCCTAATTTAGCTAAAGTTGCCACACCAACTAAGTCAAGTAATTCTCCTAAGGCTTTAAAGTTTGATGTAACAACAGGGCCAATGTTGCTGGAGCCATATTTGGGTCTAACACCAATATGCCAAAACAGTTACCATGGATACGCCAGGCGCCACTATGCCACTGGCATGCCGCTATATGCCACTACGCCATTGGCATGTGCCAATAACGCCACTGTGCTACCATCAGGCGCCAACAGAATGTGGCCATATTCAATGGCCACCCTTTCTCATGAGTTACGATCTCAGCCGTCAAAATTGACAGGCCTGTGGTAAGTTTTAGGCGACCAACCAAGACAAGCCAAATAGCATCACGTGTTATTCTCCTGTGGAAAGTCTCCTGACTTCGACTTGCCACCCATAGCAATCTGCTACACGTTTTCCACGAAAACACTCGAGACATCAAACATGTCACAAACTGAGGGATGCTCATCAGGGTATTGGTCTGGCGGTTTACAGCGTGCGGCGTGCAACACGTCCATTATAAGAAAGTGTCAGAAAGCAGGGCAGTTAGTGGCGGTAAGAAGTAGTGGGTGTAAACAAACCAGTTTCCTACATGTTGGGAACGTGGTCCATGGAATTTACACACAATCCCACTTCTCCATTACTCAATCACTCCCACTTTCTACGAGATCAGGGTGCGTTCAATATGACTTGTATAAATAGGTTTTACCTATTTCCACAAAACAACAAGTTTTGGTGAGAACAACAACACAGTATCCAGAAAAATACCAAAGAACTGATAGCTTACATTTCGCAATCCAGTTCCAAATTCTGATACAAGTCATAAAATAGCCACACTTTCAGAATTAACCATTATGGTCTCAACACCTTCTTCGCTTCCCTCCCTAAGACCAACCCTTCTCCTTCACTTTGTGACCGAAGCAAGACTGGAACGGCCATTTCTTGGTTTAGGCCAGGATTGTACAGATTGATCTCTCGAATCTAAAGTACTCCCGTACAGTGCATTTGTTTTAGGTTTAGATTTGTTTCTCATTCACACACCCAAATTTACCAAAACCAACAAAAACAGTTTTTACCCATAAACAACTGGCGACCACAGTGGGAGATTAAGTGCAACTCCAATTTTAAAAAGATGGTCGGTCTTAGAAGTGATTCCACAAATCCAAGTTACGTTCAGAACCTGGAGAATGGTGACATCCCTCCTTCCATAACGATACCTAATGGAGCAATCAATGAAGAAATCCCGAGATTGGTCGAGTTGGCACGAATCCAGGAGATCCACACAAGGAACATGGACCTGATGAAGGAAATGATAAATAACATACTCGGTTTTCTTATCAGATTGACGTCAGATTGGAGCAGCTCACCTGTCCCGGAAATTCCAGCGCTGGGGACTGACGCCCCGGATGATCGTCCTCTGATCAACAGTTTTACCACCAACCAGAGGCTGGTGGACCAGGAAGCAGCCTCTTTGGTATAAAGTTTATGTGAACTTCTACATCTTTCAAAGGATCAGCGAGCAGAGACGTTTGCTGCAATCAATCAGATAGCCCTAGATGTGTGTTTGGCTCCTTCACGTACAGAGACTTCAAGAACATCAGAGACGTCTATCAACAATGTTACATTCACCGAAGACGACATGATGGCAGAGGAAGGTCATAACAGAGCCCTACATGTCACTGCTCGCATCAAGGATTCATAATTCAAAAGAGCTCTCATTAATACTGGAGCATCCTCAAATGTTATCACCCTTAGAACACCCAGAACAGCCAAGGGTAGGCCAAGTAAAATCGTACGACAGCCTACCATGATGACAGATTTCGAAGGAAACCGAACTAGCACGTATGGGTACATCAGTCTGAATCCGTTAGTGGGACCAGTTCAGTCGAAAGTGAAATTCGAAGTGATAGAAAAGGAGCCATACTACCACATGATACTAGGGAGACCGTGGCTCCATGATAACCGAATCGTCCCTTCAACGTATCACCAATGCCTGAAGACCATGTTGAACGAAGAAGTTGTCCGCATCCCGGCGTCATTGTCTCCTCATGCACCAATTTGTGGTGTAGAGTTGTTCGAGCTGAAGGAAAATTCGCGAAACTCATCAGGCAAGGTTTACTGTACTCCTCTCCCCACATGAACCTCCATTGAAGAGGAGGACAGAATTGCGTCGCTAAACAGAGGAACCCAATCCTACGGCACGTCTCCAGTGACTGGACACCCTAATTCTCCCTCATCAACCAAGAGGGAGCGCGCTTTTGTTGCAAGTCGTGACGAAAAAGAGAAAACCGTATATCAGCGTCGTTGTTAGCAATTAGCAGGGGAGACTTCCACCCAGTCTCTCCGCCCAATAGAATGCAACCACAACATCAAGCCACAATAAGAAGTGCCAGACGCACCACGACAATTACAATACGGAACCAACTCCACCACAGATGAACTCAAAGTTGTCAACATCGGAAGTGAAGAATCTCCACGGTTCATCTCCATTAGCTCGGCTCTATGCACAGATGAGCGCACAAAACTTGTGGACCTTCTTAAGGAATATCAAGATGTATTTGCATGGACGTATGAGGAAATGCCTGTCTTGGATGAAAAACTGGTCACTCATAATCTACATGTAATACCTGGATCCAAACCAGTCAAGCAATCCCCAAGGCAGTTCAGACACGACGTGGAAGAACAAATCAAGACTGAGATTCAGAAGTTGCTGGCTTCCGGTTTCATCAAACCTATTCACCATCCTACTTGGTTGGCCAATGTGGTTCATGTAAAGAAGAAGAGTGGTCAAATTAGGTGATGTGTCGATTTTAGAGATCTAAACAAATGCCGCCCCAAGGACGAATTTCCTCTTCCCAACATTGATATGCTAGTCGACGCCACCAGTGGACATGGCATGTTCTCCTTCATGGACGGGTACATCGGCTACAATTAGATAAAGATGTATGAGCATGACGCAAGTAAGACTGCTTTTCGAACTCCTCTCGGAAATTTTTATTATATTGTGATGCCTTTCGGTTTCAAAAATGCTGGCGCTACATACCAACGCGCCATGACTGCAATTTTCCATGATATGATGCACAAGCAAGTTGAGGATTACATGGATGACATAGTGGTCAAGTCAAAAACCCGAGCGGACCATACATAGGTTCTGCAGCAAGTGTTTAAAAGGTGTCGTGAGTACAAACCGAAAATGAACCCTTTGAAGTGTGCTTTTGGTGTCTCCTCGGGCAATTTCTAGGATTCCAGGTAACTGCTGAGGGAATCAAGGTTGATCCATCCAAGACCCAAGCCATCCTCACGATGCCGCCTCCGCGAAATGTGAAAGAACTCCAGAGCTTCATGGGCAAGGTAAACTACATTCAGAGTTTTATACCTGGTTTAGCCTAGCTTATTGCTTCATTCACCCCTTTACTGAAGAAGGGAGAAAGTTTCGTCTGGACCGCACCACAGAAAGAGGCATTTCGAAAGATCCAACAAACATTGTCATCCCCAGCCGTCATGAGATCTCCTGTGCAAGGAAGACCATTATGCCTCTACACTGCTTTCAGTGATGTTGCCGTTGGAGCTCTCCTTGCCCAAGAAGATGATAAAGGAATTGAACATCCTATATACTACTTCAGTCGAACTTTGAGGGATGCTGAACTCAGATATCCTAAAGCAGAAAAAGCGTGTTTAGCCCTAATCCACTCCATTCAGAAGTTAAGGAATTATTTGTTGTCAAACAAAGTGGTGCTGATATCTAAGGCTGATCCTGTAAAATTTTTGCTTTCAAAAACGGCCTTGATAGGGAGGCCGGCCTAATGGATCCTCCAAATATCGGAGCTAGATATAACATGCGCTTCTCCAAGGGCTATCAAAGGACAAGCAGTCGTGGATTTACTAGCAGCTTTCCGGGGAGAAGGAACCACCGCACTGCACGAAGACCAACCTGGGAAATTTCCGGAAATCTCTTTTGTCAAAGAAGAAGCGTGGCTACTCTATTTCGATGGCTCCGCCCAATGTAGCAATAATACTGGAGGAGCAGGTGTAGTTCTGGTGTCTCCAGCTGGTGAAGTTTTTTTCGCATTCCTTCAAGCTGTACTTTCAGTGCACCAATAATTCAGCAGAATATGAGGCTTTTCTCATAGGGTTGTCATTGGCCAAACAAGCAGGTGCTACGCACCTGGAAGTGAGAGGCGACTCTAAATTACTGCTTAACCAAATGAATGGAGTTTACGCATTAAAAGAGATCACACTAGCGCCATACAGGTCTGAGGCACAAAAGTTATTGAATTATTTCGCTGGTGTGACCATAACTCATGTCGGTCGAAGCAACAACAAACACGCCGATTGCCTAGCCACATTAGCCTCGAATCTGCAATTCAAATGTCTAGAAGAAACTTTAGTGATGAAGAGACGGACTGTAGAGTCAACGTGGCTTTTGCAGTCTAAGGATACTGAAGCAATGATTGGAGGACCCCGATTATCCAAGATCTTAGCAGTTCGCTCTCCCAAGGAAAGGTTAGTCTCAAAACCCTACAAAATTTCTTCATGCTTCACAGAGTATTATATCATCGAAACCCGGATGGATCCCTGTCAAGATGTCTTAGAGACGAAGAAGCACAACTACAACTTAACCATTTTCATGGCAAAATTTGTGGACAAACGTTGGTGGTGGCTCTCTATCGTCGCCTTCAACGCCTTGGCTACTATTGGCCAGATATGGAGACTCAATCTCGATTGCTCTAAGTATCCTTCCCCAACTGTCAAGCACCGCCACATCAATTGGAGTTCTTTAACATTGGCCACACTGGGGACTGGCGAGAGCCATACATTAATTACCTCCGCGATGGAGTACTCCCTGCCAATAAGAAGGACGCAGCCAAGATGAAGCAAAGGGCCAAAAGATTTGTGTTTCATGAAGGAACTTTGTACCTTAAAATCTTTGGAGGTTATCTGCTAAGATGTCTGGCAAAGGCGAAAATCCCAATTATGTTGAAAGAGACGCATGAAGGTGAACACCAAGGGAAGAAGAAACTATTCCTCCAGATACACGAGAAATATTACTGGCCTACTATGGAAGATGATTCAGAAGCGTTTGTTCAAACGTGTCACGAGTGCCAAATTAATGGAAGCCTCATCCACGCACCTTCTACTCCCCTGCACTCGGTGAGTAGTCCGTGGCCATTTTACAGCTGGGGAATTGACATCATTGGGAAGATTAACCTGTCGTCGTCAAAGCAGCATGAATATATCATAACCGCAACGGAGTACTTTACTAAATGGGTTGAAGCCATTCCTCTGCGAGGGACTACTGGAGCGACAATTACAACATTTATTAAGGAATACATCATTTGTCGTTTTGGCGTTCCTAAGCACATCATTACTGATAATGGCACTCCCTTCGCTAACAAGCAAGTATAAGAGTTACTCGAAGAATACGAAATTAAGCAAGTCTTCTCTACTCCTTACTATCCCCAAGGGAATGGGCAAGCCGAGAGTACCAATAAGACTTTAATTCGAATTCTCAGTCAAACAGTGCATGATAATCCACGGACATGGCACGAACAACTGCCTATAACACTATGGGCATATCGAGCGGCACCTAAAAGCTCCACAGGCATCTCCCCCTATTCACTTGTCTATGGCACGGATGCAGTTCTCTCAGCAGAGATTAAACTTCCGTCGGCCAGAATTGCAGCAGCAATTGGAGTTCAATGGGATGAAGCCGAAGCGTCAAGTGCCATAATAGTAGAGATAAATACTCTGGACTACAAAAGAACTAAGGCGGAAGAACATGCTCAGGTATACAGAAATAGGGTTTCCATAGCATATGATAAGGCCGTAAAACCTCGAATTTTTCAAACAGGGGATCTGGTATTAAAGACTGCTAAGCACATTCAACAAGACATGTCTGCATCGAAATTCTCTCCAAAATGGGAAGGACCTTATGTGGTTACCAAAGCATATAACAGTGGGTACTACAAGATTGTCAAAGAAGATGGAGGCAAATTGGAAGCGGTCATCAATGGGAAATGGCTCAAGGCATACTACGCGTGACCATCACTCCATCTCTCGCTGTTTCACAACACGTCCAGACATTCATTTTTCCATTTCCCTCATATTTGAGTTATCAAAATTTCATTTAGTCAGAACGCATTAATGAAAATTCCATTTGCTTTTCCAAAAACCAATACAATTCAAAAAAAAAATTGTTCAGAACCCAAAAGAAAAATCAGACATTCTCATGGCTGCATATTCAAAATAACAACTCAGAAAAGACCATCCAATAAGTTGTAGTTTCTTGAAAGCATCATCTTCAGCCTGTTTTGGTACCTTTCAGTCCTACTCTTCAAATCCCGGATTGCCTGTTCCACCTTTTGAGATTCAGCAGTCAGAGCCTTTTCCTTTTCCAAAATGGCCTTTGTAGCAGGAACAACGTTAGCAAAGATGCCAACTCGATAAACTTTGATAATGTCAAGACGGTTCCGCAGCCATCTTACGTTAAACTTCAGGTATTCGCAGGTAGATACCATGTTTTCCCACTTTTCAACAGTTGCTTCAGTGACGTCGCGAATGGATGTGCCTTCCATTTCAACAATCATGGGCAGAAGGCAGTTCACCGTGGTGACCAACGCAGAGGAGCAATGGTGTACCACGTTCCTGGTTGCAATGTGGCCGTATCTTCTCCATATTTTCGTGTACAAAGCCACGAACTCCTTACGCACTAAGAATCTACCTACACTTCGGTAGCTAGAAGATAAACACTTCATGTGGATATCGAACGACAAACCCGCATTGGGATATTCGTGGCAGGAAATACCCAAATCAGCATTTTCCAGGTCTGCAGCAGTTGGCGTACTCGAGTTTGAAGGAAGAGGTGTGGCCAGATCGTCGTCATCAACCACGGTCACGCATGTTCCAACCAGGTACCTCTACACAAAAGAAAATATCTCTTTGTTAACTACTAATGGTGGCAATCATATATCTATTTGTCAGTGAAAAGCATACCAGAATGATCTTCTTGACTCGGATGATCCGGACGGGGGAGTTGTCACAAGACCCAGGAGTTTGCTCACTCTAAAAAAAAAAACAGCGATGTTATGAGGAAAAGAAGAATTATCACTTCAAAATCAAGAAGTAATTAGAATCATACTCTGGAAGCGAGCCCCTTGTGTTTGACCGAGGAATCTGGCTGGCTCGAGGATAATTCACTTCTGTTCTACATGATGAAGAGATATGAATTCAACAAGAAGAGTCTTTATTCTGAACTGAGAGGAACAATCTAGTTTCACTTGCATATATATTGAGGAAACCCTAAGAAGAAACGGATGCCGAACAAACCAACGGGACTTATCCGATATCCAAGGATTCAACCCTGACCGGGTAACGTTTCTCATCGAAACCCTAAGGAAGACTAGAAGGGAACAACCAGGTAGTCAAAGGACGGATGCGTTTCTCTAGCTTGAAGCCCTAGCAAAAAACATCCTGATGATATGAGACAGCCGCTATCCTGGTAATATTTACTTATTCTAGCTTAGCCTTTTATCACTTGTCTGTCACCATCTCATGCTTACCTCGCAACAATGCCACTGTTACGTGCTAAGCAGGAGACTTATTGTTGATGGTGGTTTTTAGTTCAGGGCTAAATTTGTAAAACCCTGCATTTAATGTGCCGTCACTCTGCAAAGAAATGGAGCCATGTAAAATTGATGAGTGTTCAACCTCTTCACTAGCTCATTTATTGATCAACATATATTCACATGAAATTTACCCAGAATGGTGCATGTAGCAACAATCCCAGATATTCTGTAAATTTTGGCACCTTGCCTGTATTACTCAGTTAATATAAGTTTCTTTGAATGTTTTCTGTGCTATGTTCCCCGGATGAATCCTTAATATTGATATGGCATGACAATTTGTGTTCAGTCGCATCATAGTAGCACGAATTTCCAAATATCAAGGCTAAGGTCCCTTCATAAAGTATTCAATCGGAAAGCATATTGCTATCTGGCAATGAACTTGAAGAACCCTGTGTCAACACATAGAATTCAATCAATTTTGTGATAATTCACAAGATTCAGATATTACCCTGACTAATTTACAAAAATTAGGGTTTTGCGGCCTGCGCAGTATATTAGACCTTGCATGTCGAAATTATGCCTAGACGAACTAGGCAATTAATCCGCCATGGATTAGTAGGTGCAAAATCCTACCCACAATCTGAAAACAAGGAATAAGAAGGGCCACGGAATAGGAGAAGCAACATAGGAGGTGTGGCCATGCCATAGGCCAGCCGGCGCCACTCGCAAGTGGCCACACCCCATGCTGCTCGAAACGACCCCTATTCCCGCCACACGCACATGAGTTGTGGCTGGGCCCATACTTACCGGCCCTATTTCTCATCGACCAATCAGGTCGCTTTAAATCCGCCACACGCACACTAGAAGTGTGGCCACACCCATGCTTGGTCGGCCCCTCTTTTAATCGACCAAACAGGTTGCTCTAAACCTGTCACAGTATCAAAAGAGGCAAAGTTGAGCCAATACGCTAATTGGCATGCTAAACATGCCAAACGTGTCATTTCGCCCCGGCATATTATTGGCATGCCCAACATGCAAAACGTGCCACTTTGCCACAGAAGTATGACGAACGTGGCAACATACCATAAATAGTGCGCCAATGTGCTAACCTACTTCTTGTTCGTGGCCAAACGCCATAACATATTCCAATTAGGGTATTATAAACATGGCTCTGCCTTAGTGGCGTTAGTTGAAACCCTAATTTCCAATCGTGGCCCAATTACGCTACTTTGTCCCTATAACATGCCACGAGCCATGTGGGACCTTCCAAACCCTAGAAACGACGCCATTCTATAACCACCTGCGGCCATCCTTGCGCCTGTGGTTATTCCCATACGTTGGCCTGCCATAATTCCTTTAATGTGGCCATGGCACCGTTGCATAAGACGCCACCGTGTCGCGGCCATGCCATACGCGCTAATTAGGGTTTCGATTTGCCAAACCCTAATTTAGCTAAAGTTGCCACGCCAACTAAGTCAAGTAATTCTCCTAAGGCTTTAAATTTTGATGTAACAACAGGGTCAATGTTGCTGGAGCCATATTTGGGTCTAACACCAATATTCCAAAACAGTTACCATGGTTACGCTAGGCGCCACTATGCCACTGGCATGCCGCTATATGCCACTACGCCATTGGCATGTGCCAATAACGCCACTGTGTTACCATCAGGCGCCAACAGAATGTGGTCATAATCAATGGCCACCCTTTCTCATGAGTTACGATCTCAGCCGTCCAAATTCGCCACAGAATTGACAGGCCTCTGGTAAGTTTTGGGCGACTAACCAAGACAAGCCAAATAGCATCACGTGCTATTCTCCTGTGGAAAGTCTCCTGATTTCGACTTGCCACTCATAGCAATCTGCTACACGTTTTCCACGAAAACACTCGAGACATCAAACATGTCACAAACTGGGGGATGCTCATCAGGGTATTGGTCTGGTGGTTTACAGCGTGCGGCATGCAACACGTCCATTATAAGAAAGTGTCAGAAAGCAAGGAAGTTAGTGGCGGTAAGAAGTAGTGGGTGTAAACCAACCAGTTTCCTACATGTTGGGAACGTGGTCTCTGGCATTTACACACAATCCCAGTTCTCCATTACTCAATCACTCCCACTTTCTACGAGATCAGGGTGCGTTCAATATGACTTGTATAAATAGGTTTTACCTATTTCCACAAAACAACAAGTTTTGGTGAGAACAACAACACAGTATCCTGAAAAATACTAAAGAACTGATAGCTTGCATTCCGCAAGCCAGTTCCAAATTATGATACAAGTCATAAAATAGCCACACCTTCAGAATTAACCATTCTGGTCTCAACACCTTCTTCGCTTCCCTCCCTAAGACCAACCCTTCTGCTTCACTTTGTGACCGAATCAAGACTGGAACGACCATTTCTTGGTTTAGGCCAGGATTATACAGATTGATCTCTCGAATCTAAAGTACTCCCGTGCAGTGCATTTGTTTTAGGTTTAGATTTGTTTCTCATTCACACACCCAAATTTACCAAAACCAGCAGAAACAGTTTTTACCCATAAACAACTACATAAGACCATAAGAGATTATTTAACATCAACGGATCTACCTGAGTAGTGAGAGTATGTACCTGAATTGAATGAAATTTTTCCTTCTCATTTTCGGTTAGGGTTTTATTTATTAGATAGCAGAGGAAGTTAGTAAGAACCCAATGTTAGGGTTCTAAACCAAAACAACTGTTAAGAACACAAACTAGATAGAACCCCAAAGATAAAATCCTTTTTTATGGGGATTAGCCACCTCTGCTATTTAAGAAACAATAAAAGAACTGAGTTTTGTATTGAATGAATATCTTTTACAAGCTCGGGGTTGAAGTATTTATATCTAACTAGATTTGTTTAACAAGTAATACCAAATTTAAGAAACCAACTAAATAAGGAAACTAACTAAGCTAAAATAGAGTTTAACTAAATAAGGGAAACTAGTCTTGTTGAGGTGTTGGCACCGCAACATCCCTCCCTGCTCGAAAAATTGCTTGTCCTCAAGCATCAAAATCTGGAAAACGAAGTAGTAGTTCGTCAGCATCTTCCCAAGTAGCCTCCTCAGTTGGATGATCCTTCCATTTGATTAACCATTTAGTACCTGAACGAGCTCCTTTTTTGAACATTTTACGTTCCAAAATTGTATTTGGTTCCCATTTGTCATAATCCATAGTAACATGCAAATTTGTATCAACCAGGATTGAAGAACCAAGTTTCAACTTCAACTGAGAAACATGAAACACTGGATGAATACGGCTTGTATTAGGTAAGTCCAACCTATAAGCAACATCTCCAATCTTCTCTAAAACACGAAATGGTCCATAAAATTTAGGAGAAAGCTTAGAATAAGATTGAGTAGCTACCGTGCTTTGTCTGTATGGTTGTAAACGAAAAAAAAACCAAGTCATTCAATTCAAAATGTCGTTCAGTACGATGTGAGTCAGCATAATGCTTCATTCGTACTTGAGCAGCTTGCAAATGTGATTTCAAAAGCCGTAGAGTATGGTCTCTTGCTCTTCTTAAGTTATCATCAAAAGCAATCACAGAAGTAGACCCTGGCAAATAAGAAAATATTGTTGGTGGTAGTCGACTATAAACTGCTTGATATGGAGACATCTGGATTGCATAATGAAAGCTTGTGTTATACCACCATTCCGCCCAAGGCAACCATTTAGACCATTCACTAGGCTTATTTTCAGCAAAAAATCTTAAGTAGCATTCTAAGGTTCTATTAGTAACCTCTGTTTGTCCATCAGATTAAGGGTGATAAGCAGAGCTACGACATAACGTAGTACTCTGCAAGGGAAAATAAGCTTCCCAAAAATTGCTCATAAAAATTGGATCACGATCACTGACAATACTTCTTGGCATACCATGTAGTCGTACAATTTCTTGTACAAATAATTCAGCAACAGAGCTAGTTGAATATGGATGCTTAAGGGCTATAAAATGTGCATATTTGGACAATCAACAAAATCCATAGAAATATCCAACCAAACATCAGCAGGTATTGGAAGGGGATTTAACAATCCTGGTGGAGCTACTGCCTTAGATTTATTACATTGGCAAACATCACAATGAGAAATAAAAGTTTTGACTGAAGTCTTCATACCTTGCCAGTAGAAACTTTGTTGTAAACGTTTGTACGTACGTAGATAACCAGAATGACCACCTATTGGATTAGAATGAAACTCCTCCAACAACTTATTGCACCAAGTAGAAGATGAAGGAACCACTAAACGTCCTTTATAACATAGTGTACCATCTATATAAGAATAATGCAATTTGTAGCTGGGATTGCTGCTTAGCTGTTGAATCAAATTACTCAATTCTGCGTCACTATGGCATTCTTGAATGATGTCAGTAATACCAGAGAAAATTGGTGCAGAAAGAAGAAAAACAAACCTGAAATTCGTGACAAAGTATCAGCAACAATATTTTACTTACCTTGACGGAAAATGATCTCATAATCATATCCTAATAGTTTAGATAACCATTTTTGCTGCTCCATGGAAGATAATTTTTGATCTAGAAAATATTTCAGACTACGATGGTATGTATATATTTTTAAATGTCTTCCAAGTAGATATGGTCGCCATTTTTGTACAGCTGAAACAATAGCAAGCATCTCTTTATCATATATAGAGAGATTTAAATTCTTTCCAGATAAGGGTTTACTGTAATATGCAATTGGACTTCTAGATTGCATAAGAACAGCACCCAAACCATTGCCATAGGCATCACATTCCAACATAAATTCTTTTGAAAAATCTAGAAATATTAAGACTGGTGTTGTTGATAGAGCTTGTTGCAGTAACTTAAAAGCAGCAGTGGCTTAATTTTTCATTCCATACAAAAGCATCTTTCTTAAGCAACTGAGTTAATGGAGCACTAATAATACCAAAATTCTTCACAAACTTACGGTAATATCCAGCTAAGCCCAAAAAACCTCTTAATTCTTTAACTGTAGTGGGATTTGCCAAGATGATATAGCTTGTATTTTGTCATTGTCAACCGAAACTCCTTCAGAAGAGATCACATGTCCGAGATATCCAATAGGTTTATGTGCAAAACTACACTTTGATTCTTTGACGAAAAGTTTATGAGTATGTAAAAGTTCAAACACTATAGATAATTGTTTGGGATGATCCTCAAAACTTTTACTATAAATTAAAATATCATCAAAGAAAACAAGCACGAACCTTCTCAAAAAGGGCCTGAAGATATGATTCATGAAGCTCTGAAAAGTAGCTGGTGCATTTGAAAGGCTAAAAGGCATAACAAGAAACTCATAGTGACCATCATGCATGAGTGCGAAATTCCGTCTTGGGAATGTCTGGTTTATGCACTCTTAGTTGATGATAACCATAGTGAAAATTCAACTTAGAAAATATCAATGCATCATGTAATTCATCCAACAATTCATCCACCATGGGAATTGGAAATCTATCCTTACTGGTTATCTTATTCAAAGCACGATAATCAACGCAGATTCTCCATGAGCCATATTTTTTACGTATCATTAGGATAGGAAAAGAATAAGGACTGGACTGGAGCTAGGTCGAATAAAGCCAACTTGCTGTAATTCAGAAACAATCTTTTCAATTTCATCTTTCTGGAACTGTGGGCAGCGATAAGTGTTAGAGCATTGCTCGGTCGAACTCTCAAGCGTTGCTATCTCAAGCTTGTTTGTCAAATTTAGTTGTCAAAACTATATGTCCTGATTTCTAGTTTACTTATGGCTAAGTCTCGGTCTAGGATAGTTAAGTGTAGTTGAGCTCTAGACTCCATAGCGATTATCTTACGAAGACGAAGAACTACTCAAGGAACCAGTGGGACTTCATACGACTAAAAGGTATGTGGAGATTTGAACTTATCTATCACTCAAAAGTCTACTCTATCTCCTACTCTTGAGACAAAAGTCGTATAAGTATGATAGTTTTCATACATGCACATTTGCTATTTCGAGCCGAGTTTACTAGCCTATCTTTTTCTCGAAATATGTGTTGGTAAGCTTTTGCTTTAACCATTTTTCATCTTTACCCGTGACGAAAGTCATGATGACGTTTAAATCTTGAAAATGGCTTTGATGATGATAGTTGTGAATAACGACTATTATAACATTATAGAAGAATGTTTCAATGATTGAAATGTAGAGTTGAGATTACCATCTATGGATATAAGCACATATAGTGTGCGCACATTAGTGTATAAATCCATGTACTGGAAACCAAGTGTGTGCATATGTGTGCATACGGTATTGGTGAAGGAGATAGGTTGGCTACGCGTACTGGCGGAACTTTTCCTCCCGGAAAATTCTGCTGAGTTTGGAGTTTACGAACTCATAAACCAGTCACCTTAGGTACGCGTACTGGCGGAACTTTTCTACCCGAAAAATTCTGCTGAGTTTGGAAACCAAAATCAACTCAAATCCGGTAGCTAAAGTACGCATACCCGTACGTGTACCCAAGCTTTTTATTTCTCAAATCGGTAGTTCATGAACTTAAAACCATAAATTATAAGGAATGCAATCTTTGCAAACCGTGGATATATTGTTTATGAATTGATTCGAATGGATCAAACTGATTTTGTTTCAATTATGTCTATGAATAAAGACCTAAGCAATTGAACAACTCTTCAACTAGTTCTTATGAGTCATTTGAACTAGTTATGAGAAAGATGAATACGATTAATATGGAAGTGCTCATATGGCTAACCATTGGTTAAATATTTGTGAACCAACTAAGTGTACACGTTTAGGTACGGTTACTCAAACCTAAATGAAATACATTTCATTTGTGTGTGAAAAGCTAAGTTTCGATCTAACGGTTGAAATATATTAGCTTGTATCTAATCAGGTTTTCATCTAACGGTGAATATTGAATGCTTTGTTACTAAGCTAACATAGATTGCAAACCCTGATTTGAAAACTATATAAGGGGAACTCTAGCAACAGGAAAAACGGTTCCCCACACCTCCTATGTGATACTAGTTGGTTTTGCTAGAGTCGATTCTCCTTTAACCTTAGATTTCTTCTCGAGACCCTGTAGGTTAACGAATGAAAGACTTCATTGGGATTGTGAAGCCGGACGAAACTACTTCTCTTGTAGTTGAGCGATCTGATCTTGCCATTTTCTATCGTACGAGTTCAATTGAATAATTGACTTGAGATTATATCTCCGATAGGGCAAGATAAAAAAAAATCACAAACATCTTCGTCTCATAGTTTGTTATTCCGCAATATCTTGTTTCGCTACCATATGATTAAGATTATTGTGAGGTGAATTCTAGGTTGTTCTTCGGGAATATAAGTCCGGGTTATCAATTAGTTCTTGTTCACCTTGATTTCTATCAAAAGACGGAACAAGCTCTTAGGTTTATATGTGGGAGACAGATTTATCTATTATCTTAGATTTTTCTGTGTGATACAGATTTGTTTATTAAAGTCTTCGACTTTGGGTCGTAGCAACTCTTAGTTGTGGGCGAGATCATCTAAGAGAATCAAGTGCGTAATATCCTGCTGGGATCAGAGAAGTAAGGAGCGTAACTGTGCCTTGAATCAGTGTGATATTGATTAGGGTTCAACTACAGTCCATACCGAAGTTAGTTTTTAGTAGCCTAGTTTCTTTAGCGGCTTAATATAGTGTGGTGTTCAAACTGGACTAGGTCCCGGGGTTTTTCTGTATTTGCGGTTTCCTCGTTAACAAAACTTTTGGTGTCTGTGTTATTTCTATTCCGCATTATTTTTTGTTATATAATTGAAATATCACAGGTTGTGCATTGTATCGATCAATTGTGAAATCCAACCTTTGGTTGTTGATTGGAAATTGATTGATCCTTGGATATTGGTCTTTGGTACGTCCATCCAAGTTTATATCTCTTGTATTTGATAAAGACTCACAGATTTCTATTTGTTTGAGTATAGATCAAATCGAGAGATAGAGATATTAACTCCTTGATATACTTTTTATTAAGATTGAGTCTGACTGTCTAGTTGATTCTCTTAAAAGTATATTCGAGTTTTTCCATACAGATTGCTAATCGAAATATTGGGTGAGGTTGTTAGACCCCCGTATTTTCAATTGGTATCAGAGCATGCAAACACGTTCAACACCTGAAAAGTCTGTGTTTATTGCGATCTGGCTCTATGGACAGAGGTACAATCTCTGATAAACGCATCATCAGAAACAAAAGTTCTGTGTCGACTAACTCTATTAGAGAGAAAGATTCTCCAATCTCAAATATAGACGAACCTTGTATTCTGACGAGACAGACATACACTGACATGTGTCATTCCGATTACCCTTCAAAGGAGTATATCTCTATTAATAAAAGGGAAACAGCTGAAGAGAGTGAACCGATCCTAAATCTTGTTAGAATCCAAGCTGATAAATTTAATCGGTTAAAAAAACATGTCAATGCTCTTCTTGGTATAGTAAGAGACGGAAATTCCAAAAACACAGAAGCTCTGTCTTCACAAATCCTTCTTGAGACTCTCCTTGAAAAGGATGTTTTGGAAATTGAACATTGTTTGAATAAACTCTCTATTCAAGGATGCTTCAAAAAGTCCTCTATACCATCTACTTCTCTTAAAACCAAAAGTGTGTCTGGTTCAAAAGTAAAACCGGAATTTCTTCCAATTAAAAAAGATGTGCCTGCAACCTTCGATCAAGTATGTTGCACATCACATGGGAGGAAGAAATCTTCAAATGAAGATGTCAGGAAGAAACTTTCTAATCACTCGATTAATCAGAAAGTATGTCCCTTTTGCAGTTCAAAAAGGCATGTTGTGCAAAAAGGGAACCCTATGTTGAATAACAAGTACCTTTTTCGATTTCAACACACCTTGGACTTAATTCTCAAAGGTATAACTGACATTCGTATGTGTAAACCAAATGGTTTCAGTACTCATCCTGTGTATCCTATCAGGAAAATCGGTTCAATGGGTCTCTCAAAGATGCATAACAGAGTCTGAAAAACCGTCTATGAAAAGATCAGAAATCCTCTTTTTGCTGCAGAGGAGATAATAGTTTTGTTGATGTGAACAAAGTATCAAGGAAAAAGATCAAAGATGATGATATAAGAAATAACCTAAAGGAGGTAATTAAGGGTTATAAAGAAATCATCAGCAGGCTGTCAACCGTCTCTCACCAAAAATCTTCAGGTAAGAACCGATACTATGAGTCATTTTTTGGTAACAGCAATGGTTATGACAACTGTTCACATCATAATGGTTTTCCTCAAAAGTCTCACAAAAAGGAGGATAACCAAAGACAATGTTCATTTAATGAGCTAAAGGCTCATACTTGTGAAAATTAATCACAAGGTTGAAATCTCACCTACAAAAATCCTAGTTATGTGAGAATTGAATAGGTATACTCTTGGCAAAGTGTCTCTGATTATCTAGCTAATTTCTTATCGTTCTTAGATGGATTATTAGTCACAAACACTTTTACATAAGTACTTCGTTTATGTGTGATCTTTCGTTGTTTCCCCTTACTTTGGACCCTAGAGCTAAGATGCATGAGTACTGTGCAGATTGTCTTCTCAAATAGCTTTTTTGGTTTAGGTCCTTGTGGACCCTCCTTCCTATGGGTATATATACGGTCTTTCACAAATTGTGCTTGTAAACCCTAAGTCTGTTCGAAATCGTTTATATACCCTTCCTATTGAGTTGAGATATCTCACTCTAGGCCTCCTATTATCAATGGCGTCTTCTTCTTGCTCTTGGGATTTACCTGAAGACTTCGTTGATAATACGGTGTATTTCGATTTCGATAAAAATAAGGGAACCTTTGTTGAAGTTGAAAGGTCTTTTCCTCAATATCCTGATTCCTACTCGGATATTGAGGACGTTAAAGAGATTTCAGATGAAGTGGTTGTTGACTTTCTCAAGAACTTTGAGGATGCAAAATAGCAACTTTTTGATACAATGAAGTGTCTTGATATGGTAAGAACTGAGTTGAAAAGGGTTAATTCTGACCTTGTTCTCATGAAAACTCATGTAAAAGAACTTCTCAACAAGGATATCCACTCTAAAGTAACAGAGGATGTTGTCAATCACAAGCTCAGAGATCTCAAGACTATTAAGGATCTCGAATCGGCTGTTTGATGATTAGCTCGTATTCAATTTTGGCTTGTTGATTTTTTTTGAAAATTCTTAAGAGAATTTCTATTCTTGTTTTGTTTAAGAAGGATAACTACGGTTTGGAATAGCCATTATTGTGAATACACATAGCTATGTCCAACGTTTTCATCTTGCAATGTTTTTAGATTTATTTATTTAAATTCTAAAGTTGTTTTGGAAGATGATTTTTGCAGTATTAATCTTTATGGTTTTATATATTGTAATATATTATGGGATATGTGTGTTTGCTTCCGTGAACTATTATTGTCCCATACGATGTCAAAAGTTATCTCTTTCATGTGTCGATATGCATGTATTGATACAAGATCGTTGAACTTTTAACAAACAAAATTTAAGCCTATTATGTCATTTATTGATGGAAGATAGGTTAAAATATTTTGTTTACGAGGATTATGTCTATTGTATGTCATTGTGCAAACAGTGATGGAAAATAGAATGAATCCTTGTATATTCCACAGTATTGATCTTCCCTGATCCACATTTTATGTATATACTGTGCGGCTCCATAAGCCTTCTTATGTGAGCATTTCTAACTAGACTAATCATAGATTCGTTTGTGGTTATTTTGGTTGTGCATTCCGATTAAATTAATCATAGTTACTCTTGTGGTTAGTTTAATTGAGAATTTTGGATACAAAATCATTTGTGGTTTTTGGTGTCCAAAGAAATCCTTCTTTTCTTGTAAAAGTAAGGTCGCTCTTGTTTTTATTTCGGGAATGACATCTAATGGGGGAGAGTTCTTTTGAACTTGCGCTTAATTTCCATATCTTTGTGGGGAGTGCGTGCGGCTGTGGAATATTTGAGGAGTTATCTTGTACCTTTTTAAACTCCGTGATGAATGCATTTAGCTTAGGCTTTATGATTGCATCTAAACAAAGTTGATATGTACTTTTATTTGGTCTTGAAGCGTTTCCATGAAAATTTCATTAGGATCCCATTTTCGTACCTTTGCCAATTTTATTGACAAAAGGGGGGAGAATTAATATGTAGTTCACACTACAAATACATATGGTTTTCGGATCATTATGTAAGGGGGAGTGGTTTTCATGTTGAGATGAAAGTATTGACTAAGGGGGAGTGATACATATCACCATAGTATTGTTGTCAAAGTTGTGATACAATTGAACTTTGATACTGTGTAATAATACTATGACATTGTATAACAATGATCGAGAGATTTTGTTTTCTCATTGTTATGGCCACATATCTTCAACAACTATGATGCTGAACTGAACATCTATGGAATCATGGGAGTACATGGAAAAGAAGAAGTTTTCAAGTAATGTCGAAGCACCAAGGAGATCAAGCATGTGGACGAGAAGCTACAAAGATTTATCTATTTTGTAATCCATATGTATTGATAGTTTTGTCACTAAAATTGACAAAGGGGGAGATTGTTAGAGCATTACTCGGTCGAACTCGCAAGCGTTGCTATCTCAAGCTTGTTTGTCAAATTTAGTTGTCAAAACTATATGTCTTGATTTCTAGTTTACTTATGGCTAAGTCTCGGTCTAGGATAGTTAAGTGTAGTTGAGCTCCAGACTCCATGGCGATCATTTTACGAAGACGAAGAACTACTCAAGGAACCAGTGGAACTTCATCCGACTAAAAGGTATGTGGAGACTTGAACTTATCTATCACTCAAAAGTCTACTCTATCTCCTACTCTTGAGACAAAAGTCGTATAAGTATGATAGTTTTCATACATGCACATTTGCTATTTCGAGACGAGTTTACTCGCCTGTCTTTTTCTCGAAATATGTGTTGGTAAGATTTCGCTTTAACCATTTTTCATCTTTACCCATGACGAAATTCATGATGACGTTTCAATCTTGAAAATGGCTTTGATGACGATAGTTGTGAATAACGACTATTATAACATTATAGAAGAATGTTTCAATGATTGAAATGTAGAGTTGAGATTACCATCTATGGATATAAGCATATATAGTGTGTTCGCACATTAGTGTATAAATCCATGTACCGGAAACCAAGTGTGTGCATATATGTGTGCATACGTTATTGGTGAAGGAGACAGGTTGGGAACGCGTACTGGCGGAACTTTTCCTCCCGGAAAATTCTGCTGAGTTTGGAGTTTACGAACTCATAAAACAGTCACCTTAGGTACGCGTACTGGCGGAACTTTTCTACCCAAAAAATTCTGCTGAGTTTGGAAACCAAAGCCAACTCAAATCCGGTAGCTAAGGTACGCGTACCCAAGCTGGTTATTTCTCAAATCGGTAGTTCATGAACTTAAAACAATAAATTATAAGGAATGCAATCTTTGCAAACCGTGGCTATATTGTTCATGAATTGATCCGAATGGATCAAACCGATTTTGTTTCAATTGTGTCTATGAATAAAGACCTAAGCAATTGAACAACTCTTCAACTAGTTCTTATGAGTCATTTGAACTAGTTATGAGAAAGATGAATACGATTAATATGGAAGTGCTCATATGGCTAACCATTGGTTAACTATTTGTGAACCAACTAAGTGTACACGTGATGCGTGTCGTAACCACAACAAATTAATTAATACTTTACTACCTAATTAACAACTAATATAGGGTAGTCAAGGTCGATCCCACGAGGAGCAAGAGATTCTAGTTGTAAAAATTGTCACGAAAGGGGGGTGTAAAAAGCAAAAGAAAATAAACAAAGCAATTAAAATCGAAAGTTGAAAGCAATAAGAGAGACAATATCAAGGAATCCTTCCTTCTTACCAAGCTCATTGCAAGCAACAACACTGATGCTTCCATCTCAGTCCAACCATCACAATACTACCATAAACTTGGCTACAACTCGCCTGCACTTCAACCACCAGCATAACCACCTACCTCATACAGCCGCACATGCCTCGGCTTAAGCATATCTCAGCACCCCTAACACACATCTGCTGCAACTCAAGGGTCTCATACAAACAACAGCTCATTTAACCTTCACTGCAATACAAGCACATCCTCTGCCTTGCACAAGCATATTCATCTACTTGCAAATTACCAGCAGCATCCATCACCAGTCCTTGGCTCATTCATTCATCACCACTACCACACATTAATCAGTTCATATCACCAAGATTGTCATTACCTGCGCAGATCTACACACTCCTTCCCTTCATCATATGTAGCTTCATACGACTCCAATAGCTACCGAAGAGTTGCTCGGCTATGCAATCATCGGCTCCTATCTCCACCTCAGCAATAACAACTTCCTACAAATCTGCCATGATACTCTCATTCCAAAACCCGCAATTCAAGTTCACCCCGGCACTTGCTATTGAAACCATTTTAAGCCATTTACAACCACCGAATCATCTCGGTCACCAAACGCAACACATCGAGTTCATCCCGTAGTTCTTGCAATCTTCACCACTGGTATCGGCAAGCACTCGACCTCCCAATCCAAAGTGCACTTCACATCCACTAAACTTACTAAGATCACAAAGACAGTTCCATCTATTGCCATCTTTCATACAAGCCATCACAAAGACCACATCACTTTCACGTAACCCGGACTGCACTGGTTCCAACTACAGCCTCAGTTCCACCAATTTCACCTTCTAGTTCAAGCTCACCCGCAATTCGGCTTTCATCGCAATCTGACCTTCACTCAATGATCCACATCCTGCAATCACCCATCATTCAGACAACATCACTACCCCATTACAGCAGCATCTTGTTCATCCGCTCTTTCTCTTCAAACAACAGCTGCCAAAACCCATCTCTATTCTTCTCAGAGAGCTCAAATTAACCCATTCAATCACCAGCTCGAAATTCAACCACAAAACAATCCCCAGATCCGTATCAACCACAGATTCATCAATTCATCAAAACCCATTCTCCAATTCGATTATAGCCACACAATTTCTCGATTCTCGTCTGCATCTACCTGAGCTTCACAACAACGGCAAAGCAGCTTCTCGATCTTAAATCCATTACCACCAACACCTGCTCAATCGCTGTCAACCAGCGTACCCATCTCTGTTTTGTTCTTGATTCAATTATCAGCCATAAACCATCGTCGATTTTCTCTCAGTTTCATCCATCATACCTCGAGCTCCACATCAAATTCTCCCATCTCTCGGTTTAACCAGCAGCAATGGCTGCTCTCTCTTTTCTTTCTCAATTTTAATCATGGAATAATAGAATGGGATGAAATATCACTTTGGTTTTAGGGTTGGGAATGATTGGGATGCTATTTGCGCCCAAGATAAGGACCACCCATTGATAATTACAACCTCTAATAATGATAAGGGGTACCTGTATGACAACCCCTTAACCGTAGCTGGTTTGTGTTTAGTACGCCTCCAAGAAGAGTTGCCCCTTAACCGTGGTTAGGCTCCATATATCAATCGCCTGTAAAATGACCTTTTTGCCCTTTTGGCTCAAATTGGGTGATTTCTTCTTCTTTTCCTCCGTACGACTCCAAAGTAGCTATAAAACTCAAAACAAGCGTAAAATACATAATTTACAAGAAAAATAGCAAAGAAAGCATAAACAATAGATAGTAAATAGGATGTATTCTACACCCTATCAAATTCCCCCACACTTAGACTTTGCTAGTCCTCGAGCAAATCAAACTAAAAACTCACAACTTCAAAGCGTTCCAAGCGTCCCAAGCATCCAAAGAGTTATGAGGACATAGAGTTTTACGCATGCTAGTAATAAGAAGTTAGAAATACTAAAGAACATATTCTCATTCTTAAATGTTGAGTGAGAAATAACCACACCATAATGAGAGAACGCGTGTTTGAGAAACGATCAATAAGCATTTCGCCTCGACTTCGCCTCACCAAAAGGATTTTATGATAATTGCACTCAAAAAGACGGCTTTTATGGTTCTCACATGTGTGCGGTAGGAATGAAGAGAAAATCCTGCAACACGTTGAATGGTGGGAAGGACAACTTCCGAAATATTTTTAAAAACCCACATCTTTTAATATTTTGAAAAACCATTTTTCAAACGATCTCTACGAAAGGAAATCAACCATTTATTATCGAGGATGAGATTACTTACTCACCTTCACATCCGATTGCCAATTATGATAACACCACTCTCACGGCATCCAATAGAAACGTCTTCCGCTCCTCGTCTTTATCTTGGTCTTCGTCTTCGTCTTCGGTTCCAACTATTGATGATAAACTCTCGAATTTCATAAATTCTTAACAATTTGTAACCTTTTTACCTTAAATCCTTGTCGCTTGAAACTTCCTTATAAATTTTCCTTCCCCACGGCTTATTAACAAAAATAAGAACAAATATTTCTCTTGTTTTTTTTTTTTTTTTTTTTATTTCATTTTTTATTTTTTTTCAATTTTTTTGTCAATTTTTTTTTTTTTTTTTTTCACAACTTGTATCGTCTTGAAATCATAAACTTCAAAAATTCTCACCTTTTAATTTTCTTCGCTCTTATGAATAAGTCTTCATACTTGGATATAAAATTACCTCATTGTATTGTAAGTCCTCAACATACATGTAAAATCCGCTCATTGTATGTTGCTTTACTTGAATTTGAAATTTGCTCTTTTTCTCGTTCCGTTGCTTATAAACCGTGAACTTTTTCCAACTTTCCTTGTAAATTTTGATGTCGCTCCTTGTTGATGATGAATGTGTTTCTATGGATCCGTTGTTGTCGCGAGAGAGAATGGTGCTAACTGCAAATCGAACTACAAGAAGGAAGCTTTCATCCATGGATGTCACCCTCATGATTGACAAAATTAGCACTCAAGAGATCAAAGAGTAGTGCTTCTATTGGTGGGAGGTTGGGTAGCTCACCATTCTACCCGGAATTAACGTACGATGACACACACTCAAAAGAAGCTCTTTAGTAGATGGAAGATTTCTGGTCGGTACCTCTCATGATATGAATACGGGTAGTCTCCACTAATGATTCAGCAACTCTAATAATGCATTTCTCCCTGCACCAAATTCGCATCACCGGCATGATTAAATCCATTATTTAACACTCAAACAAGCAAGAAATCCGAATGTAGTTCCCTAACACTTCCAAGTTCAATTATGTCGGTCAAAATCTCTATGTAAACATACCTAGAAGTATGCTAGTGACTCTAAAATCTTTAAAAGTTGAAGTTTTAGGTAAAACTTTTTTTTTTTTTTCAAACTTTTTTAATTTTTTTGTAATTTTTGTTTTAAAAACATGCTTAACCACTCCCCCACACTTAAACCTTACATTGTCCTCAATGTAATTGAATCCTCCTAGTAAAGTCAAGGTGGGAGATTTTAACATGATAAGGAACAAGAAAAAGAAATAACAAAAAGCAAAAAGATAAGAAATACAAAACCTATGGGTTGCCTCCCATTAGCGCTTGTTTTAAAGTCGACGGCCCGACTTAGCTTTTTTGCAAGATTCATTAGCCCGGATCAATCTCTTTCACGGGAAAACATGATTTCACATCACTAGGGTATCGTGTTGTCTCAAAGATATTGAAGTGGATGAGTGTACCATCAAACTCCATAGTCAAAGTGCCATTTTGGACATCAATCTTTGTTCCGGCGGTGCTTAAGAATGGTCTACCCAATAGCAAAGGTGTAGACTTGGAAGAATTCTCATCATTCATGTCTAAGACATAGAAATCGGCCGGAAATACAAGCTCATTAACCTGCACCAAAACATTCTCAACAATCCCTTTCGGGTAAACATTAGATCGGTTAGCAAGTTCAAGAACTACCCCGGTCTCTTTAAGAGGACCAAGATTCAAAGAATCATAAATCGAGGAAGGCATAACATTAACCGATGCTCCCAAATCTAGCAAAGCTCGAGTAAACCTTGTTTTACCAATTGTGCAAGGTATATTGAAACTACCGGGGTCCTTTAATTTTGGTGGGAGTTTCTTGAGAATAAACGCCGAAGCATTCTCCCCCGCACTCATGACTTCATTCCCTTTCAACCTTTTCTTCTTCATGCACAACTCCTTTAAGAACTTTGCACAACGAGGAATTTGACGAATAGCTTCTATGAGTGGTATATTGACTTGTACTTTCTTAAGGATGTCCCACATATCCTTGTATTCCAAGTCTTTCTTTGATTTAGCAAATCAGCTAGGAAATGGGGGTGGAGTTGTGAAAGTAGGAACCGTTTCCTTGGGTAAGTTGGTTGGGGATGTTTTCTCCTTTGGTGCGGTTTCAATTTCCTCTTTCTCATCATACACCTTATCTTGTTGATTTGGTTGCTCCACTTGTTTCCCACTCCTCAAAGTAATCGCATTAACGCTCTCTCTTGGATTAACAAATGGTTGTGAAGAAAGTTTTGTGGACGCTTGCGCTTTCAATAAGTTCACATCGGTTGCTAATTGCCCCACTTGAATTTGTAAATCCTTGATTGCCGAATCGGTCTTTTGTTGATTTTGTTGAAACAATGACGTAATACTTTGCATCATGACATTAATCTTATCATCTATCGAAGATCCTTGTTCCTTCACTTGAGGTTGGAATTGTTGTTGAGGTTGGAAACGTGATTGTTGGAAACCACCTTGTTGCTCATATGGATTAGGAGCCGCCGCTTGCTTATTTGCATAGCTAAAGTTAGGATGATCCTTCCACCCGGGATTGTAAGTATTCGAGTATGGATCGTACCTTGGCCTTTGATTTGGATATAAAGCATTCACTTGTTCGGTCTCATTATCCTAATAATCACCGCGGCCATCCTTTGAATCATTATCTCCATGTTACTCATTCTTTGATCAAGATGTGATGATGAATCACTAACTTCATGCACTCGCCTAACCATGGGTTCATCTCTTGTGTAGAATTGTTTGCGAGTTCGCCGCCATGCTTTCAATCAACTCGGTGGCTTGGGTCACCGTCTTGTTCATTAGTGCACCACCACCCGCGGCGTCAAGAAGAGACCTATCACTTGGGTGAAGAGCTTCATAGAAGTATTGGAGTATCATAACGTCACTAAATTGATGGTGTGGACAGCTTGCCACCAACCTCTTGTATCGCTCCCAACATTCATACAATGATTCTCCCACTTGTTGTTTCAATCCACAAATCTCCTTGCGAATTTGAGTAGCTTTGGATGCGGGAAAATATCTCTCGAGGAAAAGTTTCTTCATCCCATTCCATGTTGTGATACTTCCGGAAGGCAAATAATATAACCATTCCTTAGCATTGCCCGCCAAAGAAAACGGGAAAGCTTTCAACATTGCTCCATCCGCATTAGTCTCCGGTGGAAGCATAGCCATAACTATGGTATAGAAGTCCATAATATGTTTGTTTGGGTCCTCATTCACCATGCCATGGAACTTTGGTAACTCTCTAATCAACCCCGGCTTGATCTCGAAGGTTGAGTTAGTTTGGATACACCATTGTTGTGTATCGAGCTTGTGAGAAGCTAGGTCCTTGAGTGTACGTTCAGCCATTATTTCTTCCTCTTTGTCCGAATCACTTGATGAAGAAGGAGGAAGTGGAGTGTTAATCGCACGAATGAAATCCTTTAGTTGAGTGCCGGATCGAAGACGTATTGGACTCGGTCCGCCCTCTTTAAGCATTCACCAAAGGTATAACACCTGAAACAAGATTCTCAAAAAACTAAGTTAGATACGGTAAAGAATCTAACAAAGCAAGAATAAAGCAAAAATAAAAATAAAAACAACTAAAAATCGCCCGTTGCTCCCCGGCAACGGCGCCAAAATTTGATGCGTGTCGTAACCACAACAAATTAATTAATACTTTACTACCTAATTAACAAGTAATATAGGGTAGTCAAGGTCGATCCCACGAGGAGCAAGAGATTCTAGTTGTAAAAATTGTCACGAAAGGGGGTGTAAAAAGCAAAAGAAAATAAACAAAGCAATTAAAATCGAAAGTTGAAAGCAATAAGAGAGACAAGATCAAGGAATCCTTCCTTCTTACCAAGCTCATTGCAAGCAACAACACTGATGCTTCCATCTCAGTCCAACCATCACAATACTACCAAAAACTTGGCTACAACTCGCCTGCACTTCAACCACCAGCATAACCACCTACCTCATACAGCCGCACATGCCTCGGCTTAAGCATATCTCAAGACCCCTAACACACATCCGCTGCAACTCAAGGGTCTCATACAAACAATGACTCATTTAACCTTCACCGCAATACAAGCACATCCTCTGCGCTTTGCACAAGCATATTCATCTACTTGCAAATTACCGGCAGATCCATCACCACCCTTGGCTCATTCATTCATCACCACTACCACACATTAATCAGTTCATATCACCAAGCATTGTCATTACCTGCAGATCTACACAGCTCCTTCCCTTCATCATATATAGCTTCATACAGCTCCAATAGCTACCAGTAGTTGCTCAGCTATGCAATCATCAGCTCCTATCTCCACCTGTAGCAATAACAACTTCCTACAAATCTGCCATGATACTCTCATTCCAAAACCTGCAATTCAAGTTCACCCTGGCACTTGCCATTGAAACCATTTTAAGCCATTTACAACCACTAGAATCATCTCAGTCACCAGCTGCAACACATCAGAGTTCATCCTGTAGTTCTTGCAATCTTCACCACTGGGTATCAGCAAGCACTCGGCCTCCAATCCAAATGCACTTCACAGCCACTAAACTTACTAAGCTCACAAAGACTCAGCCCATCTATTGCCATCTTTCATACAAGCCATCACAAAGACCACATCACTTTCACGTAACCCGCACTGCACCGGTTCCAACTACAGCCTCAGTTCCACCAATTTCACCTTCTAGTTCAAGCTCACCTGCAATTCAGCTTTCACTGCAATACAGCCTTCACTCAATGATCCACATCCTGCAATCACCCATCATTCAGACAACATCACTACCCCATTACAGCAGCATCTTATTCATCCGCTCTTTCTCTTCAAACAACAGCTGCCAAAACCCATCTCTATTCTTCTCAGAGAGCTCAAATTAACCCATTCAATCACCAAATTCGAAATTCAACCACAAAACAATCCCCAGATCCGTATCAACCACAGATTCATCAATTCATCAAAACCCATTCTCCAATTCAATTATAGCCACACAATTTCTCGATTCTCGTCTGCATCTACCTGAGCTTCACAACAACGGCAAAGCAGCTTCTCGATCTTAAATCCATTACCACCAACACCTGCTCAATCGCTGTCAACCAGCGTACCCATCTCTGTTGTGTTCTTGATTCAATTATCAGCCATAAACCATCGTCGATTTTCTCTCAGTTTCATCCATCATACCTCGAGCTCCACATCAAATTCTCCCATCTCTCGGTTTAACCAGCAGCAATGGCTGCTCTCTCTTTTCTTTCTCAATTTCAATCTGGTGGAATAATAGAATGGGATGAAATATCACTTTGGTTTTAGGGTTGGGAATGATTGGGATGCTATTTGCGCCCAAGATAAGGACCACCCATTGATAATTACAACCTCTAATAATGATAAGGGGTACCCTGTATGACAACCCCTTAACCGTAGCTGGTTTGTGTTTAGTACTCCTCCAAGAAGAGTTGCCCCTTAACCGTGGTTAGGCTCCATATATCAATCGTCTGTAAAATGACCTTTTTGCCCTTTTGGCTCAAATTGGGTGATTTCTTCTTCTTTTCCTCCGTACGACTCCAAAGTAGCTATAAAACTCAAAACAAGCGTAAAATACATAATTTACAAGAAAAATAGCAAAGAAAGCATAAACAATAGATAGTAAATAGGATGTATTCTACACCCTATCAACACGTTTAGGTACGGTTACTCAAACCTAAATGAAATACATTTCATTTGTGTGTAACAAGATAAGTTTCGATATAACGGTTGAAAGATATTAGCTTGTATCTAATCATGTTTTCATCTAACGGTAATATTGAATGCTTTGTTACTAAGCTAACATAGATTGCAAACCCTGATTTGAAAACTATATAAGGGGAACTCTAGCAGCTGGAAAAACTAATCCCCACACCTCCTATGTAATACTAGTTGGTTTTGCTAGAGTTGATTCTCCTTTAACCTTAGGTTTCTTCTCGAGACCTTGTAGGTTAACGACGGAAAGACTTCATTGGGATTGTGAAGCCAGACGAAACTACTTCTCTTATAGTTGAGCGATCTGATCTTGCCATTTTATATCGTACTATTTCAATTGAATAATTGACTTGAGATTATATCTCCGATAGGGCAAGATAAAAAGAAATCACAAACATCTTCGTCTCATCGTTTATGATTCCGCAATATCTTGTTTTGCTACCATACGATTAAGATTATTGTGAGGTGATTGATAATTCTAGACTGTTCTCCGGGAATATAAGCCTGGGTTATCAATTAGTTCATGTTCACCTTAATTTCTATCAAAAGACAGAACAAACTCTTAGGTTTATCTGTGGGAGACAGATTTATCTATTATCTTAGACTTTTATGTGTGATACAAATTTGTTTATTAAAGTCTTCGACTTTGGGTCGTAGCAACTCTTAGTTGTGGGTGAGATCAGCTAAGGGAATCAAGTGCGTAGTATCCTGCTGGGATCATAAATGTAAGGAGTGCAATTGTACCTTGAATCAGTGTGAGATTGATTAGGGTTCAGCTACATTCCAGACCGAAGTTAGTTTGTAGTAGGCTAGTGTCTGAAGCGGCTTAATACAGTGTGGTGTTCAATCTGGACTAGGTCCCGGGGTTTTTCTGCATTTGCGGTTTCCTCGTTAAAAAAACTTCTGGTGTCTGTGTTATTTCTATTCCGCATTATATTTTGTTATATAATTGAAATATCACAGGTTGTGCGTTGTATCGATCAATTGTGAAATCCAACCTTTAGTTGTTGATTGGAAATTTATTGATCCTTGGATATTGGTCTTTAGTACCATCCAAGTTTATATCTCTTGTATTTGATAAAAACTCATAGATTTCTATTTTTTTGAGTATAGATCAAATCGAGAGATAGAGATATTAACTCCTTGATATACTTTTTTTAAGATTAAGTCTAACTGTCTAGTTGATTCTCTTAAAATTATATTCGAGTTTCTCCATACAGATTGCTAATCAAAATATTGGATGAGGTTGTTAGACCCCCGCATTTTCAATAAGGTCGAATATTAGCAGGAGCAGAACCAGGTAGTAATGGAATATGGTGATCATGCATATGTTCAGGAGGAAGTGTAGTTGGAATGTTGAAAATATCAGCATACTTTGTGAGCAATTTCTTAATCTCAAGTGGCAAAACTGGAGTAGCATTAACTTCTGTGGTGACTGTGGATAATTGAAAAAAAAATTACCACAAGTCTCTCTGCATAATAAATGTTGCATCGGATTTGAGTCCATAATCATTACAGATGATGAGTTGTCTCCAAATAAGGTAATATCTTTCTCATTAAGTCTGAACGGCATGGTTAACTTAGCGAAATCCCATATGATAGGTCCCAAAGTACGGATCCATTGAATACCCAAAACTGCATCACAACCACTGATATCCAAAAGATGAAAATCAACCTTAAAAATATAGTTTTGCAGCTTAACTGGTATGTTGAAGCAAGAACCCTTAGTTTGTAATTAACCACCATCACCAACTGTAACACTGAGAGACGAATTCTTGGACTCAATGAAATAACCACACTGCTTAGCAAGAGTTGGGTGAAGAAAATTATGAATAACACCTGAATCAACTAAGATTGTAAGAGGTCGAGCTTTTGTATGTCCTGAGATGCGCATCGTATTGGGAAAAGCAGAACCCATTAATGAGTTATAAGAAATAGCAACATCTTGGTCTTTCTGATCATCAGTATCTTCAAGAGTAACAGGTACAGTTTCTTCCTCAAAATTCTGAGTAGTAGAGTTATCAATAACATCAGGAGCAATATCTAGGAGCAATAGTCTAGGTTTGACACACAAGTGACCAGGTTTATAATAGTCATCACAATTGAAGCAGAGACCCTTATCTCGCTTTTCCTTTTGTTCTTCCCATAATCGCTTGACTCCAGGAGGAAAGGGATTTCTCCTAATCTGTGAGTTTGGGGTAAACGATGACTTGAACTGGTTTGGACGATAAGAGGGTTTTGAAAGAGAAAAGGCTGCAAGAATAGTATTCTCTTGTTGTATGGCTCTTTTTTGAAAGCATCAGATAAAGTTTTTGGTTCAAACAAACTCACACCAGTACCAATATCAACACGTAAAGCAGAAATAAACAAATCAATGAGATATTGGGCAGAAAGGTCATGTACAAAATTAGTGAGTTTCTCAAACTCAGAGATAAGTTCTTGAACCGTACCTGATTGAGTCAATTTTGTTAAAGCAATGTGAGGATTGATAAACTTATGATCTGCAAATCTATTACGAAGGAAAGTACGGAATTCTTCCCAATTTGGTGTAGGAAGAGACTTCTTGGTCCAACGATACGAAGAGTTGGCATCTCCTTTAAGATGAGCAGCAGCGACTGGAATTTTAAAAGCTGGGACTATTCCATGCAAGCTGAAATATTGATCAGCTTGAAAAATCCAACCTTCAGGATCGACTCCTTCAAATGTTGGAAATTTGAGGTTGATGGAACCTGTACGAATAGAAGGAAGGTTTCACCACCATTACCATTATTATTGCCAATATAAGTATGATGTTGATGACCATTATTGTCGTTTTTCCCCGTAGCAAAAGCATCACTAATAACGTCTTTCATAGCAGTTGCCAAGGCTGTGGACAAAGATGTTGTCAAAGCGGTTGTCAAAGATGTTGTTAAGGAAGCGATGTCTTCTTTACGATTGGCTATAGCAATACCTTCGTTAACTTCAGCTTTCTCAATGTCTTCTATACGTTGTTTTGTGAGACCGTCTACTAATTCTTTGATCTCGTTCTTTAAACCTTTAACCTCATCAGTTAACTCAGCAATTGTCATGATATAAAAAAAAATTGCTGAAATTTGTGAATAGAACAAACCTGCTCTGTACCAGATGTTAGGGTTCTAAACCAAAACAACTGTTAAGAACATAAACTAGATAGAACCCTAAAAATAAAATTCTTTTTTATGGGGATTAGCCACCTTTGTTGTTTAAGAAACAATAAAAGAACTGAGTTTTGTATTGAATGAATATCTTTTACAAGCTCGGGGTTGAAGTATTTATAGCTAACTAGATTCGTTTAACAAGTAATACCAAATTTAAGAAACCAACTAAATAAGGAAACTAACTAAGCTAAAATAGAGTTTAACTAAATAAGGGAAACTAGTCTTGTTGAGGTGTTGGCACCGCAACACCCAAGGAAGAAGCGTTAACTATGGAAAATAACTGAGAATTGGGATCGTCCGATATTAGATGATTAAAACATAGTGGGCTATTGGACCAAAATTTCCCGCCCTCTGAAATTTCCCGCCTTGTGCTAGAGCCCAAGGAGCCCCCCTCAGAACCGGGCCTGCATAATTCTACACAATGATTCTCTAATATAATAAAATGATCCATTTATATATATTTTAGTTTTGTTGGGATTTTACACTTAATCATAATCCTTAGGGGGTCAGTATTCGACCCTGATATTTATCTACTGCTTATACAAGATTTATACAAGACTTCAGTTTATTTTATTTTATTTAGATAAGAGAAATATTATTTCAAAAGAATTGGATTACATGGAAGAGTCTTTTTCTAAATCTCCAATAAGGAAATTTGGAGGTACCAATTATCTCAAGCCGCCCTTGCAAAGAAAAAAGCAACCGATAGTGCTATTAATTCAATCCGTTAAACATAAACAAAAAGGGGCAAATGCTAGAAAAATACAGAACCATCATAACCAAATTACAGCTAATTTTTGTACAATACCTTAAGCTAAGTAGTACGTATGTATGGATAATATACCAATCTTAATTAATTACATTTTCTATGCATTTGATCTTCTATAACCACACATCATCGATCATTTATAACCACACCATCAAAATCATTCAAGCTCATCCACCGCAACCGCCACACCCACCGCAACCCCCACCACAACCAGAAGCAGCTACAACTGTGGCACCTGCACCCACCATCATAATCATCCCTCCATCTGTATTAGTAGTAGGAGTAGTAGTGGGTTTTTCCTTGGCGCAACGACAACAACATACAATAGCTACAACTGCTCCTATCACAATTACACCAAACAAAGCTAGAAAAACGATAAGCGCTTTATCCATTTTACCCCTTTCTTTAATAAGGCATCTAGTTTTAATTCTTCTTGAGTGATTTATTTCTTCATTTTGTGGTTTCTATTATATATACTTCCAAATTCTGGAATGTTTCAGACTGCCCAACGCGGGAGTTTTCGTAGTTTTGGTATAGTTTACAAGTAAACTTAATATTTTATTTTATGTTTGATAAAAGAAATTTCATTGAAAATATGTATACAGTTCATTTATGTTTGATTATCAACACAACAAGGTGGTGACGTGGTGTTTCTTACAAATTTAGTGGACTGACATAACAAACAGCTCAAGTAGAAATAGTATTCTCCAAAAATGGAAAGAATTGATCTGATCAGTCATGGAAGTTGCTTTTTTAGTTTTACTTATTCCTTCTTTCGGTACTGTTCAATAAATGTCCAAATATTGTAAACTACCGGGGGAAAGAGTCATTTTTACTTGAGGGAAGAGTGAATATGCTTTCCCTTGGATTTTAATTGGTTGCTGTTAAATGTGGTCCACACATTTACTAACCATAAGAGTCGTGCTGACGAAATCGCAGGTTACAACTGTCGGATTGATATCATCTTAAATGCTTATCTATAGATCTGAAAATTAATATTTTGTTTTATCTGCCCACCAGTACATTTCTCCCATAATTTATATTCAGTCCTTTTATTAAAAATATCAATGATTTATCGATTTCCTTCTTCTCTGTTTAATCTTCACTTTCATATGAGCAGGAGGGATAGATATGATTTAGTCTACATCCAATTTTCTGGTATGAAAGTAGATGTGATTTTTCACCAAATTAAATGATTCCTTGGTTTGTTGATATACAAAGAAAAATACCAAGAGATCATGATCAAGAATCCCAGACAAAATTCTTAAACCCCTAATTCTTTATTTGATCAAGAGAATTTCCTAACGAAATGAATGTTCTATTTAAACTCAACGAACGACACAAAAAGTATCAATCAGAGCACTTCGATGAAACGAAAGAAAATAATCATTCATATCCACGAAAACATAGATTATAATTGAAAATTGGAATTAGGGGCATCATGAAAGGTTGATAGTACATCGTGCGAAATAGTTGCATGACAGAGGCTTTGAAAACAAACGAGAGATGGAAATTCATAACTAGACTTCAAGAGAGAGACAAAAGTCTGAACCTAAAAGAATCCTCGATCGTTGAGGCTGTTTAAAGTATCCAAGAAGAAGGCCAATTTAAATTAAATAGAATATCATAAGGGTGTTTAAAGAATATATGATATAAAAGAAATAATAGAAACTTGGAGATGAACATCCGACGGTTAATATATGATATCATAAGGCTGTGCGCGTGACATCACGACTCCTAACCATAATTTAATTTAAAAAGTTTAAGTTGAAATAAAAAGCTAAACAAGTTTTAATTTTTTACTAACAGTTAAACTTAATTTTTTTCTTACTCAAAAAATCAAAATAAATCCAAAATAAATCTTTTAATCATAACTCAAAATTGATTTATATGAGTAGGAATCCAGACATCTTCTACTTCCTCTCCACCTACAAGCGAGTTTCCAATTATAACACAAGTTAATGGTAAAATCTTACAAGAAAAATATGACATGATCAAAACTTAAAATTGAAAATTGAAATTCAAACGGAAAATGGGTCATTTGTCTAAATATTTTTAAAACATGGTTCTAATGGACGAGTAAAAATTAGTATGGGTGAAATGGACACCAAAAAAATAGCAAGAATGAAACTGAATTCATCCTGGTTTAAACTTAAAAAAGAGTGAGGATGAAACTGGATGCATCCTGATGTAAATTAAAAATAAGAAAAAGTATTTGAAAATAGGTAGGATGAAACTGTTTACATCCTAGCTATTTTTACATTCTCGTCCATTTAAACAGTATCAAATTTTACATATCTTTTTCACCCAGGAATTGTTGATATTGGTCTTTTTAACCAATTTTGTGAAATTCAAATTGCGCATACAAGAACATTGGCTAACAAATTAGAGAAATTGGGTCAATTGTCCAAATATTTTTAAAACATGGTTCTAATGGACGAGTAAAAATTAGTATGGATGAAATGGACACCAAAAATAATAGCAAGAATTAGGGCTGCACAAGAACCGGTTGAGATGACCTGGACCGGCCTGGAACCGAAAATACCGGACCGGAACCGAACCGGTACCGGAGTAACCGGTACAGGGACCGGGACAGAAGATTGAGAACCGGCTTAGACCGGTACAGGGACCGGTTCTTGGCCAATTCCCGGTAGGAACCGGACCATAATTCCCGGTGAATAATAGTCGTAGATCTATTGATTGGAAATAATCTTGGCCGTCCATTTACCATATATATTTCTAATGACCTAATTCTCTTCTCAATTTCTTTGTTCTTCTTCACTTCTTTAGTCTCGACAGAGAAACTATGGCTGCCATCCCCACCGCCATGATTCGAATCTTCCCCTCATATACCACCTCTCGTTTTAAATCTTCATCTCCTTCAACATCAGTAACCGATCTCTTTGTTAATCTCACTAATCTCTCAATCTCCAAAACCCTGATATATCAATAGAATTAGGGGAAGAAATTAATTTATTGTTGTTGAATCGAAGATTGGTTATGTTATGGTTTCTGAGAATACGAGGGTGATGAAGCCGTTGAATAATGAAATAGAAGATGGTTTTGGATTTATTATCTTACAGAGAAACAATGGGTTTACATGGATCTTGTGATGTGTAAACAATGGGTTTACAGTGGTTTGATTTTGGTTAATTTGTTTGATAAACTTTGGGTTATTAATTGCATGTTTGAATCTGATTTTGGGTTTTATTTGAGATTGATTTGAATTGATTTTTGGTTTTATTTTTATTTTTCTAACATGATTTTGTCTTCTTATATTAATAGATTTGATTAAGGAGATTGATCTGGTGGTGTTGCTGAAGGGAAATTAGAGAATGGATTGATCTGTTGATAGAGGACGAGAAGAAGTGAAGAACAAGGAAGAATAAATTGAGAGATTAAATAGTGTTTTGATGGGTTCTTAGGGATTGAATCTGTTAGTGGTGTTTGATTTGTGGTTGATTTGAGTAAGAAATAAAAATTAGGGTTCTTACTTCTTAGGGATGATTTGTATTGAAATTGAAGAACTGGGTTATGAAGCTTGTGTTCACTGGTTTGATTGTATTTGATTACTAAATTTGATTTATTTTAGCAAGAATGAATCCGGATTCATCCTGGCTTAAACTTAAAAAATAGCGAGAGTGAAACTAGATGCATCCTGATGTAAATTAAAAATAAGAAAAAGTATTTGAAAATGGGTAGGATGAAACTGTTTACATCCTGGCTATTTTTACATTCTCGTCCATTTAAACAGTATCAAATTTTACATGTCTTTTTCACCCAAGAATTGTTGTTATTGGGTTAATTGACCAAATTTGTGAACAAATTATATAATATTAGGAGAACTAATAGAGAGCGTATATTTGCACATACGAGGGTCTTTTGGAGTGATGATATTGAAGCAGCACATCCAAGTTTGCGATAGTTATGGAGTAGCAGTTAAGTATTGACATTTGAAGGATATGACAACTTAAACGCAAGAGCACAACCTCTCACACACGCAGGGGCACACGAGACTACGCATGTACTAGGTGCACCCAAACAACAATCTGTCATACAAGCATTATAACATTTTTTGAAGGAATTTGGTTGAATAGTACTCTCCCCGAGGATCAAATTGTAAAGGGTGTACGTGTCCCACATCATATTCCATTCCGTCATTCCGTCATTCTTTGGTTGTATCTTTAGAAGATGTCATTAATTGCTCCACAGATTTATAAAAGAATCCCGAATAAAAATTGTAATCTTATTTTGTTATGTTAATTAATAATGTAATATAAAGCAGACAAGCAAGAGGGGTTGTAGCTCATATGGTAGAGCGCTTGCTTCGCATGCGAGAGGCACGGGGTTCGATTCCCCGCAACTCCATATTTTTTTCTTTAATGAACATCATACTTTTTTTTTTCTGACAAGAATTTAAATTTCATCACGTTTTATTTGGACCACACAGTAAAACTATTTTTTCTTTAATGAACACCATACTTTTTTTTTCTGACAAGAATTTAAATTTCATCACGTTTTATTTGGACTACACAGTAAAACAAAAGAACTGTGATCGAATATTAAACTAGTGATAACGTCATTTCAAATATTTTTATAATTATTTATTAATTTAGGAATTCCATTTTACAATTATCAACCTAATTTTTAATTTTAACCTAGATCCTGAATTTCTGGGACAAAATTTTATCCTAGATCATGAAAGAACGACCTAATGGATCTGATTGAGATTTCTTTGAAGCTTCGGATTCTTCATGCCTTGATTTTTACCTGAGCTTGGTATTTAACTTGGCATGCTTTTACTTTTAGGTCAAATTTTAAGAATTTCGACCTTTTTTATGACTTTAAGATGTTACATATGATCGGAGTCGGATAGTAGGTTTAAGTTAATCTTTTAGACCAAAACTTTCTTTTGGTCTGAACTCATCAAGTTTCTTGATCTGGAGTATTTTTTGACCTCTATTGGGTGAAGAATTTTTGTTTGGAGTCGGATAGTAGGTTTAAGTTAATCTTTTGGACACAAACTTCCTTTTGGTCCGAACTCATCAAGTTTCTTGATCTGGAGTATTTTTTGACCTCTATTGGGTCAGGAATTTTTGACTTCATTCTTATGATGACTTAGTCTTACAATATTTCAGATTTCTATATCGTGTTATATCGATTTGATTTTTCGTAGATTGAGTTATTCCTTAGGTCTCTTCTTGACCTCAGGGTTAGGGTAATATGCTTTCCCTTTTATCCTTTTCAGTCATCTTTTTTTGGTTTTAGGACCTGGGATTTGTATCGACCTGAGTCGTGCTTTCTGATCAAGCTGCATCTTTGGCCACTCTGATCGATGTGCTGGGATATTTTATCCTCACGATCTTTTCTTGAATGTTTTCGTCCTTTTAAGACTGAAATTTTGATGGATCGAAGTTATATTCTTAGATCGAGGTGTGTCTCAGGTCATTTTATTGACCTTTGACTATATCTTTGTATTCTCGACCTGGATTGGGTCATTTCCGTTTTACTAGCCTTTTGTCCTTTGCATACTTGGGTATGGACCGACCTGTGCCTATGGTGTTTTTTTTTTTTACCTTTGGCATATTTTTATCATTTTTTCGACATGTTACTTAAATCGTTGACTATATTTTTGGTCTCTTTTATTTTAGTCCTTCTTCTAATGGACCTTTGATGATCTGAGTCCAATTTCTTAGATCGTTTCTTGCCTATAGCCTTTTTGACCCTTTGGCCTTTTCAAATCTATTTCCTCGACCTTGTTAGGTGAGGTTCATAGATCGCGTACATCTCTTTTCATACCCGACTTTTCCTTTCATGTTCAATTCAGCTGATTCCTTATCTTTTATACTTTTCCTCTTGGGCTATTGTTGAGCTATTTTAAGCTTTTTGGGCGTTTTTTTCTACGACGCTAGCGATAGAAGCAATATCGAACTATAGCATGTGATGGAAAGTTCTTACCTCGGGGTACCTGGCCAGGGTCCGTCTTGTGCTTCCAACTACTGGTTCAGATCTTTGGGTAGTTGGTCTTATTTTCGGCTGCCCTTTCAGCAGGATGGGTCTTTTTTCTATTAAGCTCTTTATTGCGTGGCTTAGGTTTAATTAAACCTATACGACAAGGCGGACCATGTGTTGCCTTCTAGAGTTATTCAACCAACTTTTTCGAGATATAAGATTTTTTAGCTCCGTGAAAATTTTAACTAATCTTCACTTATGATCTTTTATGGTAACATCTTGTGTTTAACCAATTTTCCAGTGAGTATTTGAATACTTCACCTCGGTTTTTAGTATTTTCATAGTATTTGGAAATAGAGTGAGCATCTTGTGCTTTCACTTTGTTTTAAATGAAAAACAGGAATGAGACTGATATGGAATCTGTTAATATATAATAAACACTTGAGAAAAAGCCATTTAACTAAGTCATTTTTTTCAATTCTACACGAAGTCGTGGGTATCAAAGTGCCAAATATCGTAGAGTTTTCTAGAAGTATCCGTTGTTTTGATGGGTATCCAGTACTTCATTTCTGGTTTTCTAAAATTTAATGAATACCAATATACTTCACTTTCTCTTGTATATAGTTCAATGGGCATCTTGTGCTTCACTTATTTCTTTGTGAATGTTAGTGCACTTCACTGTTTCCCTATACGAGTTTTGAGTTTTGCTCAAGGTTACTTGTTCTGCAAAAATCTCAGGTAGAAGATTATTCCTCTAGAGATGTATAGGTTTTGAATTCTGAATTTCTTAACGAGTTTTCTTCGTTAACCTTAATATGTAATTCAGTTATTAGTAATTAAGATGTTGTGGTTCACGCATCCATATAATTTTTTGTTCTCCTACTATCATTATTTTGATGACCCGGAACCGTCTTGCATAAAATTGTCCACTTATGTTGAATTGGTATAAACGTTTATTTATGTTAGTAATATCTAGGGTAAATCCCATTTATTACCGGGATGCCCTTGTGTCTAGCCTATATAAATAGAGGTTGTATTCTCCTTTTTCTACACACACATTAATAAGAATTCTCCTTCTCTCTATTTTTCTATCTTTTACACTACGTCATCAGCTACGAAGCTCCACCAATTGAGCGAGAAACAGAGGGACATTGATGACATCATAGTATTCCAAACTATTTTGTCCTGTATCACTTGTTCTTTGTATCAAATACTAAAAATCAGAAATCACTTTTTATAATATATTCTCTTCTTGTCTCTTATTTGTTTCATTGGGACCCGTAGACAACTGTTCAGGTCATGAGAGATATTTTGTTTAGTTTGTAGTTTTTCTTTCGTTTTACGAATCATGAATAAGTGAATACTAATAGCATGTAATCAGTAGAAGATGTTTTTCTCCTATTGCAATGATATTTTACTTTTATTATTATAGTAACATGTAAACCAAGCAAACTAACAGAAATCATCCTTACCCTATTCACTGATTTTATTTTTTTATTTTTTTATTTATACGTGTCTGGCTCTGCCGTATAACCAATAATTTTATTTTATTTTATTATTTATTATGCCATGTTTATTTTTTTTATTTTTTTTTAATTTTTTTTATACTCAGACAATGTCCAAACTCTCTAACATGTATTCATGGCCCTTGACATTACTAAAAAGAACTATTTGTCATGGATTTTGGATGCAGAAGTGCACCTTAGTGCCAAGACTTTGGGGAACACTATTATTCAGAACAACAAAGAATCCCCTGAGGATCGCAGCAAAGCCTTAATTTTTCTCCGTCATCACCTTGACGAGGCTTTAAAGTCCCAATATCTTACGGTGAAAATCCTGTACACTTTGTGGACAGAGCTGAAAGATCGTTTTGATCATCAGAAGACAGTGATTTTACCTCGTGCAAGGTATGAGTGGATGCATCTGCGCCTCCAAGACTTCAAAAGTGTAAGTGCATACAATTCAGCACTTTTTTAAATTGTCTTTCATTTAAAACTATGCGGTGAAACAGTTACTGATGCTGATCTTTTGGAGAAGACTTACTCCACCTTTCATTCTTCAAACATTTTGCTTCAACAGCAATATCGTGAAAGGCAGTTTAAGAAATATTCAGAGCTTATCTCTTGCCTTCTAGTAGGCGAAAGCGTAATAATGATTTATTACTCAAGAACCATCAAAGTCACCCAAAGGGTTCAATAGTTGCTCCGAGAGATGAACGCTACGTAAAAGTCGTGTCAATGCTTCGCCGAAGCCGTGGGAAAGAACAAGGACGTTCGTTAGGTCCTAAAAAGCCCAACTTCAAGAAGAAGGCTGGTAATAATTCTGATTATCAGAAGGGGAAGAAGAACGTGTTTCCAAAACAAAAAGGCAAAAGCTCGCAAAGTCATTCAAAGCACCATGAAAGTGTCTGTCACCGTTGTGGTTCACCAGGGCACTGGGAAAATATTTGCCATACTCCAAGGCACCTTGTTGATCTTTATCAGGCGTCTATTAAGGGAAATGAAAAGAAGGCTGAAACCAATTTTTCCCAATATGACATACCAATGGATATTGCCCATCTTGATATTTCTGACTTCAAGAATGATGAAAATGAGATTGAAGACATGGATTCCATTTTCAAGGATATCTGAGTTCATTTGTTCTTTTTAGTAGATTGAGTAGTAGTTTGGTTTGAATAAGTGACAATGTTTTGTCATATTTTTTAGAGATTATTTTTCTTTTAGGCAGTTGATTTTAATATATTAGTTATTGAAATTCTCTTTAGTAATGAAATTATTTTCTTAGTATTTATTCTACATAACTTATATTATTGTCTTTATTTTTCTAAAGGGATATGGATATTGCTAATGGAAAGCCGAAAACGAGTGACGAATATATATATCTTGTTGACAGTGCAACAACGCACACAATTTTTCGTAACAAAAGGTTTTTCTCTCATTTAACGTTAGCTACGACCAATGTTATTACAATTTCAGGGTCTTCTAATCTTGTTGAGGGACATGGAAAAGCATCGATAATACTCCCTAATGGTACAAAAATCCATGTCCAAGATGCCTTATTTTCAACTAGATCCAAACGCAACTTGTTGAGTTTTAAATACATTCGTCTTAATGGGTATCATATTGAGACAACAAACGAAGCTAACAAAGAGTATCTATGCATTACTTTCATTGTCTCAGGTAAGAAACAAGTCCTAGAAAAGCTTTCATCTCTATCTTCTGGATTATATCACACTATCCTAATTGAATCACATCTTGTGAATCATTCTAAGACTTGTGATCCCGGTGTTTTTAAACTTTGGCATGACCGTTTGGGTCATCCGGGATCAACTATGATGCGTAGAGTTATTAAAAACTCATATAGTCTTATCATTTAATGATTGTCCATGCATCGCTTGTTATCAAGAAAAATTGATTATTAGGCCATCATTGATGAAAGTTGGCATCAAATCACCTAATTTTCTTCAACGAATTCAAGGTGATATATGTGGACCAATTCACCCTTCATGTGGACCATTTCGTTATTTTATGGTTCTTATTGATGCTTCAACACGATGGTCACATGTTTGCTTACTTTCGACTCGTACTGTTGCATTTGCAAGACTTCTTGCACAAATTATTAAGTTACGAGCTCAGTTTCCAGATTTTCCTATTAAAACTATTCGTCTTGATAATGCTGGCGAAACCTCAAAAATATTTAATGATTATTGCATGTCAATTGGCATTGATGTTGAACACTCCATCGCTCATGTGCACACTCAAAATGGCTTAGCGGAATCATTTATTAAGCACTTACAATTGATTTCCCGACCATTAATCTTAAGGTCTAACTTTCCATTTTTAGCATAGGGTCATGCAATATTACATGCTACATCATTGGTCCGTATAAGACCAACCAGCTATCAAAAATACTCACATGTACAACTCGTATATGGGCATCAACCAAATATATCTCATCTTCGAACTTTTGGTTGTGCTGTGTATGTTCCCATTGCTCCACCATAGAGAGCGAAAATGGGTCCTCAATGTAGACTCGGCATATATGTTGGCTATGACTCTCCATCTATCATTCGGTATTTAGAACCTCAAACAGGAGATGTTTTTAAAGCAAGATTTGCTGATTGCCAATTTGATGAATCAAATTTCCCGTCGTTAGGGGGAGATAAGCCAAAACTTGAGGAACGCCGTGAAATTTCATGGAATACACCATCATTAGACCACTTTGATCCTCGTACAAAACAATGTGAACTTGAGGTTCAAAGAATCATACATTTGCAAAATATTGCAAACCAAATGCCTGATGCATTTACTGATATAGGTAAGGTAACAAAATCACATATACCTGCTGCAAATACTACTGCGAGAGTAAGTATCCCGAAGGACATCATGATAATCACCCACGATATGCTTAAAGCGTGGAAGACCTCTTGGTGCAAAGGATTTAGTTCCGCGGAAAAATAGATTAGTAGTTGGTATTCCGGAAAAAGCCATTCACTCTGAAACATTGATTGATCAATCAGATACTGATACACAAGTTGCACCTGAAGAGGCACATGTACCTCAAAACAATGAGATCTCTATAAACTATGTTGGTACAAGACAAAACTGGGATAGGAATACAATTATTCCTAATAGTAAATTTGCTTTTACAGTTGCTTTGGATGTCATTGAAAATATTGATGATCCTGAACCACAGTCTATCGAAGAATGTCGTCGTAGAAAAGATTGGCCTAAGTGGGAGGTTGCAATCCAAGCAGAGTACAACTCATTAGTAAAACGTGGAGTCCTTGGTCCTGTTGTTGTAACTCCTGAAAATTTAAAAGCTGTCGGATACAAATACGAAAACGTAACGAGAAAAATGGAATTGTGAGATATAAAGCTCGACTCGTTGCACAAGGTTTTTCACAAAGACCAGGTATTGATTATCAAGAAACTTATTCTCCAGTGATGGATGCCATCACATTCAGGTTTCTTATTAGTTTGGCAGCTTCAGAAAAGCTTGAAATGCGTCTTATGGATGTAGTTACGGCTTATCTTCCCGAGGGATTTCGTATGCCTGAAGCAGACAAGTCCAAAGATCGTAGTGTATACTCAATAAAACTTAAAAGAGCTCTATATGGACTAAACCAATCTGGAAAAATGTGGTATAATCGCCTCAGTGAATATTTATTGAAAGAGGGATATACCAATAATGCTATTTGTCCATGTGTTTTCATTAAGAAATCCAATTATGGGTTTGCTATTATTGCAGTATACGTTGATGATCTAAATCTTGTTGGAACTTTAAAAGAACTCACTGAAACCGATGCTTACTTGCATAAGGAATTTGAGATGAAAGATCTTGGTAAAACTAAGTATTGTCTTGGTTTAGAAATTGAGCATGTCTCAAATGGGATATTTGTCCATCAATCTACTTATACAGAAAAAGTCTTAAAACGATTTTATATGGACAAAGCACATCCACTAAGTTCCCCTATGGTTGTGCAATTACTTGACGTGAATAAAGACCCATTTCGACCTAAAGAAGATGGTGAAGAACTTATTGGTCCGGAAGTGTCATATATAAGTGCAATTGGTGCTCTAATGTATCTTGCAAATTGCACAAGGCCATATATTTATTTTTCAGTTAATCTGTTAGATAGATACAATTCTGCTCCAACTCGAAGACACTGGAATGGAATCAAGCACTTATTACGTTATGTTAGTGGCACTATTGATTTAGGTTTATTTTACCCTTATGAATCTAAGTCAAAACTATTTGGGTACGCAGATGCAGGTTGTCTTTCAGATCCACACAAAGGACGATCACAAACTGGGTATTTGTTTACTTATGGAGATACATCTATATCTTGGCGGTCAGTGAAGCAAAGAATTTCAGCTACATCTACAAATCATTCTGAACTACTAGCGATCCATGAAGCAAGCCGTGAGAGCGTCTGGTTAAGGTCAGTAATACACCATATTCAAGAATTATGTGGATTTCCTTCAACTAAAGATTCACCAACAATATTATACGAAGACAATACTGCTTGCATTGCACAACTAAAGGAAGGATTTATCAAAGGTGATCGAATAAAGCACATCAGTCCAAAGTTTTTTTTCTCACATGATCTACAAAAAGATGGTGTGATTGATATCCAACAAGTACGTTCAAGCCACAATCTAGCAGACCTCTTCACTAAGGCATTACCAACTTCTACATTTAAGAAATTAGTTCACAAGATTGGAATGCGTCGACTTAAAGATTTGTAAGCCAAGATTTCGCTGAAGGATCCATCAGGGGGAGCATCATTAGGACTTAAACGCGCTGTACTCTTTCCTTCGTCAAGGTTTGTCCCACTGGGTTTACTTGTCAAGGTTTTAATGAGGCAGCATATGCGTGTCCAACACTGTTCTGAGTCTCACACATTTCAGATTTTTTCTCTTGATTTTCCTGATATATTTTTGTGACTTAGACACAGTGGTCATCAGGGGGAGTGTTATAAACGTTTATTTATGTTAGTAATATCTAGGGTAAATCCCATTTATTACCGGGATGCCCTTGTGTCTAGCCTATATAAATAGAGGTTATATTCTCCTTTTTCTACACACACATTAATAAGAATTAGTAAGGCCACAGTTGCAACTTGCAACTCGCACAACTCAAAGCATAACAAAATCCATATCAGCTATTCCTTTCATAAATTTCCCATCTTTTTTCCATTCTCTCCGCCTCCAAATCCCCCATCAAAATTTCTTATCTTGATTCTTCACGAGGTTAGAATCGTTAGGTTAGAGAAAAATAGCAGAGAAATGAAACGATCGAAACTTTTAATTCAACATCAGTTTGAATGCATTTGATAATCTAGTTAATCATAATCATGGGATGAACATTCAGATCGATATAACTTTGCTGATGTAGTTGTTGATATTCTTGCTTGATGGAAAAATAAATCAATTCTTAGCTTAAATTAAGTGTCAGTTCAGAATTATTATTTGTACATCACAAATAAATAATTGAACTTTTTTTCGATAAACAAATTACAACTTGAAACAACACTACAAGACTCGAATCAAAAACTGTTCGGCATCTGATATGGAACATTCTTTTTAATAACCATTGACTTAATAAGAATTCTCCCTCTCTCTATATTTTTCTATCTTTTACACTATGAATATATAAATAAATAAGATATAAATTTTAACTAATTTATAGAGGAAATTATCTTATTTAGATTCCACTTACATGACTAGTTAACATACACGAATAGAAATAAAAACGCCTAGTTAACTTTATTAGATCGTCGTCGTATTCATATTTATTCCGGTCATAAATCGACTCGGGGTCCTAAATATTTTATAACTCTAGCTAGATCTTCAAGTGAAGCTGTTAATTCTGGAGCACTTGTCAGAGCAAGAATTGACATAGCTATCCACATCATTTTCACCATGGCCTGCAACAATGATATATCACCAATTCATACAGTTAGCTAGGTTACTTAATTACGCATCGGTTAATCAACTATTTTGAGAGAGCATATATATAATTACCTGAGTCTTTTCTGGTGACGTACTCATGATAAGCACAACCCAAGTTACAGTACTTGTAGAGAACATTTTTATTTGTAGTAGTAGTCGGATTATCATGGTGGCACGAGTTTTTACAAGTAAGGATACAATAAATCGGATTAGTAAGAACCATCTTGTAACAATGACGCAAGCACGTTCGAAAACATCCTAACCTATTAGCTGATGATAATGTTGGTGGTGGTTGATCCGCTGGTGTAGCTGATGAATAAGTCTGCCCTAAGAACACTCCACATACCATTAGAACTACCACCATCACAAAATTAGTATTCATCCTTGTTATATATGAATATGTTTGTTTTTTTTATCTGAAGTTCTTCGAGCGAACTTTCTCTGAGACAAAGCTTGCCTGACTTTCGCTCTTTCTCTAATACAAGACTAATTTATAACCATGATTCAGCTAAACCAAACAATGCATGATGGTTGAATATCCCGTTCTTTCCAATATTCGAGAGAATCTCATTAAATATGATTATTATTCTCTCTCACTCTCTTTTAATTTCATTAATAGCACATTAATGGTAGATAAGCATGCAATTGATCTTTCTGACTTATTTTGTACTTTAGCCATGCAGTTGTTGAAAATTAAGGGAGCTTTCAGGTTGTGCACACCAACACAATTTAGAGTTTATCTTGCGGATGAAAAAGTTTTTTTTTTTTTTTTTTTCCTTCTCCTTCTGCTTCTTCTTGTTCTTCTTCTTAATGCAAAAAAAATTAACTTTTTATGAAACAATGTGTTTGTGCTTCTAACATATGTGACTGATTTCTATTTCTGGAGATCATTGATATTGGTCTTCTCTTCTTAAATCCATTTTTTTTTTGTTAGAAAGTGATTTTATTGGTCGCACAATAACTCAAATTCATAAAACCTTGGATAAATACATACCAATTCCTAATTCTCCATCCGTTCTATTTTAGATGATGTTTTTGGAATTTTCACGTAGATTAAGAAATAGAGGGAGATGAAGATTTTTCATCTATACCCTTAAGAAAAGTCTTCAAACATTAATTGCTATTAGTGCATTAAAAAATAATCTTATAGTTCCAAGATAAAATGTTAGGGTGTTATTGGTAGTTTTGTGGAAAAATATGAAAACCTTCACGTATCGTGGAACAAAAAAATAATCCTAAACATCATCTAAAATGGAATGGAATTTTTTAGATTTTCATTTTGCCGAGCTCTTTTTAATAATTTGATTTGACCAATTTTTAAATAAAATTTTTGGTTTTTGTCTTTTCCTTGACATATCTAAAATACTTTCTGATCTTACTCCTGGTTTAATCTAAAAAATATTCTTAATATGAGTAAAAAAAATATATCCAATTTAGAAAAAAGATACACTGAAAGAAAATCTTTATTTTATTTAGAAAAGACTAAAATTAAGTAAGAAAAAAAAATATTTATGTATAAAAAAAGAATTTATTTAAAGTAAGAAATATTAAAATAACTAGAAAATTAAGAACGCGCAATTGGGGAATATGGAAACTAATTGGGGATATAGCTAAATGACAAAAACCGGATCCAAATATCAAATATGAGTCACCCCTTATGTAATTATTTTTTAATTCCTAATCTAGCCCTCACTAACCAGGTTTAGTGGTTAATAATATTTAGTAAAATCTTAAGTATTTGGGGGATAGATTAGTGTGTATTTTTATTTGAATTTGTGTGAGTGAGGTGAGAGTAGAAGGAGGAATTTTTTTTGTGAAAATGGAAGATGATTGTGAGGAGAGAATTGCAGCTGCTGAATCTTTAGCTCAACTACAACAACAATCATATCTTCAATCTTCGGTTAATGATAACAACTCACAATTGGAATTATATGATGAACCAACACCCTTGAATCATGATTTTGGTGAGCATGAAGTGTTTTTTGAAGAACCAACCCAAGAAAGTAAACTAGTTCAACATACAAGCATCCCCAACACACAGGTAATGCTGCTAAGGGTTCGAAAAATTGATTTTTTTTCTTTCGAAACCGCCATTTTTTCTTTGAAAAAGCTTGGTGCCGGCATACCCGTAGTATGAATACCACGCCGGCACCAACAGAGCCGGCGTGGTATTCATACAATTTTCCATGCCGGCGTAAAATATCCCCCATTTTGAAAAAATTACCGGCGTGGTCTTAACTAAAGAATTCCATGCCGGCAAGGAGTTAACTTTTTACCTACCACCGAATATTCCATGGAATATTCAAACCGGAATGGTGCACCCCTAACTTTACCATGCCGGTACCACAAGGAAAACATCCAGGAGTTAAAGATTTTTGAACTTAAATACCGGCGTGGTTTTTAAATTAACGAGCACGCCGGAAACTTTTTCCGACTTGGAACCCTACATATCGAGCATGCCGGCTCTAGTTTCCGGCTTTTAACCTTGTGTAACGAGCATGCCGTTATTTTCTATTCCGGCATTAATGTTTAATAAAATACAATGCCGGCACTCTTTAAAATTAGCTCCTCTTTTTCAAATGCATTTCAAAAATGCCGGAACATTATTATTGAATGTCGGCACTTGTTTCCGGCTTTGGTTGTTTTGGAGGAACTGTCGTCGAGCATGCCGGAACTAGTACCCGGCATAGTAATTTAATTTTTTTTAACTAATTCAGTTTTCTTTTCATTCATTCCTTAGATTGTGACATACATTGATCCAAAAAATTCCAAACCGCTTGGTCCGGATACGTCCGAATACTATAAAATGCCTCTGGTATGTTACCAAACAATACTTTTCACCTAGTTTTTAGAACTTTATGTGGGGATTGCTTGTAATTAATCTTATAATCATCCATTGTTGTCCTAATGTAGGGAATAAAATCTCCAGAGGAAGCAATTGCTTGGGAAAAACAGACGGCTCTTAAGAACATGTGTGTGTTGGTGAGGAATACCCAACGTTCACATAATCGTTTTGAGATGGTTTGAGAGAGAAGTGTGCAATACAAGAAGAAGGATAGCCATAAGAGAAAGGGTTATGTATATCCAAAGAAGACTAATAGGGTATACAAGACGCGTACGAGGAAGGATAATTTCCCCTTTAAGCTTGTATTCTATTTAAGAGACAAAGAAAAGGAATGGGATTGTACGGTGTGGTTTGGCTGTCATAACCACCGGGATCCGAAAGATTTTGTTGGTCACTCCCTAGTTGCGAAGCTAAAACGTCATGAATTCGAGGATGTAAAGATAATGACCAAAGCATGTATCAAACCAAGAGTGATTCTCAGAGGCTTCAAGGAAAAGGATGATCAGAACGTTTCCTCTCTAAGTACAATTTATAGCGCACAAGAAACCATTAGAAGGGTGGAATGGGAAGGGAGGACCGTTATGCAAGAATTTGAGAAGATAGTTTGGGATCACAACTACACGCGTATCATTAAAAGAGGACCGGACGAGAAACCCCTTCAAATATTCATTGCGCATCCTTTGCTTTCACAATTGGCTCATACATGTTGTGGTGTTCTTATGATGGATTGCACCTACAAGACAAACAAATACAACATGCCGTTGTTCAACATCGTGGGGCAAACATCGGACAAGGTAACATTTACATTGGCTTGGTGTTTAATGGAAAACGAGAGGGATTACAATTATCATTAGGCATTACGACAATTGAAATTATTGTTCCCGGAAAATTAATTTCCGAGGGTCATCATAACCGATCAAGAAGACGCACTAATGAGTGCTATATCCGACGTATTTCCGGATACACAAAATTTCCTATGTGCGTATCATATAGGTCAAAATGTGACAAAACATTGTCATGCTTTGTTTGAAACCTCTAAGGCGGATATTAAGAAGAGAATGATTGCTCAACTAGAGGAAGATGTTCGCAAGAAGAAACTATCACCCAAAGAAGAAGATGATGAAAGAGGAAAGATTAAATAGTGAGTGGACAAAGACACGATGAAAATCATAAAAAGTGGTTGGAATTTCTAAAGGATTGGGAGAAATTTTATTGGTCTCTTACCGAAGATATATATGAAAAGAGATTGAACATGTTTAGTGCCAAATATAACGAAGTGTATCCAAGTGACGTCTCATATAGTCGGGATAAATTGTTGGATAAGTACAAGGAAAAATTTGTGCGTGCATGGACAAACCGGTATAGACACTTCAAAACTGAAGCAACTAGTGCAGCGGAAGCCTCTAATGGGAGATTCAAAGATCTCATCCAGTCCGGCCAAGGCAACGTGGTTACAGTCACCGAGGAAATAGAGCAATACTTTAAGGCGGATATCGATAGGATCAAGAAGGCTTTTGAGAAAAGCTCAATGGAAAAGTTAACTCAATTTCTTCAATATGGTAAGTTGGTCCAAGGAATAGAGTTCAACGTCTCTCATTGGGCAATAAAACATATGATGAGACAAATGGAATATAAGAAAAATTACGGAAAACTGGGTGATGTGTGTATTTATCCCGACATGTCTTCATTGGGGCTTCCGTGTCGTCATATGCTTGTGAAGTACAAAGAAGTGATACCTATTGAAGTTATTGATCCGTATTGGAAGCAACTATCCTTCACCCCTCCCCCTACGGAAGCTCCCGGACAATCACCATGGGATACGAACGAAGCAAAGGAATTCTATGAAGCTTACTCACGTGGCAAGTCGGCTAGCCGGCAAGTCTTGTTGAGCCGACTAAGGTTAATTACACGAACATCGATAGCACCAAGTGAAGAGCCAAGAAAGGGAGATCCTCCCGGTAGACCACAAACTAAAATTGCAAGGAGAAAACAAAGGAAAGAATTCAAATAAATGACTCGACGTGAAGAAGAACTCGCGGCAACTAAGAAACGAGATCTATCCGCAAGTGAGATTTCGGAAGCAAGATTCGCGGAAGTTCCGGTTCCAAACAAAAGGGGTAGGCTGAGGAAGGAACCGCTATCAATCCAACAACAAACGACGGGTTCCATATCCACACCAAAAGCCGATGGATCGGAGGTTCCTAAGAAAAAGGGGAGGCCGCCAAAGGTACCAACATTAAGATACCAAGAACAACAAGGTGAGCATTCCGATGCCACACCCATAGTCGATGGATCGGAGGTTCCAAAGAAAAGGGGGATGCCGCCAAAGGTACCTACATTAAGCAACCAAGAACAACAAGGTGAGCATTACGAAGCCACACCCATAGTCGATGGATCGGAGGTTCCAAAGAAAAGGGGGAGGCCGCCAAAGGTACCAACATTAAGCAACCAAAAACAACAAGGTGAGCATTCCGAAGCCACACCCATAGTCGATGGATCGGAGGTTCCAAAGAAAAGGGGGAGGCCGCCAAAGGTACCAACATTAAGCTACCAAGAACAACAAGGTGAGCATTCCGAAGCCACACCCATAGTAGATGTATCGGAGGTTCCAAAGAAAAGGGGTAGGCCACCAAAGGTACCAACATTAAGCTACCAAGAACAACAAGGTGATGAGGCGGCGGTGCCAAACAAAAAGGGAAGGTCAAATAAGGGAGCTACATCAAGTGAAGTACATCAAGGTGAAAACTTCGTAGGCACGACCAAAGTTGATGTAGTTTCGGTTCCAAGGCAAAGGGGTAGGCCAAGGAAGTATAATCTCCCGTCACATACCGAAGACATTGTGAGTGTAGAGATTGAAGAGGATGGTTTGGATATACTTAAGCTAAAAGTTGGTAATATGACTATGTATAAGGATTCCAAAACGGGTAGGACTTATAGACATTACCATACCAAGATAGAGTCTTACATAGACCAACTCCCTAAGGCTATTGTGTATACGGATGATGTCGATCGATATGGAAATTTTGGCTATCATGCCGTGACCGAACAACTAGGAATCTTCGAGACGGTGGTTAGTAGAGGAATGATACCATGCCGATCTGCTAGAATGAGGATGGCCGAACAACTTGTGAAAAAGAGGATCTTTTATGAGCAATTGGTTGGTCAAGGCGAGGGGTTTGATGATATGTATGCTCAAGTGTTAGGACCCGAGAAGGAGATGAAGTTTCTTCCTTCTCAATATTGGATGCGAATGCCGCTTTGTGGGCATCTAGTAGCGGATACATTTAGATATGTTGTTCATTATTATACGCCCACCTTAGAAGCAACATTTACACCAAAGTGGCAAAAATGCGAAGGATCCCTTAGGAAGAGAAGAGTTGTTTTGGCGTTCGTGAACGGTAATCATTTCATTATTCTAAAACTCAAGGAAAATTGTCCATTGCCACCAGTTTGTGGGATGGTAAAAAACAAGAATTTAGATCTCAATATCTTGAAGGAATTGATGGCATTGTATGAGGAGAATCACCAATTTTGGGATGTGTTGGCCTTATCAAAGAAACCTCTTCAAGAGGAGGAGAGGCAACTTCATATGTGTGGAAGCGATGAGGAGTAATTTGGATATATGTGGTTCACTAATACGCAACCTTTTGTTTTTTTGGAAGTTTGAATTGTAATCATTAAACCATATGCTATGTACGTGTAGGCATGATTTAATTCAAACTTTACAATGCCGGAATATATACCGGCTTAGAAAGGCTTTTCTCTTTTATGCCGGAAAATCACCATAAGTACACCGAGATTTTAGTTTAAGTTCCGAAAACTTCCTGACAATGCCGGAATTATACACAGATCAATTATGTGTCAGGAAAAGAAAGAGTACCGGCAGTATCTAAAAAAGCGTATCCATGCCGGAATTCTAAATTCCTTAATTGCGGAAAGAAATCAGATTTTCGGCATGGTTATTACAATTTCTACCGTGCCGGTTCTAAGAAAAAAAAATATAAAAATTGCAATTTTTGACATACATTAACCAATATATTATGTTCTAAGCCTAAAATAAAAAAAATGAAATCAACGTCTCCAAAGTTTAGCAAGACACGTACAAAAACATAAGCAAAGACTAGATTGTTTAACAAACCATATGTAAAGTTAAGATGTTCCAAACCGAAAACAAATGAAACAAAGATGTGAAAAGTTTAGCAAGACACACAAATAAACATAAACCGACAATACATTGTTCAAAGACATATCTAATACTTATTGATGGTGGATTTTAGTTCAGGGCTAAAATTATAAAACCATTATTTTTACGTGCTGTCACCCTGCAAATGGAAAGCTGATTAAGAAGTGATGAGTGCAAAAAACCTCTTCACTTTATTTATTTGATTTGAAGCAATTCAATAAATACACAAAATTCACCCAGAATGGTGCGTGCAACAGTAATCCCAAATATTCTGTGAATTTTACTAGCATTAACAATTAATGCATGATTTGCCTAGTATTTTCCATGAAGTGTTCTCAGCCGAACTCTCATCATTGACATGATAGACGACTGAGTGCTCACTCTCAGCAGGGTAGCATGAATCTCCGTTCCAATATTGAGACATGCATGAAATACCCACACAGGCTACATCACTCTCTAACAGAGAGTCTCGCATCGACGCGCTTTGGTTAGCCGATCGAGCATGCTTAATTTCCTTAAGGAAAATCTAGACTGTCCGAATCAGCCTCAGAAAAGATCATGGACACACAAGTTGGCCGCGCAATTTAACAAGCCTAGACGAACCCTAGCAGGGACAGGCGATCACGGTAATGACCACCAGCGGGCCCGTTTTTTCCCTAGCCGGTTGAACACATGTTGTACTCCCAAAACATTCATTGAACGCCAGCCCTGAAGTAGGGTGGTTAAGCTGGTTCGTTTTTCCTTGGAGTGGCTCGCACGAGCAAAGACTGCCAAAGAAAGTCCCAAAAAACATCGCGATCGTCCAACTTCGCCAGCTTAGTTGGACGGCTTGGATCGTCCCGCGATTGATCAATGAGGCGCTAATGCACACGTTGGCGGGCCTACTCCTCACCTACCCAATTGACTCTCTCACGTACTAGCCGTGGAGCAGAAAACGCTTGCTTGAAGTGAGGATGGCGTGATTCTTAAGGGGTCGTGGAAATTCCACTAGCCTCTTAAATCGATCACAACCATCCAACTTCGCCGGCATGTTTGGATGGCTTAGATCGTGCCTAGAACCATCAGACAGGTACACATATGTTCACCATCGGCCCAACATGGGCCCCACACGGTCGGTCTCCCCAAATGAGGAGCATAGCCTGCCAAACCGTTTGGCCAAAGTTGCGCGTGAATGATCCAAAACCCTAATTAGGGTTTGCGACATTACATATATGTCGCAGTTTGATCATGACCATCCATCTTCGCCAGCCTAAACGGAAGGTGTAGATATAGATTTAAGAGGTACCAAGAGTATCAACATGATCACCGTGGGCCCACCTATGCGTGTGACCGACCGGCCTAGGCCAACCGTGGCCGAGCACCTCGAAACGCGTGCCCAAAGGAGGAATGTCACGCGGTTCCCAAATCCTTTGCGGCAAAGGATTTCTACCGCAAATCGATCACGACTACTCACCTTTGCCAGAAAAATTGAGTGGCCTAGATCGTACCTCCACGAGACAGAATGGTATGGACATGTACACTGGTAAGCCGTCTACACGCATGCCCGGCTGGTCCCGCCAAAAACATCGTCCATGCTTGATTTCGGTCAAGCTGAAGAGTGATGCTTGCGCACCTCTTTAAAACCCTAAAATTCCATCAAACGGTCGCAAATAAGCGTCATAAACCATCTCGTCCGTCCAACTTTGCTATCGGACAGCCTAGGTTAAAAGATAGACAACCAATGAAGCATCCCGATAATCACCGTCCGCCACTCTTTCACAGGGAGTGATCGACCAATGCATGGCTCACCCACGCAGCCTCCAAACGATCACTCGAAGATGGTTGGACGTGATTCTATTTTAAGACGCTCGATCCGCGACTTATTCGGTCAAGCTTTAAAACATCGATGCTTCACACATGTTGATTGTTTGTAATGCATAGCGTGCACCAATCATGCACGATATTTCATGAATATCAATTCTTTAAGTAACTTAGCATTGTATGCTATTTCCTGCAGTGGGTCCCACGATCCACTCATTCGAGACATCAAGCATGTCACAAACTGAGGGATACTTACTGGGGTATTGGTCTGGCGGTTTACAGCGTGCAGCGTGCAACGCGTCATCACAAGAACGTGTCAGGAGGCATGGACGGTTAGAGATGATGGGAAAAGTGGGCAAAGACGTGGTCGTGTGACAATCACTTACATGACCCCACCACTCCATTACTCCACTTCATCCACTTCCTACGAGACGAAGGTTGTGCTCAATGACTTGTATAAATAGGTTCTCCTACCTATTTTCAAACAACACAGACGAACACAGAAAAAACCAAGTGTTGTCATCAGTATCCAGAAATCACCATTCTGATACAAGTCATAAACATCCAACACCTTCACAATCTCAACACCTTCTTTGCTTCCCTCCCTAAGATCAACCCCATCCCCTTCACTTTGTGACCGAAGCAAGTCTGGAATGACCATTTCTTGGTTTAGGCCAGAATTGTAAAGATTGATCTCTCGAATCAAAAAGCACTCTTGTGCAATGCATTTGTTTAGGGTTTAGATTCGTTTCTCATCCACACACACCCAAATTTACCAAAAACCGCAGAAACAGTTTTCACCCATAAACAATTGGCGACCACAGTGGGAGATTAATCTCTCGGTTGCAATATCAATTTCCAAATTCCCAATTTCATTTTTCGAGCCCGATTTCAAGATGGTGGAACTTAGGTCAGAAGCAGCAATCAATTCCGATGGAACTAGCGTTGACAACACTCTCGGTGTCGATGTCTCTGTCAGTGGAGCTGCCGTTCAGAATGTGACCAATACATCTCGTGGAACCGTCTCCTCTACCACCAACACCAGCGGAGCAGGAGATATTCCAGTAGGCGTGACACCTCCCATCACCTGAGCCAGAGCAGCCGCAAATCCCGACATTTCTTCAAGTGTAACGCCTCCAATCGTCACCAGGGCAACCGCTACTCCTCCGTCAGGACGAGGGGCTGGAGGAACAAGAGGAGGACAACCCCCTATTACCATTGTGGATTTGATGGAAAGGAAAGAAGTTCTTGCTAGAGCCCAAATGGATATGGCCGCAACTCAGAAGGAGGTACTTACTTTTCTCAAAACTTTAACCAAACGATTGCCACAAGGGTCACGACAGTCCCTGGAGCCAACAAGGAACGTGTTCAATACACCCGGAGCAGACACTTCAACGGCGCAGGCCCACATGGATGAAGAAGCTCATGACGTTCCTGAACGCCCAATAGAAAGAGACCATTCATCCAACTTCATTACACGTGAGGACCTGGAGCAACTCCTCCAAAACCGGGGCAAAGGAAATCCTGCGGACGTGCACCAACATCAACCACCATACCCTCAGGATGTACAACGGATTCCCCTACCAAGAGGATACACCTCTCCTCAGTTTCCGCTTTATGATGGTACTGGTAACGCTCGTGAACACATTTCCCGATTTTTGGAATCTTTAGGGGAACACGAATATAATCATGTTCTCCTCCTGAAAGAGTTCTCAAAGTCACTTACTGGAAGAGCGTACACCTGGTACAACAACATCGCGAGCGAGATGGTCAGTGCCTTCTACTGAAAGTATTTCTTTGTGTCTGAGCAGATCACCTTTTCAGACTTAGGAAGAATGTTTCAACGAAACAACGAACATCCAAACGACTTCGTTAAGAGGTTAAGGATTCAAGCGTTGGATTGTCATGATATGAATGTCACCGAAAGACAATTGGTGGAGTCATGTATCAACGGAATGGTGCCCATATACCGTACTTTATTGGAGAATCTGGGCTTTCAAACATTTTCCGAGCTCCATGAAGCCGCTAAACGTTCAGCCACAACGATACCAGTATTATTGGAAAGAACCATAATTGTTCGAAACGAAGATGCACGTGAGAGTCGAGGAAGCAAGCGTCTCATCAACAAGCAGTATAACAACGGTCCTTCTGTGAGTGTGTGATAGGTGTAGAATACACCGTATTTACTATCTAGTAGTTACGCTTTCTTTGCTATTTTTCTTGTGAATTATGTACTTTACGTGTGTTTTTGAGTTACTAGGTACTCCGGAGTCGCACGGAGGAAAAGAAGAAGGAATCACCCAATTTGAGCCAAAAGGGCGAAAAGGTCATTTTACAGGAGATTGATATATGGAGCCCAGCCAAGGTTAAGGGGCAACCCAATGTGAAAGAGTACTAAATGCGAGCCCAGCCAGGGTTAAAGGGCAACCCATGAAAGATTACTAAATGCACCCGTCCTACACATTCAGGGCACCCATCAGCTCTACCTAACCCTAAAGGGCCTAAACTCGAGAGTGTTTCTCTCAATCATTTTACACATCTGAAGTAAAGGAAGAACAATGGCTGCGCAGCAGCTTCTACTAAAACCAAAAGCTGAAATTTAGAGATAAAATCGAGAAAATGAGGTGATGAAGGTGAAATTCAGAGCTACAGATTTGATGTTGAAAATTGATGAAGACACAGAGAAGGCGAGATGGATCTACTGGATTGATTTTAGAGATGAGAGACTCGAGAAGAACTCGGGTATGTATTGAAGGATTTGATGTTACATCCGTGAATAAGAGAATCGATTCGAAGGGGGGTTTAGAGCATATTCGAGTTCTGAGATGATTGGCAGAGTTGATGGTGAGGATTAGAACAGACCAAGTTCGATAGAACGAAGTATGAATTTCAGATCGAGATTAAGAAGGGGTTTCAGTTGAATTGGGAATTGATAAAGTTTGAGAAGAACAAAGATCGTGGACAAGGGTGTTGTTGATTTCAGATAGACGATGGTCGCAATTCAGACGGAATTTGAAGATGGCCAAGGGTCTGAGATGACAATGGGTTTCAATGGATATTTGAGTTTATGCCATGGAATTTGAAAGAAGTACAGGGACAATGAATTAAAACTGGTGATGAAGGTGGTGGATGCTAGAGTTCCAAGGCAAAGAAGTTGGTTCTTGATATTGTTGTTGCAGTTATAGTGAGGCAAATGTGGTGACATTGGGGTGCAGGATAGCATGACAGGGTAGCTGGCTTTGTGAACTGAGCAGGGAGTTGCAGGAAGATGATGGTGTTGGTTGCAATTGCAAATGGGGTATAAGGTTTTGAGCTGTGAAGGCACTGGTGGTCAGATTGCAGGTAGTAAGAGAAGCAGCTCAGGCTAGTAAAGGCACTGAAGCTGGTGCTGTGCAGATGGAATAACAAGCAGATTAATTCAGGTGCTTCTATGGGTAGAGTTGTGGCTGCAATGCCAGATGGTGTTAATGGGAAGTTAGAAGAGGCTGTGGTGCTGTGTAATGTTGTTGAGATGAAATTGGCGTTGATTGTTGCTCATGAGGGTGCAGGCAAGAAACTGCAAATGGAGCTTGTGTTGGCTGAAATACAGGACTGGTGATGGCAAAGCTGAGTTTAGAATGAGTTGCATTTACATGAGTTTGAGAGCTGTTGAGACGCAGAGAATGTTATGTTAGGTGATAATGAATGTGCAGCTGCACTGAAGCTGAGTGCTAAAGAGTACAATTGCAGGGAAAGATGGATAGCAGATGGAAATGACGGTGCTGGTCATGACAGTGTGGAGTTAAAGCAGATGGATGAGCTGTAGGTTACAGGGAGCTGCATAAAAAGGGTTTGAGATGGTTGCCATGGGTATTTGTGGTGTGTATGGTTACAGGGTATGAGTTTCATGTTCAAGGAGAAGTGCAGAGCCGAGTCTTGTCAGTCCGTAGGACCGATCTTGAGCCGAGGTTATGGCACTGGTGGCCCGAGCGAGCTAAAGAGAGCTGGCTTGTGAACTTGAACTGTGTGATGCGGGCGGAGAATGACAAGGGCTCACAATTGCGGCGGTGAACGGGTGTCAAGCTGGGATTCAAAGAGAAAATGTCAAGGTTGAGCGAGAATGTGGTGGTGAATGCGATTGCAAGTGTAAACGAAGTTTGCAAGGAATTGGTGCAGATGGTTGAGTCTTGCGGTTGGTATGAATTGGCGAGATTGCGGGGACTTAGGAGTTGAGATGGTAGTTGCAGGTCTGGCATTGCTGCAATGCAAAGATGGAGTTGTTATTTGTGTGCTGCCATGGCTTTGGTGAAGAAATTGAATGAATCAGGTGGTGCTTGCCTGAAATTGTGACTATGGTGTATGTGCTGTTGATTGTCAAGAACAAGAGCTTCTATTTGGTGGCTTGTGAAGTTGCAAAATGGACTTGGTGATGCAGTGAGCTGATGGGCTGAAAAGCAGAGATTTGATGCACAATGATGGTGCTTCACAGAGTTCAGCCTGTGCAAAAAGCCTGGCATGGCTTAGTCATTCAGCTCACTCACCAACCGAGCTGACCTGGTCGACTCTCCCCTGACCGTCGACTCTCCCTGACTCGGTCTGACCGAGTTAAATCGACTCGACCCGAGTTGACCTATTGACCCGCCAGTCCTGACTCGTTGACCCGGTGGCCGGTTTGACTTTGCCGGTCACCTGAGCTAGTTTTCCGGCGACTTTTCCGGCGGGATTCCGGCCGCAATCCCAGATTTCCGGCGAGCGTTTTTGGGACATATTTTCTGCACGGGTTTCTCTCCATGGTGGGCCGGGTGAATTGCCAACTAATGGACTTTGAAGACAAAACCTAGTTTTGGAAGGAGAAAAAGACTACAAAAGGGAAGACTTCTACAATGTTTTGGACGTCACGTTTTTATTATCTCTTCTCTACATTATTCTAGGGTTTTCACCATGAAATATTTTCTCTTTCTTCTTGTGATGAACTCCTTGAATATGAGTACCTAAGTTTATTATTGGTTATGGAATAGTTGGATTTCACAAAGCATGATTCTTTGATTCAATATATTAGTTTTGTCTCATATCTATCGTTTGCAATTCTCTGAAAATATTGTTTTATGATTGATTGATTGTTTTGTCAAGTTGCAAATTGGTAGAACTTCTAATCACATCTATTGCTAGTTTAGGGTTTATTATACGCAAAAGTGATATTCCTTGGATACAAGTAGCATAATATGATTATAGTTTGTAGTGATATATTCTTATGATCATATGTGAATCGTAACCTTTGTTAAATTGAATTAGTGCGCTTTCCACGTTCAATTGCTTTGATTGGCCTGATTTCATAGAACTTAACGCATCTAGGGAATTAAACTTGATTAGTGCTTTTACACGTTAGGTTGTTCCTTTAGGTAGAATTCATATTCGCATCTTTTAATGTGTTTGTTGATGACATGAGGAGATTTGCGGGATATTCTTGCGATCAAGGTATTCTAGGGTCTTTGATAAAAGTTGAGATTAAAAATCAATTCTAGTTATTGTGAAAAGCATGTTAGTGAATGAAAACGAAATCCTTAACCAATATCTCTTCTATCTTATTTGTTTGCTTATTTGTTTATTTGCTTTTATCTTATTTTAGTTTATAAAATCACAAAATCTCGGTATTTTATATAGGAAACCATAACATATTGACAACCTAGACCTCTCTGTGGGATCGATCCTTTCTTGCCCTTGCTATATTTATATTTTGAGTAGTAAGAAAGTGTAATTATATTTGTGTCGCTTTATTGATCAAATTTTACAGGCGCCGTTGAGGAGGCAGCGGTTGTTAATTGTTTTTGGTTTCTTATTTTTGTATTTAGTTTTTGTTTTATTTTTTCTTATTTTCTGGTTTTAACCTTGTTTTGAGAATCTTATTTCAGGTGCTTATTTCTATGGAAGGAGCATATTGGAACAATGATTACGGTTTTCAACAACCTCAACAATATGATAACTACCAATTCCATGGGTATAATCAAAACCAATTCATTGGTTATGACCAATATTCCATGGAACCTTGTGGTTTTCCTCAACAACCTTATGGTGAGTATGTGTGAACAACAAGGATGGGAGGATTCTTATGTTTGTGAACAAAAAGTCTCTAACTTTATAGACAAAGTTTCCACCTTTTACAAGAGGAATTTCAAAAAGCTAAAGAGACTACAAACGAGCAACTCCAAGAACTTCGTGAAAGTATGACTATCTTACGAAGAGACATTGATCAATACAAGGAAGATATGGATAATTCTAATGTGCATATGGTTTGTGATGAATATTTGATTGATGCTAATGTTGAAAAAGGTCAATCCTTGGGCACTTTCGTGGATAATTGTGTAGTTAACTCAACTCTTGATCGTAATAATGATCATTCACTTATTCAAAAGGATGAGTTAGAGATTAGCAACATTAAATTCAGCGAGGAACAATCTTATGTTGACTATGATAGTGACGGTGATTATGATACATTGCTTGAACCAACTCATGGTGACATCTCCGAGGAGTCTTTTTGGGATCAAGATGAAGATGAAGATGACTATGATGACACTTGTGTAGATTACTCAAGCATTGATCTTAATAATGATCAAGAGCCTATTCAAAGGGTGGAGCTTGAGGATGATGCATTTTCAAGTGTTCTAAAAAAGTTTCTTATGATAAAATTTGGATCCGCAAAAGAGTATGTGCCTTACAACAAAAAGGAGGAGTATGTTGAGAATGAGACCGTTATAACCAATATTGTGGAAGACCCAATTGAGCTTGCAAATAATTGTAATGATGATGTTTATGTCGATACTTTGGTTAAGGCAGAACCGGACGAAGAATGGTTGCAAGGTTTGATAGAGGACCATGATATACAAGAGGTGAACAATTCACTTGAGTTTTTCAAGGATGAAGAGGATTCCGTGATACAAGAGATTGTGAAAGGTTTATCTAACCCTTTGCCTATTGTTTCTTCTCCTTTACCTCTTATTGGTTTGAATGTATGTGCTTCGGGAGTATTGTTGAATGACTTTATTTCTCGTTTTCCGCCATTAGAGATACTTGATTCTCATACTATGCAGAGTTATGGAACTGTAACCGTGGAAGTACCCGACGTTTATATTCTTTATACACTTCCAAGTGTGGACAAGAATAAGTGTGGGGGAAGCTTTTATCGGTTCATAGCTTCACTTTTGCTTTATGTTACTAATATTTGTGTGAAGCTAGTGTTTGCAAAACAGGTTCTATGGACGGATCCCCAACTTTTCAGATTATTGGTGTATGGGGAATGAATCTTACAAGAAGCTAAGTCGGGCCGTCGACTTTAAAACAAGCGCTTAGTGGGAGGCAACCCACCGGTTTTGTATCTCTTATCCTTTTGCTTTTTATTTTTGTTTCGTTTATTTATTTTTTACTGTTTCCCGTATCATATTTGCATCCCCATGTTTAATTTCATTGAGTCCGGTATCTATCTTAGAAGAGAATTATGACGAATACCTTTTTCGTCAGAAAATTTCAGACTGCGCGTAGTTCAGTCCAGAGACCATAACTGTCAGACCGTTTATCAAAACACTGTGAAATTTTGACACTGTGTAGAAAACACGTAGTTGAACAACTTTTGTGAAATGGAGTTTTTCCAAATTCCTAACCAATTTGCACAGTTTTTGCGTTTTATCTGCTGTTACGTCAGAATTCAGAACTTTCGGTTTTACACATTGAGGACAATGTGAAGTTTAAGTGTGGGGGAGCATTTATATGTTTGTATAGTTTGTTTTTGACACCATTAGTGGATGGAACCATTTTGAATGCAGGAGTTTAGGAACTAATTAACTAAAAGGGAAGAAGATAGCTCAGAAATCACAAATTAACATGATAGTTGTTACCATATCTCGGAATATCACCATATCACATTCTATTTTTATTTTTCCATATTTATCTATTGTTCTCTAAGTGCTTTGGTGGGTCACTAAAAATCGACATGTTATTACTGCTAGGATGAAATAGAGTGATTGAGTTACCAAAAAAAAAAAAAAAAAAAAAAAAAAAAAAAAAAAGAGACCGACCAATTAGACCAAAAGGAATAAAAAGACACTTGGGAATAGCAGTATGTGTGAAACGTAGTCCCTGTCTCCGTCGCCTAAACAAGCGTGGAATGCAGGATCCAAGGCAACTATCATGTACTTGCTGACAAGAAGCATGCGCTTGGATCCAAAAGATCTAATCATGCCGTCTAAAAAAAAAAAGAGAAATTGGATCCAGTTTGATCCAATCATATAAAAAAAAAAAGAGAAAAAATTATTATTGTGTTGAATAAAGTCACTCTTGGTTCCCTTGTATATGCCAATTGATTTGATGTAGCATTCAGCACCAGTAGCTCAATCTAATAGGATTAGGTTCATCTTAGCAGTGACCTTCAGACAGATATGGGAAACATCGAACACTTGTGAATATCCGCCAACATCTACATCTTTATCCATCTTCTTAATCTTTCATTGTGATTGTGGTTTGTTAGTTTCCGAGTATTGTGGCTTGTTCAACTATCTAATTAGAGTTTATTTACTAATATTTGAATTGAATTTGCAAGGTACCTCCTCCTCGTAGTCATTTTGGATTCGTTCATTGATTTGTCACGAATAGACGGAGTTTGAAATATAGGTTTTGTGGGTATATCTCTAGTAAACCCTCACGAGACTATAACTCGTCCACTAGGGACACCTAGGGGTTTAAAGGCTTGTTATTTATGCTAAAAGTGACCGTAGCCTCGACGACACGGAGTTGTTGTATTTTATTGTTTTGTTTGATTTGCTCGAGGACTAGCAAAGTCTAAGTGTGGGGAATCGATAGGTGTAGAATACACCGTATTTACTATCTAGTAGTTACGCTTTCTTTGCTATTTTTCTTGTGAATTATGTACTTTACGTGTGTTTTTGAGTTACTAGGTACTCCGGAGTCGCACGGAGGAAAAGAAGAAGGAATCACCCAATTTGAGCCAAAAGGGCGAAAAGGTCATTTTACAGAGATTGATATATGGAGCCCACCAAGGTTAAGGGGCAACCCAATGTGAAAGAGTACTAAATACGGACTCACCCAAGGTTAAAGGGCAACCCATGAAAGATTACTAAATGCACCCGCCCCTACACATTCGGGGCACCCATCACTCTACCTAACCCTAAAGGGCCTAAACTCGAGAGTGTTTCTCTCAATCATTTTACACATCCTGAAGTAAAGGAAGAACAATGGCTGCGCAGCAGCTTCTACTAAAACCAAAAGCTGAAATTTAGAGATAAAATCGAGAAAATGAGGTGATGAAGGTGAAATTCAGAGCTACAGATTTGATGTTGAAAATTGATGAAGACACAGAGAAGGCAGATGGATCTACGGATTGATTTTAGAGATGAGAGACTGAGAAGAACTGGGTATGTATTGAAGGATTTGATGTTACATCCGTGAATAAGAGAATCGATTCGAAGGGGGGTTTAGAGCATATTCGAGTTCTGAGATGATTGGCAGAGTTGATGGTGAGGATTAGAACAGACCAAGTTCGATAGAACGAAGTATGAATTTCGATCGAGATTAAGAAGGGGTTTCGGCTGAATTGGGAATTGATAAAGTTTGAGAAGAACAAAGATCGTGGACAAGGGTGTTGTTGATTTCAGATAGACGATGGTCGCAATTCAGACGGAATTTGAAGATGGCCAAGGGTCTGAGATGACAATGGGTTTCAGTGGATATTTGAGTTTATGCCATGAAATTTGAAAGAAGTACAGGGAATGAATTAAAACTGGTGATGAAGGTGGTGGATGCTGGAGTTCCAAGGCAAAGAAGTTGGTTCTTGATATTGTTGTTGCAGTTATAGTGAGGCAAATGTGGTGACATTGGGGTGCAGGATAGCATGACAGGGTAGATGGCTTTGTGAACTGAGCAGGGAGTTGCAGGAAGATGATGGTGTTGGTTGCAATTGCAAATGGGGTATAAGGTTTTGAGCTGTGAAGGCACTGGTGGTCAGATTGCAGGTAGTAAGAGAAGCAGGCTCGGAGCTAGTAAAGGCACCGAAGTCAGTGTCAGTGCAGATGGAATAACAAGCAGATTAATTCAGGTGCTTCTATGGGTAGAGTTGTGGCTGCAATGCCAGATGGTGTTAATGGGAAGTTAGAAGAGGCTGTGGTGCTGTGTAATGTTGTTGAGATGAAATCGGCGTTGATTGTTGCTCATGAGGGTGCAGCAAGAAACCGCAAATGGAGCTTGTGTTGGGCTGAAATACGGATCGGTGATGGCAAAGCTGAGTTTAGAATGAGTTGCATTTACATGAGTTTGAGAGCTGTTGAGACGCAGAGAATGTTATGTTAGGTGATAATGAATGTGCAGCTGCACTGAAGCTGAGTGCTAAAGAGTACAATTGCAGGGAAAGATGGATAGCAGATGGAAATGACGGTGCTGGGTCATGACAATTATGGGAGTTAAAGCAGATGGATGAGCTGTAGGTTACAGGGAGCTGCATAAAAAGGGTTTGAGATGGTTGCCATGGGTATTTGTGGTGTGTATGGTTACAGGGTATGAGTTTCAGGTTCAAGGAGAAGTGCAGAGCTGGTGCTGTCAGAGCTGTAGGACTGATGCTGAGCTGAGGTTATGGCACCGGTGGCCTCGAGCCGAGCTAAAGAGAGTCGGCTTGTGAACTTGAACCGTGATGCAAAGGGAGAATGACAAGGGCTCACAATTGCGGCGGTGAACTGGTGCTGGCTGGGATTCAAAGAGAAAATGTCAAGGTTGAGCGAATGTGGTGGTGAATGCAGTTGCAAGTGTAAACGAAGTTTGCAAGGAATTGGTGCAGTGGTTGAGTCTTGCAGTTGGTATGAATTGGCAGAGATTGCAGGGACTTAGGAGTTGAGATGGAAGTTGCAGGTCTGGCATTGCTGCAATGCAAAGATGGAGTTGTTATTTGTGTCTTGCCATGGCTTTGGTGAAGAAATTGAATGAATCGGTGGTGCTTGCCCGAAATTGTGACTATGGTGTATGTCTTTGTTGATTGTCAAGAACAAGAGCTTCTATTTGGTGGCTTGTGAAGTTGCAAAATGGACTTGGTGATGCAAAGGAGCTGATGGGTCAAAGGGTGCTAGAGATTTGATGCACAATGATGGTGCTTCACAGAGTTCAGCCTGTGCAAAAAGCCTGGCATGGCTTAGTCATTCAGCTCACTCAGCTGAACCAGGCCTGACCTGGTCTGACTCTCCCTGACCCGTCTGACTCTCCCTGACTCGGTCTGACCGAGTTAAATCGACTCGACCCGAGTTGACCTATTGACCCGCCAGTCCTGACTCGTTGACCCTAAGTGGGTCTGCTTGACTTTGCCTGGTCACCGAGCTAGTTTTCCTATTGACTTTTCCTATGTGGGATTCCTACGCAATCCCAGTTTCCGGCGAGCGTTTTAGGACATATTTTCTGCACGAGTTTCTCTCCATGGTGGGCGGGTGAATTGCCAACTAATGGACTTTGAAGACAAAACCTAGTTTTGGAAGGAGAAAAAGACTACAAAAGGGGAAGACTTCTACAATGTTTTGGACGTCACGTTTTTATTATCTCTTGTCTACATTATTCTAGGGTTTTCACCATGAAATATTTTCTCTTTCTTCTTGTGATGAACTCCTTGAATATGAGTACCTAAGTTTATTATTGGTTATGGAATAGTTGGATTTCACAAAGCATGATTCTTTGATTCAATATATTAGTTTTGTCTCATATTTATCGTTTGCAATTCTCTCAAAATATTGTTTTATGATTGATTGATTGTTTTGTCAAGTTGCAAATTGGTAGAACTTCTAATCACATCTATTGCTAGTTTAGGGTTTATTATACGCAAAAGTGATATTCCTTGGATACAAGTAGCATAATATGATTATAGTTTGTAGTGATATATTCTTATGATCATATGTGAATCGTAACCTTTGTTAAATTGAATTAGTGCGCTTTCCACGTTCAATTGCTTTGATTGGCCTGATTTCATAGAACTTAACGCATCTAGGGAATTAAACTTGATTAGTGCTTTTACACGTTAGGGTTGTTCCTTTAGGTAGAATTCATATTCGCATCTTTTAATGTGTTTGTTGATGACATGAGGAGATTTGTGATATTCTTGCGATCAAGGTATTCTAGGTCTTTGATAAAAGTTGAGATTAAAAATCAATTCTAGTTATTGTGAAAAGCATGTTAGTGAATGAAAACGAAATCCTTAACCAATATCTCTTCTATCTTATTTGTTTGCTTATTTGTTTATTTGCTTTTATCTTATTTTAGTTTATAAAATCACAAAATCTCGGTATTTTATATAGGAAACCATAACATATTGACAACCTAGACCTCTCTGTGGGATCGATCCTTTCTTGCCCTTGCTATATTTATATTTTGAGTAGTAAGAAAGTGTAATTATATTTGTGTCGCTTACGACAGCGATCAGCGTGGTGGGCGAAGGAGGAAAGAGGAAAGCTTCAGCAACAGAGCAGCAACCCAAGCGTGCATCTCCAACGCAGACAACTTCGTCTCGAAAGGGAGCGGGCAAAACCCCTGTGCAAGAAGCTGGAGATACCGTCCCAGACTTCCCGTTTCCCATGAATAAAGTCATAGAACTCTTAGAAGCGTGGATTCAAGATAACGCGATCAAGCTACCTCCTATCAGATGTCTGCCGACCGAGGAAGAGATGGAAAATCCCAAATATTTTCTTTACCATAGGTTCGTCCATCACCCGACTAAGGATTGCAACAAATTGAAACACATTTTCAGAGAAAAGGCGGAGGCAGGAGAGCTCCAGTTAGGAAACGAAGGTGTTCATAGGGATCCTCTTCCTATTAGGAGCTGCATGATCTCCGGGGATTCTGTTCACAAGACTGTACAGTCTATGATGAAACATTTGTATGAAATCTTGTATTTCTCCAAGGCACAACGTCAAGACATATTTGCAGCCCTCAACCGCATTGTGTCAGGCAGGCGCTTATATCCAGAAAGGGAAACAACGAAAACTCAGTCTTTCCTGGAAGATGCAACCAGCAAGGGGAACTAGGGACTCTTGACCGTCACTCGTTTGAAGGACGTCGAATTCGACAGCACATTGATTGATGCAGCCTCCGAATTCAACATCGTCACCGTCAAGACTCTGAGAGCCGCAAAGATTTCGAAACAGTAAGCTACTCGCAGCCCAACCGTGATCAGGGGCTCAAAATGAGAAATCAGAGACGCCTATGGATGCATTTACCTTGAAGTTAAAATAGGTGATGCTCTAACACTGGCTAAATTTTACATAGTAAAAGAGTATCCGAATTACGACATGGTCCTGGGACGCCCGTGGATACACGACAACAAAGCAGCACTGGGAGTGTGTCCTTTGCCGATTTCAATACCTGAGAGAATCTCCAATGAACCGTCAAATCCTGAAGATTATTTGTTGCCGTGTCGATACCTTGTGAATGTGACGCAACTTCCTGGAGAAAGCCCGAACTCATACCTTAAAAGGTTCCGAGCCCAAGTAAGTCTCATTGAACAACCCTTTTTACAAACAGTAAAACCTCTTCCTGCTGAGGCTCGGGGACTTGTTTCGATCAACAATCTAACCGCCACTAGGAGATGTGAGTGGGGTGCCGGTCCTTTCAAGCGTTTTTCCAAGAGCTTGGAAGCAGTCAGAGACAACACGTCACAGAATCAAGGAGTTGTACTAAGTCCAAACCCGTTTCGAATTGGAGATATGGTAGTAAAGGTAACCACATTTCAAGTTGGAAACGTAACAGTGAAGATGATCTCGCTCAACCTGATTTACCAACAACAAAGGAGGATGAACCGTACCTGGTGGCAGATGTCATCCTAGGCGGCTATTGCAAGATCATCAACGCTGACGATCTCGAGGGCGTGATTATTCACTCACGATGGCTCAAGCCCTATACAACCTAAAAGCACTGTTCTACCCTTTTCCTCCAGTATTCTCCATAGAAGTTCCTCCTCCAATAATTTCCCTTCAATGCGATGTTTGTAATTCCTCCAAATGATTGCACTATTTGCTTTCATAATTATTAGGGTTTCAATTTTTAATTAATCAAAGTATTATTTACTTTAGGAATTTCTTCACCCCTAGGCATGACACCAAATTCTGAGTCATCCTAAATGATCATTACCCAGAAAGAAAACCCTAAAAAGAAATCTTTTGTATCTTCTGAAAACGATTGGAGGAATAGAATATGTACGGAGAAAAAGGGAAAAACGCCTTGAGCAGTCTACTCCAACAAAATCAGACTTACGCCAGGAGAGCGCAGATAGGTTCGTGGTGTTTGATTATGGCATTACTTCTTTTATCACAAGAATCACATGCAATCATATGAAGGCACACCACTGCACGCCTGAGAAAACTCAGATGCATCTTAATGAAAGATTTGTCTCAAAAATAACATAAATAAAAACCCTTGTTCAAACTAGCAAGAAGAAAATAAGAAGACCTTGAACTCAGCCGCCACTGAGTACAATGAGAAAATGTTCACAAATTACGAGAAATACTCAGAAAAGAAGAAAAGAGAAGGAACAAGAAGATTTAGTCATCAAGGAGATCGACTGTGTCTTCCCCACCGCTAAAGTCTGCTTCAACATCATCATCGTGGGTCGCTACTGCTTCTTCCTTCGGATCTGCCTCAGCTTCCACTTCGGATATTTCTGCAACAATGTTCTCCGCTTTGACAATATCCTCAGTAGGGACAGCTTCCATAACTTCTCCAACGACCACCGCAGAGATTGTGCTGAAAACCTTTGGGTTTTCGGGTTCATCCGTGTCAGAATCGAGGATTATCACACCATCACGGATCGAATAATCATGCATATCTTTCTTTGGAGGCCGTTCATGTTCAACCCTTCGCCTTTTAAGCCGTGTTGCAAACCTCTCAGCTCTTGCGCTCTCCGGTAGTAGTAGTAGCGACGCTTCATCATGTCGCCATCTCTCCTCCTTATCGATTGAAGCTAAGAGAGTTCGAATGCGTCTTGAGCGATGCGCAAGTGTACAACAGACATGCCCCGTATAGCACGATCAGCCTCGCGAAGCGGAAGATCAATTCTATCCATCACCTCCTCGAACGCGTCATCGACCCCAGTTTTATTGACTTCGAAGCTCCTTTCTAGAGAAGTGCTAGAGTAGTCCTTGCCAGCTGCCTCCATGAGATTCTGCGGTAAGAGAGAAGGAGATGTTTCTGCGATGGGAAAAGAGTTTTGTAATATTCTTTTATATTTCACAAACCAACAGGACCCTGGGAAGAGAAAGAGTCTTTACTTATCATCTATAAAGGCTACAAATGCAGGATAGTGATCAGCAATGCTTATCGAATAACAAAAGAAATGAGGAAATAAGGAAAATATGAGGGTTAACATCCCTTTTATACACCAATAATTGAGGAATTCTAATAGAAGAGGGATTCCCTTCTTGGCTCAAACACTCAAGGGAGGGAACCGGTCCCACCAAGGCCCATGATCACGCCTGGCATACTCGCACGGATGATTGCTAACGTGACCGGCCAGAGTCCTTCCAGGTAAACTTCCTTTATCTTGTATTTTTACGTTATATACGTCACCATCTCATGCCTACCCCACAATAATGCAACCATTATGTGCTAGGCAGGGGACTTAATGTTGATGGTGGATTTTAGTTCATGGCTAAAATTGTAAAACCATTATTTTTACGTGTTGTCACCTTGCAAAGGGAAAGCTGATTAAGAAGTGATGAGTGCAAAAAACCTCTTTACTTTATTTATTTGAAGAACTTCAATAAATACACAAAATTCACCTTAATGGTGCGTGCAATAAAGAATCCCAAATATTCTGTGAATTTTACTAGCATTAAAAATTAATGCATGATTTGCCTGGTATTTTCCATGTTGTGTTCTCAGCCGAACTCTCATCATTGACATGACATGACATGACGACTGAGTGCTCCCTTTCAGCAGAGTAGCATGAATCTCCGTGCCAATATTGAGACATGCATGAAATACCCACACAGGGCATGCTTAATTTCCTTAAGGAAAATCTAGACTGTCCGAATCAGTCTCAGAAACGATCATGGCCACACAAGTTGGCCGCGCAATTTAACAAGCCTAGACGAACCCTAGCAGGAGCAGGCGATCACGGTAATGACCACCAGCGGGCCCTTTTTTTGCCTAGCTGGTTGAACACATGTTGTACTCCCAAAACACTCATCGAACGCCAGCCCTGAAGTAGGGTGGTTAAGCTGGTTCGTTTTGCCTTGGAGTGGCTAGCACGAGCAAAGACTGCCAAAGAAAGTCTCAAAAAACATCGCGACCGTCCAACTTCGCCAGCTTAGTTGGACGGCTTGGATCGTCCCGCGATCGATCAATGAGGCGCTAATGCACATGTTGGCGGGCCCACTCCTCACCTACCCGATCGACTCTCTCACGTCCTAGCCGTGGAGCAGAAAACGCTTGCTCGAAGTGAGGATGGCGTGATGCTTAAGGGGTCGTGGAAATTCCACTAGCGTCTTAAATCGATCACAACCATCCAACTTCGCCGCCATGTTTGGATGGCTTAGATCGCGCCTAGAACCATCAGACAGGTACACATATGTTCACCATCTTCCCAACATGGGCCCCACACGGTCGGTCTCCCCAAAGGAGGAGAATACCCTGCCAAACCGTTTGGCCAAAGTTGCGCACGCGTGACTGATCCAAAACCCCAATTAGGGTTTGCGGCATTACATATATGTCGCAGTTTGATCATGACCATCCATCTTCGCCAGCCTAAACGGAAGGTGTAGATATAGACTTAAGAGGTACCAAGAGTATCAACATGATCATCGTGGGGCCACCTATGCGTGTGACCGACCGGCCTAGGCCAACCGTGGTCGAGCACCTCGAAACACGTGCCCAAAGGAGGCATGTCACGCGGTTCCCAAATCCTTTGTGGAAAAGGATTTCTATCGCAAATCGATCACGACCACTCACCTTTGCCAGACAAATTGAGTGGCCTACATCGTACCTCCACGAGACATAATGGTATGGACATGTACACCGGCAAGCTGTCTACATGCATGCCCGGTCGGTCCCACCAAAAACATCGTCCATGCTTGATTTCGGTCAAGCTGAAGAGTGATGCTTGCGCACCTCTTTAAAACCCTAAAATTCCATCAAAAGGTCACAAATAAGCATCATAAACCATCTCGTCCGTCCAACTTTGCTAGATTGATCGGACAGCCTAGGTTAAAAGCTAGACGACCAATGAAGCATCCCGATGATCACCGTCCGCCACTCTTTCACAGGGAGTGATCGAACAAAGCATGGCTCACCCACGCAGCCTCCAAACGATCACTTGAAGATGGTTGGAAGTGATGCTATTTTAAGACGCTCGATCCGCTACTTATTCGGTCAAGCTTTAAAACATCGATGCTTCACACATGTTGATTGTTTGCAATGCATAGCGTGCACCAAACATGCATGATATTTCACGAATATCAATTCTTTAAGTAACTTAGCATTGTATGCTATTTCCTGCAGTGGGTCCCACGATCCACTCATTCGAGACAACAAGCATGTCACAAACTGGGGGATACTTACTTGGGTATTGGTATGGCGGTTTACAGCATGCTGCGTGCAATGCGCCATCACAAGAACGTGTCAGGAGGCATGGACGATTAGAGATGATGGGAAAAGTGGGCAAAGACGTGGTCGTGTGACAATCACTTACACGACCCCACTACTCCATTACTCCACTTCCTACGAGACGAAGGTTATGCTTAATGACTTGTATATATAAGTTCTCCTACCTATTTTCAAACAACACAGACAAACACAGAAAAAACCAAGTGTTGTCATCAGTATCCAGAAATCACCATTCTTATACAAGTTATAAACAGCCAACACCTTCACAATCTCAACACCTTCTTCGCTACCCTCCCTAAGATCAACCCCATATCCTTCACTTTGTGATCAAAGCAAGTCTGGAACGGCCATTTCTTGGTTTAGGCCAGAATTGTACAGATTTATCTCTCGAATCAAAAAACACTCCCGTGCAGTACATTTGTTTATGGTTTAGATTCGTTTCTCATCCACACACACCCAAATTTACCAAAAACCGTAGAAACCATTTTCACCGATAAACAATACTATAAAAGAAACATTAATAAACATCTTAAATCACTCGGTCCTTGGCTTCTTGTGAACCCTCTTCTTCCTTTCCTGCCACAAGTCCTTTGCATTTGGATCTTCAATTTTGTCTATCTTTTCCTCGATTGTCTTCATTTCTCACCGAATCAAGACACCTCTCCTTTCTTGTTCTTGCATTTAAACTAGTCTCCCAATTTCAAAAGCTGCGAGCGCTGTTTTCATATTTTTCCATTAGCATGTTAACTTTTATAAGTTTATAGATATACATTCAAATAATAGGAAGTGAACCAGAATAACGTACCAACAAAAGGAGTGTCTTTTGAAGTACGGGTAGAGTAAGTTTTTCAGGAGTTGTGGAGTGAGATTCTGCTTGTGGAGGCACTGTTTCGGTGGCCGGGCATACAAGATAAGAATATGAGTTCCTCGAATGACCTCTGAGGAAGCTTGGTTCCGACTCATAACCGTTTTCCGCCAATTCCCAATCAACCGTATCCAGCACTACTTGTTGTTCTTCCCTTTCATTCCAATGTACAAATATAGGAGGTGGTTTGTAAACTACCAGCATATGCTGTTCATCTGATAGGCATTGAGGAAAGTCATGAGTGAATTTGGCATCAGATTTACCCGTAAGTTTTTTCTGTTTGTACCCAAGTTGGCGCATCACACGGCGAGGGTTATGCATAACAAATCCTTTTGGATGAAACAATGGTCCGTTGTAAAATGCAACATTGTCATGCCTTGAAAAATGAACTCCTCTTTCGTTCCTATATGGGTCAAACACAACATCTTCGACAACGATAGAGTCCAAAGCCTCTCTCATGGCGAGTAACCGAGTTCTGTTATTGGGCTTCGGTTTATTGTCGAAAGTGTATTTCTTGGCTACAGGAAGTCGTGGTTCCAAACCATACGTTGAAGACTCCAAATATTTGTAGTCCTTGAATAATGTTGGGAAGTGTTCATAAGCCTACACCTACGCAAATGAAAGATCGTTCCAATGAAATGTATAAAAAAAGAACTAATTAAAAAATAAAATAACTAGTTCACATTACCTGTAATACAGTGAAATTCCCATTAAATTGACAGGCAGCCGCCTTAGAAGATCTACGCATCTCCGCCAAAAAATGTGCCAAGAAAGCAGTGCCCCATGAATACTTATGAACCTCCTCCAAGGGATCCAAGTATTGTAAGTGGTTCATATGCACCCTGTTACCATTAGAGTCAGGGAGTATTGCGATGCCCAAGAGTAACAACAGATAAGCAGCGACAGTTTGCTGAATTTGTTCGGCATTCAATTCCTTGCCCATCGTATTCCCAAACAATTCTCTGAACTTGACGACTTTAATAGTCTTTGTCATGGTATTATTTGACACGTACATATTTGCTTTTGTCTTTGCCTCGTCCCAACCAAACAACCTTTTAGTCAACTCATATATCTTGGACCATTCTAGGGTCTTACCGTCATCTTCTTTCTTAACGGCTTTTCCAAGGATCTCTAGACCTAATATTCTCTGGACATCTTCAGGTATAATGGTCATCTCGCCAAAAGGAAAATTAAAGGTATCAGTTGAAGCATAAAACCTCTCCAAGAAGCAATTCGCCGTCACTTGTTTAGTGGCCACATAGTTTTCTACCGCGGGATACAACCCAGATGCTCTTAATGCCGCTCGAACAGGCCCACACTCCCCTTCCAAATCCCATGTATCCATTTGTTGATGGCGGCAAACACGGAAGGCTTTCTTGTGGTCTTATAAAAACACACCAAACAAACTTCAATTCACCTGATCATATATAAACAATATAATAACAAGATGCAAACGTCTTACATAAGTTGAATAGATCCATCGAGCCCAAGAGTCCTTGTAGTCAAATAAGAGTTTCAGATCTCTCGGCTGACCCCAGTATTTGCCATCATTGCGTTCTGGAATCATGTCATATGTTTTGGGGAGGTGCTTTGGTGGGTCCTTTTCTTTTTTCTCACCGGCTTCAACTTCAGGTTGTCCTAAGCCATGTGAGGATGAGCCACCTGCTGGATCAGGAGGTACAAATTGTTGAAAACCAGCATCATCATCGCTGCTTGTGTCTCCCTCCGGGGGAATCTCCCGAATCATGACCTTACGACGTTCCGGATCATCTCGACTACGTCGATACCGAGAAGACTTAGGTTTCCTTCATCGACAACTTTTTCCTTTCCTTTCGTCATTTTTGGAGGTTTGGACCTACGTACAAAATGATGTTTAACAAAATAAGGTAACCAAAACCGGCATGGACGATGAACATAACGATACTGCCGGCACACGTTTCGGCATTGTGGTCTAAAGGAATTCAATGCAGGTTTTGCGGTAACGGCATCGTATGTAAGAAATTAGGTTAATTTAGTGCACTTGTTCATCAAATTTTTGCAGTTGGGCCCCTTCTTTTAAGTTAAAGTACATGAAATACCCTTTTCATTCATGAATTGAACGAATAAACTGTATGAGATGCCCTTCATTATTTTGGTTGTGCAGAATATACCCTTTCCATTCATGAACGAAAAGGATATTTCTTCGATTTTAAAAATAAGTTGAGTGTAAACGAAGTGTAAGAAATAAACCAAGGAAGAAAAAAAATTACGCTATCATATTTTTTCACATACCCATGGGAGGAAATCGAATAAACCAACATTTCCATATCAGCACTACTAGTTTGGCATCTTAAAAATTATGTACGAAGGGATCATTATCATGTGAGTCGATCTATCATTAACACTTATTAATGGAACTAGCCGAAAACGAACAACGAAGAAACGGTTAACGGATTTCGGAAAGAAATAAAAATCTTTGTGCTTGCATCTAATGAGCTCTGGAAGAATCGACGCGAATCAGGGTTGGCGGCGCCTCTCTCTCAGTTATTGAGATTGTAAATTTCAGTGAAAACCGCTTCTAGTCTCTTCCTGTCTTAAACTAGAGAAATGTACCCGACAAAATGTAAATTTAAAGGACCTCGCAGATTTACGTATGAAGCCCTATGCGAAACCTAAAGAATTTTTATGATGGTCTGGGGTTCGAATGCATGACCTTGTTAAGAGCTAACAGGGTCATTCAGGCTAGCGAGTGCTTAGTAATTGTAATCCCAATTGATACCGACTAAGTTGATACAATGCTTCTAATGTTCTACATTCAGCATAACCCGAGGTATAGTTTCGAGACATGAGTAATCTAAAAGCTATCGATGACATGGGATTTCATTTTCATATCAGTGGAATTTCTATATATATATATAAATTCCACTTTCCTATTAAAAGGCGATTCTGATTATGGTGCAACATGTGGTTTTGAATGTCTATTTCCTTCTTGTTCTTGTGTACATAATGGCATTGTTACTAGCCTTAGTTCATTCAATTTGGCGTTGTAGTGTAAAGAAATTCTATGACGGTTTCTTAGTAACGGCATCGTATGTAAATTAAATACCATGCCGGTATTCTAATAATTTGCATGCAATCAAAGGGGGATACATGACATATAATTGGAAGTTCAATTCACTCAATTCAATTTCAAAGTCACTATATTGCAAATTCAAATTTCCTTTTACCTAGTACAAACAATAATCATGTAAGTTTCAATTTGTGTTTTTTATATTATGAAATAAACCCTAAGAATGCTTCAAATAAACATAGACATCACTTACCTCATCATCTATGTTATTTCCTCATCATCATCTTGTTCAATAGATGCTTCTAATTTCGATTTACCACCAGGATTAGGTTTTGGTTTTTCAGGAGGTTTGCGAGGACCCATTATTCTTTGGGTTTGAAGAATTGAATGAATTTGGTTCAGAGGATGAAACCAAATAATAGAGTTTAGGGGTTTTGGAAGTTCTTTTGGAATTGCGAAGTGAAAATAAAGAAATAGAAAGATGGAACCGTTTAGATTCTATAACCGTCAATTTTTATGTAATAATGTAGTTTGTAACGGTTACAATGGGGGATAATTGGTGCGACAGTTACAATGGAGAAGAAAAAGGAGTTTCCAACTTTCAAAATACAATTGGTGCGACAGTTACAATGATAATTCCGGCGTTGTCCAACTTTCAAAATCAATGCCGGTAGTCTGACGATTTTAACAGAATCTCATTGCCGGCATTGATTTGTTATTAACACTCTATGCCGGCATTGGTTCGTGATTCATTATTAACGCACCACCAAAAGGTTTAAGCAAGCAAACTGACCCAAATTGGCCTTCATATTAATACTAAGGAAATAAACATAAAAACATTAACCACTAAAACAACGTAACACATAAAATGAAAGATCTCAAGCCAATTGTAACTAACATCATTTCTTGGAACGAGATTCAAGAAGCAAAGATGCTTCGAAATTCCTAAAAGGCTCTTTTCTCCACTTGGTATACGCGTCCTGAGCTTCATACCTATTCCCTCTGTATCTTGCAAGAAACTCGTTGTATTTTCGACATAATTTGATGAGTGCAGTTGTTCGATTTCGTACAAGGAGATCACGGTATTCTATTCTGCGTTTCTTACCATCCAACAAGTTATTCATGTGAGGACCAGTCCTAACAAGACCCCAAAAAAGATCTGAAGGGCGGTGATCTTCCGGCAAATCCGATATTATGTAGTAATTTTTAATCCACTTGGTTTCTTCCTCAACATCCGCTTCTATCTTAGCTTTTTTTTTGACGTTTAAGGATCTATTTAGCTTCTTTATGATATTGTTCAAGCTTTCCTTGCTATTATTCTTGTCTTTTCCTCTTAAGTATCTCTTCTTCCATTGCGGCAATTAACTTGGTGGTTTCTTCCTTCCTTCTTAGTTTTTCTAGTATTGTGGCAACTGAGTTGGTGGTGGTTGATGATTGATTCCCTATCGGAGTGGACAATTTGTTCCACATAAGTTTTTCTTTTTCGAGGGCCAATTTGTTCCTCATAAGTTTTTCTTTTTCGAGGGCCAATTTGTTCCTCATAAGTTTTTCTTTTTCGAGGGCATTGATGAAATTGTTAGTTGGTGATTGATATGCCATCAGAGATATGTGTTGGAGCAAACCTTTTTTTTTTTTGAGGTATCAAGTGCAATGGGTGTATCCATTCCTTTAAATAGATGAGGACGTAACATCTCTTTTCCACTTTATCATCCCGGCATTGTCAGTAACTTAGATCCCACGCCGGCAATGCTCTTTACTGGTCTATGGTTTAAAAAAAATAGCCGTTATGCATTGAATGTAATCTTCCGACATAATTCCCGGCTCACTAAAGTTTATCTATGGAACGCCAGAACATGGATTATTGTAGACAGTATCGTAACCCTTGGTTCCGGCATGAATAAATATACAATATCTATGCCGGGATTCTGATGGTATTGTATTATGTTAACAAAATAAGCCGGAACTATAATTTATTTCAAATGTAATCCTTGTCGCAGGAAGCACGAATGCACTTAGCACGTGCATCAAGCCTTTAAACCACTTGGTGACCCAAGTGGACGAGTTATAGTCTCGTGAGGGTTTACATAGAGATGTACCCGCAAAACCTTACGAAATACCAAACCGAATACCCTAAAAATCTAACCAAATACCTTAAAAACCTAAGCAAATACCACTAAACTATCAATCTTCTTAAGAAGAATCCGTCTCCGATCCACCCAGCTGGTGGTACTCTGTGACTTTGGTTACAATATGGTTCACGTTGGCTTCAAACATGAATGCTTCTCCCTTTTCTTGCAAGTAACGCATTTTCACAGCTTCATGCTACAAAAACAACACACAAACTTTGTTTGTTACATAAAAATTGAAAAAGAGTAGATTGTGTCGAATTAATCATAAGGATACTTACGAGTTGTTGAGGGGACAATCTATTGTGGGTAGCGTGGTCGATCCAGTGTTTCATTTTTAGATACTCAACCACCGCATTTAGGATGATGTCGTGTCTTTGCTCGATTTGTTGAGCAGTTCTTCCTTTCGGGTTACCGTAATCGTGAATAAACTTGTTAAAAATCTTCAACCACATGGAATCCCACGTGCTGTTATTTATAGTTGAAGGACGAGTTTCGGCGTACCATGCTTAGGTGATTGCTAAATCTTCCTCGGAGTCAAACGATGCCATTTGTTGTATGTGGGATTAGGTACTATACTAAGATATTTATTGATGATTGTTCTAGGGTTTAGGGTTTAGGAAGTTAAGAATCTCAAGGATATATATAAAAACACACAAGTTTTGGGCTTTTGGGTCCAAGTATTGGCTCTCTTTATATAGATAAAAACCTCAACGGCTAGTAATTTTGAAATCACCCAAACTACCGGCATTCAAGTTAATGTGACATAGGACGCCGACACAACGTACCGGTATGAAATACAGTTAAATCTTTATGCCGGTACAAGTGAATTTCTTCACCGAGATTATGCCAAATATGTAACTATTACCGGCATTGTTTAACAACATGATTTAACGCCGGCACACCGTACCGGCGATGAATTTATAATTGCTACTATGCCGGTACTGCTGAATTTCAAAAAAAAAAACGGCTAGTTTTTTGAAAAATATGACCGTTGGTGCTTCATTTCTATATAATACCCCCAATTCCTTTGGAAAAATCTAAACAAAGCCACCACCAAATAACAAAAATCCTTCTCTCAAGAAAGCAAGCCTCAAAAAATAGATCAATCAAGCACGGTTCAAGCTTCACAAGCGATGGGAGATTCATCATCAAGCTTTATTTGCAAAGTAAGTAGATTGAACATTACTAACAATATATGGACACTTAAAATCTTCACTATTATGACGCATAACTAATATAATCTTCTCTTATAGAATCATCATTGCACGTGTCAAATTTGCAAGTCACAGTCTCATCTAGCCATGGATTGTCCTTTTATTTATTCAAAGTGTAGAAGCTGTGATGGGATACGCCGGTTTTGGATTGCAAAAACTGATGATGCTGAAAATGGAAGAATGTTTCTAAGGTGTTTGAATTACCCAAAGTGCGATGAGTTTCAATGGTTTGACAAAGCTGTTGAACTAGCAGAATCAAGAGAAAACCCCAAGGGCCAATGCAAACCTATCGATGGGTGTGATGGAGGATATATGAAGGGAAAGGAATATGTTGAAAGATAAGAAAAACCAATGAAGATGGTCCTTGACACCAAGATTCCAGACGATGTCTTCGAAGATATTCGCGAAAGGCTCAAAGGTTCTGCAATTGTTGAAAAGGGATGGCTTACTAAATAGGAGATCATCTTAAACCAAAAGTGCTTCATTAACATGTTTTAGTATGTTTTAATTGAAAGTTTGAAATCTAATGTAATAGATTGTCTAGGAATTAAATAAATAGATCATTTGTAACCTATTTATAATCAACACCGGCGTAGTATATTTATCAAAAACCAAAGCCGGAATTATGCAAAAATATGGAAGAGTAAGAAAATCAGAATTTCGGCATCGATTATATCAGAGATTATACGATTAAGCGGAAGCGGGTATCGGTTTATACCTTGAACTTGAGCTCCGATTTATACAAACAAGGAACAACAACATCAACAACAACGATCCAACACGACGATTAGCAGGTACTACAATCACCATTGATGAGCACAAGCTTGTTTCACAGGCTAAGAACTTGAAACAATTTTTCTCTAGATGGTAACTCTCTTTTTAGGGTCAGAGTTACCACTTTTCTAATGGTAAAACTTGGGTGTAATTTCGGTGAAATCACGTAACCCTTTACACATATACTAGAGATGTTTATATAGGTTCCAAAACCTAAGGAATATGGAACCCTACCGGACTTGCCACATACAATATGGGCGACTATATTCGGATCCAACCTGAATATCTAACATCTCCCACTCGCACATAGTGTGTGTGGATTGTACCATAAGAAAGAAAAGTTTATATTAGTAAATATCCCGTGCGACCGTCGAGGTACCTGCATTTTGGGAGCTCCATACTAGCAGCTCAATATGAGTCAGCATAGAGACATCAATCCTTTAAGAAAAATGTTTGTATCTCGTAGAATCCTAGATCCATCAAATCTCATTGGTCTAGACTACTCTGATCCCTCGTAGAGCTAGTATAACCCTCATGCTAGCTTATTGTAAATACATTCACACTTGTGTTGCAACTCCAACAAGGCAACTCAAGTTGTCGACTGTGAATCATACAAACATTCATGAGTTTGATGACCTTCCTCTCGCCCTATTGCCATGAAGTTTCAGAATAAACTGCTTTCCCAGATATGTACCCTTTAAGCCGGATCATCCATAGCCATAGGACACATACTAAAGTAGAAATCATCGAATCTTTACTTAATAACAAAGTCAAAAGTCGTAAAGTTACCTGTGTATAATCTAATTATAATACGGACTCACATGGTGAGAAAAGCAGGGAACGATTTTCACACCTCCGTAGTGGTCGCAAGAACGCATAATATGAAAATGCGCTAGAGTGGAGTTTTACTTGTCTACACAAGTATATGTCACAAACTCTTACACTCTACAAATCTTGACTTAGTCGCAACTCTTGCGCCTAATCCGAAATTTCTAACTGCTCGCTTTCAACAAGCGCCATGAAAGAGATTTCTTATTTGGCTATCCTTTAAGGTATGATGAATAGTAGGTATATTCATCATCGATCTTCACTATATAGATCTCATCTTGGTAGTGCCAAGGCGATGCATCATCTCATCTTTGCTCGCTCTCCTTGGCGCCAAAAGGTGACTGCTTATGTGAGTAAGCCAGTCCATACCTGGTGACATATTAATCAAGTTTTGACATAATACATTCTTTATGCACCAATGTCAGCGTGTATATCCATGCCCATAAGTAAATAATTAATCATAACAATGATCCATTATCAAATTGCATTGATTATTAATAAATATCCATGAAACATATGCATCTACGATCATCATGTCTTTAAAAATAAAATGAAATAAATATAGAGACATCCATTACCATCTACGCAAACCTAACGCTCTAACATGAGACAAGAAAACATCTCTTGGTATATGTTTAGTAAGGGGATCAACTATCATCAATTCTGTAGGCATGTACTCCAAAACTATTTCTTTCTTCGCAAGAGCAGCTCTAATAAAGCAACACCTCCTATCAATGTGCTTAGTCTTTCCATGGTACTTTGGGTCTTTTGCATAAGCAATCATTGATGTGCTATCAGTGTGAATTTTCACCGCATCAGTAGCGTGAGTGACAAATTCAAAACTTTCAAAGAACCTCCTTAACCAATTAGATTCTTGTATTGCAGCTTGACAAGCTACAAACTCAGATTCCATTGATGACATAGCGACAATTGACTGTTTCTTACTACTCCATGTGATGGCCCCACCATTTAGCAAGAAAGCATATCCTGATGTGTATTTTTTCTCTCCCATTTCGCCATTCCAGTTAGCATCACAATCACCACTGAGACGTAGATCTGAACCCTTGTAGCATAGCATGAGGTCGCTCGTCCCTTTGAGATACCTCAGTATCCTCTTGATTGCTTGCCAGTGTTCAAAACCGGGATTCGACTGGTACCGACTAACTAATCCAATAGCATATATCACATCATAGCATACATCGGCCCAATTGCAGCATATATCATTGCCGAGTACACATCATAGCATACATCGCTTTAGAAATTAATAAATCAATTTAGTTGCTCCCCTTTAGTAATGTATGTCTTGCATTGAATAGGTAAATCATCCCGTCTCAAAATCATTCTCTTCCAGGATAAACATTCATCTATTGTATTAGGGCACATCTCAAGGCTTAAGTTTTGACCTTTAGCAACTCTTGGGTGTGTCTATGGGCTTGCAATCTTTCATGTGAAATCGCCAATAACCCTTTTAATGTATGTCTCTTAGTTTCGACATACCCAAAGTCTCTTTGAACGATCTCTATGATCTTAATCCTCGAGCACATAGCTTGCTTCTCCCATGTCCTTCATCTCAAAAGTTGAGGACAACCACTCTTTGTGGCGACAACAATTTCCATGTTACTTCCAAACTATAAGGATATCATCAACATATAAGGACAGGATAAGGAAACCTTTATCTCCAGCTCGATTGCATTTAGTACTCCTCCAAGTAACGTACACACAATGGTCTTCCTCTATCATCGTAAACCCATTGGAAACAATGGCTCGATAAAATTTTAAATACCATTGTCTAGATGATTGTTTTAGGCCATAAATATATTTTTGGAGCTTGCAAACTTTGCGCTCTTGACCTTTAATCACGAAGCCTTCTGGTTGCTCCATGTAAATTTCCTCATCTAGTTCTCCATTGAGAAATGCAGTCTTAACATCCATTTGAGGAAGTTCCAAATCCATATGTGCGACAATAGCTAGCATAAGGCGTATCGAGGCAATTCTCACCACTGGGGAGAAAGTTTCCTCGTAGTCAACACCCTCCTGTTGGATGTAGCCTTTCGCCACAAGGAGAGCCATATATCTTTCATCTAAACCATCTGCATTGCGTTTGACTTTGAAAACCCATTTGTTTCCAATAGACTTGCGCACTTCTGGGAGGTCAACTATTGCCACACACCATTAATCCTCATTGATTCTATCTCTTCTTTCGATGCAATAATCCATTTTTCCCTTTTAGGAGATGACATAGCCTCTTTGAAATTCTTAGGCTCTGCGTCATCATGTGAGAAAACCATGAAACTTTCCCCCTCAATCTGAAAACGACGACGAGGGACTTTTCCACGTTCACTTCTCCAAGATTGGGGTTCCTGATTCGATGGAGCCAATCCATTATCAAGTGGAACACTCCCACTTTCCCTAGGAGAACGAGGAATTTCTTCGCTATTCTTAACTAGACGAATTGGTGTGTCTTCTATTGACTCTTCCACCTCAAAGAGGCTAAGATCTCCCCCTAACTCGTTCCTTCTAGGAAAATCCTGTTCAAGGAAATCTGCATCACGTGACTCAATATCAGTTACACTTCCATCAGGATGCTCACCAATGAACACATGGCCTTTTGAGTGATCAAAATATCTGATAAAGATACACTTTTTCGCTCGAGGGCCCAGCTTCCCATACCGATGAGAACTGTTGTGTACATAAGCAGCTGAACCCTATGGTCGCAAATTACCCAATTTGGGTTTTCTGTCGGTCCATAATTCATATGGGGTGGAAGGTACTGACTTCGAAGGCACACAATTAAGGACATAGGCAGCAGTCAGTAATGCATCTCCCCAAAAATAAATAGGAAGATGAGCTTGCGCCATCATTGACCTAACCATGTCTAACAAAGTATGATTCCTTCTCTCTACTACACCATTTTGCTGCGGAGTACCAGGAATAGTCAATTGTCTCAGGATCCCTTTTTCCTCACAATACCCTTTGAATAGGTCAGATAGATACTCGCGGCCACGGTCAGTTCTGAGAGCCTTAATGCTCTTATTTAATTGATTTTCCACTTCGCATACATAGCGTCTAAAGCAGTCCAATGCTTCTGACTTGTGGGATATCAAGTAAATATGACCATATCGCGTAAAGTCATCTATGAAAGTGATGAAATAAGAGGCTCCATGTCTTGCCTTAACGTTCATTGGGCCACATATATCAGAATGAATTAATTGCAAAGGCTCAGAGGCCCTTTTGGCTGTCCCAAACGGTTTTCTAATGACTTTACCTGCAAGACAATGTTCACAGGTAGGCAAGGAGACTTTAGCGATGGGGCCTAAAAGACCTTCTCTAGCTAACCTAGCCATCCTTTCTTGCCCTATATGACCTAATCTAGCATGCCAAATCACAGAATCATTATTAACATCCGAGGAAGACGCGACTAATGAAATAGATTTATTAGCATCATAAGAACTAGAATTGTCAATATCCAAAACCATAAAACCATTTGACATAAAACCAAAACCATAAAACTCAGTTGCCAAGCAAATCTTAATAGAATTACCCTCAAAAAGAAAACTAAAGCCTAGACGCAACATAGTATTAACTGAAACTAAATTTCGTCGAATATCTGGAGCATAAAGTACATCATGGAGGATTAAGGTGCGCCCTTGTCACAGTTTTAGCATATAAGTACCGATGCCAAGTACTTCTATGCTAGTTGTGTTCCCTATATAAACTTTCATGCTCCCAGCAGGAACTCGACGAAAATCTAGGAACCCATCTCGGTCCCTCGCATGGTCGGTTGCTCCCGAATCTACAACCCACAAATGAGGAGAATGAGCAACTAATGCTTGACTAGAAACAAAACATTCATAGCGAGGAAGAGGTTCAGAAATTACCTTCTTTGGCTCAGTGCATTCACGAGCAAAGCGTCCTTTCTTATCACAGTTAAAACATTTCATCTCTGCTTTGTCTTTCTTACCAGCACGCTTGCCTCTTTTGCGCTTAGGAGCGTTGGTAGTGGATGGCCCAGGTCCATCACGAGGATTCTTAGCATAAGAACCCTTACCCCTCTTGCGCTTAGACCCATTGGTCTTATGCGAAATAGATTCAGCAGCGAAAACAGAACTGTCAGTCTTAGCAGCTTCCAAGCGCTCGACTTCTAGTTTCACACGACGAGAAATATCCTCAAAGGTGCGGACATTATCATTATGTGTCATGTTTTGCTTCATCTGCTCCCAAGAGTTAGGTAATGAACGAATAACAACTTGTACATGTTGTTCATCTGTCAAGTGATGACCTGCAGCCTCAAGTTCGCGTATCATTGACGACATTGTCCTCAAATGTTGCTTCATTGTAACATTCGGCTTCTTTTGACAAGTGTCAAACTTCATAGTTAAAGCGTGCAACTTAGCCACAGAGGTAACTCCAAATTTCTGCCTAACCGCCTCTAGCATGTCATGAGCAACCGGTGGTTCTCAAACTCCCCAATGAGATCATTGTGCATTGAGCTTAGGATCATATGACGAGCACCGCGATCCTTCTTAATCCATTCTGGTAAGCCTCGAGGTTGCGACGGTGTTGAACCGTCGTACCCTCCTCAGGCCGAGGCATCACATGCTCAGTTATTTCCCGCAGCCCATCATCATTCAAGAGAAAAACGATCTTTCGGCGCCAGATGTTATAGTTGTCGCCATCAATTTTTTCACCCTTATTCAAATCAACAATGATGTTCTTGGAATCCATTTAGTCTAACATAGCATGCGAAAAATAAGAAAAAGGATATTAAACTTATGGAACTATACACATTCAAAAATAACTTTGCAACATTAATCTAAATAAATAGCAAAACAACATTACAAGTCGCAAGATCGAAAATTCGTTAAACTCTTAATCATCTCTCGCGCCACAAGTAATATTTTCTACATCTATTTAATATATGTGCAAGTTAATGGTTTTTGGGAATTAAACAAACTCAACCAAACAACCTCCCACTCAATTGTTTTAACATGTTATTAAATCAAGATAATAATTCAATCAAACATGTTATTAAACCAAGTTGATTATTTAATCAACATGTTATCTAGACATACAAATCATCAAGATATGAATTCAATCCAGCACCATACATGTTGTATATCAAAGAATTAGACAATCACAACATAGAACCATTCACATGTTATCATGGATAAAGCGATTAACCACATAATTTCAAAGAAACTATATCATGTGAATCTAATTAGGTTCTAAAAATAGTTTTATTGAATTCGGAGCATCGAGAAACCTTAGAGTACCAAAATTGGAGTTGATCCGACAACCACAAGATAGAGAAAAATGAAAAACAAATAACCAGAGCCGAACCACGGGCCGAACCGCCGGTCTGAACCGCGAGTTGACCCACTGAACCGAACCGCGAGCCGATCCACCGGTCCGAACCGCGATCTGAATCGCCGATCCTGGACCGAGTTGACTCGCTGATTTTGGACACTGTTGACTCGCCGATTTTACTCGGTTACTGTTCATCGTCTTCTCCAAATTTCAGCAGCGTACAGACGCGCGTGAACAACTTTGGGAGACGATATCTCACTCATACAAGCTCCGATTCAAGCAAATAATATGTCAAATGAAAGCTCTCAGAGAGCACTATCTATCTATATTAATTTTAATTAACATGGATCGACATATATACATCAAAACAATCATCAAACCACTGCTCACAAACATGATATAAAACTAGAGTTTTGCTATATCTTTCAAACCACACGTTCAAACGATACAAAACTTTCCAGGAGATCATTTGAATCAATAATGAACATACCCAATTAAATATTTCACAATAAAACACCCTTATCAAGATCCGAAATATTTATACATCCATTAATGGTTTTTAACCCAAAAAAAAAAAAAAAACAAGAACCCTAATCAGGATACTATCATATTATCAGCAACTTTCAAGCATACAAAGCATGTTATATCAAGCACGAAAACGTAGAAAACCAATAGCTCACGATACCAATATCAGAGATTATACGATTAAGCGGAAGCGGGTATCGGTTTATACCTTGAACTTGAGCTCCGATTTGGACAAACAAGGAACAGCAGCAGCAACAACAACGATCCAACATGACGATTAGCAGGTACTACAATCACCAATGATGAGCACAAGCTTGTTTCACAGGCTAAGAACTTGAAAAAAAAAATTCTCTATATGGTAACTCTCTTTTTAGGGTTAGAGTTACCACGTTTCTAATGGTAAAACTTGGGTGTAATTTCGGTGGAATCACGTAACCCTTTACACATATACTAGAGATGTTTATATAGGTTCCAAAACCTAAGGAATATGGAACCCTACCAGACTTGCCACATATAATTTGGGCGACTATATTCGGATCCAACCCGAATATCTAACAGATTGAATAATTCTTTTAATGTCGGAACTACCCAAAATCTACACAGAAACATAGTCATTTTCATCCATTGAGCCTGGCATGGATTTAGAGGAAATTATTCTAAATCATGGACAAGCGCCGGACATAGAATTTAAATTGCTTTTAATGCCGGAACCAATACCGGTGATGTCGAACTTAAACATTTGAATACCGGCGCTTCTCGTGTAAAGAAAACTTACAAAGACAACATTTTATTAGAAATCTAAACATTTTCAACATAAACCAAACAACTGAATCGTGCCTAAATGTTCTTCATCAAAGTATCATAAACCAAAAGTAAACCAAGCAACTAAAGAGTTCAACTAAAAACAAGTTAGAAATTGTTCAAAACATAATAACCACCATCCAAATAACGAAACACAACTATAGAGTTCATCACTAGGTCTTTGCTTCTTGAAAATGGGCGCCTTCCTTGTTTCCCCAAACAAAGCTCTTTCACTTGGGTCTTCAATTTTATCAAGCTTTTCCACGACTTCCTTCATTTCTTAAAGGGATAGCACCTCTCCTTCCTCGTACTTGCAACCTAACATCTTCTTCAACTTTCCAAGCCGACGCCGCTAGTTTCATACATACAACACATAATTAATATGTATATGCTAATGTAAGATTATGTGTACATTAAACGACTAAACAATTAACAATACTTACTAGAAATCCAACGGTATTGTTAAGTTGGGCCATCGTAGGTGGTGCCTTTATAGGAGTTGGAACGGGAGGGTTTTTTTGGGGTGGAACTTGGACGTCTTCCGGGCGCACGAAAATAGGATGTGACCATTCCAAGTAATCATGAATGTAGTGTGGGTCGGCTTCATCACCGTTGTTCACAAGCTCCTGATAGGTGTAAAATACACCGTATTTACTATCTAGAGTTTATGCTTTCTTTGCTATTTTTCGTGTGAATTATGTATCTTATGTTCGCTTTTGAGTTTTATAGGTGTTTTGGAGTCATTTGAGTAAAAGGAAGTGGAACTCGCTCAAATTCAAGATTTCTTCTCATCACCCTGGAGACGACGAAAAGATGAAGCCAATGGCGAAAGAACGGAGTCATTCTGAGTTCGTATGGAGAAGTTACGAGCAAAACGAGAATTTGAAGGCTAAAAGAGCAAAATGGTATGGACAAGTGCTATTGGTAACCCCACCGTACGTTAAGGGGCAGTCATTCTGTTAAGGGGTGAACTGTTCCAAAGGGACTACTAATGACAAACAAGAAATGTTAAGGGGCTGCCACCGGTAGCCCTTATCAAGGTGACCGGACACTGGTATAACCTACTCCCATAACCCCTTATCCATTTCATTCGAGTGGTTATATCCACACTCTCTTCCTACACCCCAACCCTAAAATCGATAGTTTATGTCTCTCTTTCATTTGCATCCGAAATTGAGAAGAAACCGAGATCGAGAGACTAAAATACAAAGAGAAATTAAGAGATGAATTGGTTACGAATTGAGAGAATATCAAAGATGGGGTAGTGATGAGTGCTTCCATGAACAATGATAAAGAACAAGATGATTTATTGAACCGAGAGTTGAAGTCAGGGCCATTAATGGTGTTGTTGAAGCTCTCTATGAAAAGGGGTTTGCGAAATTTACATGAAATTGAGATGGGTTTCGAGCTTGATGCGTCTCGTGATAATTTAAGTCTATAAATCAAGAATCAGCTGATGATGCTCGAACCTAAAAGGGATCTGAGGTCATTAATTGATAAATTGGGGTTTTGAGAATAGATTGAGAAGTTGAGGCTCGAGTATGAGTTGTGTTACAAAGATGAAGGAGCAAACACGCGCCTATGAAGCTTGCGGGCTAACAGTGTGAAGGAGATGAAGTGAAGAACTCGAGTTGTGGTGATATGTTGATGTGTGTTGTTCTAGAAGGGGATTTGATTCAGATGAGGCTTGAACAACAGATTTGAGAATGGGTCTGTGAAGAGAAGATGCAGTTGCACTGGTTGTTGTTGCAGTTCAGGTTAAGATGATGGAATTGGGATGTTGGTTTTGCAGTATAGTTACAGATATTGCAGGGGTTGGATAAGTTGAAATTACAATGGCTTGAGTTCAAGTGATGTTGTTCAGGGGAAGGATGAGTTGAGCTTCAAGTCTTTGATGGTTTTGCAGAATATGGAGGTGGTCTTGTGAGATTACAACTGAGTGAAGAGCCGGTGGTACTGAAATTACAGGCCTGGCACAACTGAGGTTAATGAGTTGATGCAGGTGCCATGCTTCAAGGGCTAAGTGCAAGGATCAAGGAGATGGTGGTTGTGATGGCTTTGAAGAGTGGCAACTCAAAATGGCAGGAAGAAATGCTGTTTTAACAGTGAGCTGCAATTGTTGCACAAGAACAAGGAATATGGAAGCTAGGGTCTGTTGGTAATGATGAGGTCTGAGGTGAAGCAAATGGAGTGAGTTGTTGTCGTAGAGAGAGAGAGAGATCGCAGGGTCGGAAGAGATTGAGTCTGTTGAAGTCTCTGATTCGCCGAGTGTTTAGGTGAATCGCGATGTGCTCACTGGGTGTCACAGTTGTGCGTATGAAGTGTTGTGCATCGGGATTTCCGTGACAAGAATGAGGATTGAGGTGAAGCAATGGAAGTGATGGGCTGTGCGCTGAGTTTAAGGAAATTGCAGGCAGGGAGCAGCAGCTGGTGTAGATGGGTTTGCAGCTGTGAATGTGGTATTGGTGACTGAAATTATGAAGTTGCAGCTCAGATGGTGGTACTGAGATGAATAAGCTGGCATCGCAGCTGTGCCAAGTTTGGCAGATGAAGTGCGATGGTTAGTGGTGGTGGGCCAGAGAGTTACAAGGACAGAGTTAAGTGTGGAGGAGTCTCGTAATAGTGTTGAATGGTGGATGTGCACATGAGTCTAGCACCGGGATGTTGCGCTTGTGATATTGAGCTCTGCGCCGCAGTTGAGTCGTAATGGCAAATAAGCAATGGCAGGCAAGGCTAGAATTGATGTTAGTGATGGGAGTTATGACCGTTGAACCGAGATTACAAGGGAATGAGCTGGATTGTGATGAAGGAATGTCGCTTGTTTGATACATCGATAAGGTAGATTGGTGGCAAAAGTGCAAAATCGAAGGCAGGAATGAAGCACAATGATTGTGCATCACAGTCAGCCGTGCACTGACCTAGGCAAAGCCACTCGGCACCTACCCAAGGTCCGACTAGCCACCGACATGAACCCGACTCACCCGACTCGACTCGACTCACCGACTCGGTCGACCCGTTTGACTTCAGTGAGTCGACCCAGTTGACCCGCCTGCAGTAGACTCGTTGACCCGTGACCGTTTTGACTTTGCCTGGGTCCACCCGAGATACTTTCCTCTTTCCGGCCAAGTTCCGCCACAATCCCAGCTTTTCCTGGGCGAGCGTTTTTTGGGACAAAATTTCTACACGGGTTTCTCTCACTTGTGGGCTTGGTGGACTTGTAACTAATGGACTTTGAAGACAAAACCTAATTTTGGAAGGAGTGGAGCTATAAAAGAGAAGACTTTTCTCAAAACACTAGGATTATCTTATTATTATTCTTTTTGCCTCTACTTGGTTCTAGGGTTTAGAAACATGAAGTCTTTTCTCTTTCTTCTTGTGATGAACTCCATGAATATGAGCTAGAGTTTTATTATTGGTTATGGAATAAGTTGGATTTCCAAACATGGGTTTTAATTCAATAAATTAGTTTTCTCTCATATTATCGCTTATGATTCACCATGAATATTGTTACATGATTTGAATGCTTGTTTAGTCGAGTCGCGAATCGATTGATTTTGCTTTCATCTTTATTGCTAGATTAGGGTTATTATACACAAAAGTGATAATTCCGGATTGCAAGTAGCATAAATATGATTATAGTTTGTAGTGATATATTCTTATGATCATATGTGAGTCATAACCTTTGTTACATCGGATTAGTGCGCTTTCCACGTTCGATTGCTTTGATTGGCCTGATTTCATAGAACCTAATGCATCTAGGGAATTAAACTTGATTAGTGCTTTTACACGTTAGGTTGTTCCTTTAGGTAGAATTCATATTCGCATCTTTTAATGTGTTTGTTGATGACATGAGGAGGTTTGCGGGATATTCTTGGTGATCAAGGTATTCTAGGGTCTTTGATAAAAGTTGAGATTAAAATATCAATTCTAGTTATTGTGTTGAAAACATGTTTGTGAATGAAAACGAAATCCATAACCAATATCTTCTTATCCTTGATTTGCGTGTTTACTTTTATTTGTTTTGCTTTTATTTATTTCCGTTTAAATCAGAAAATCCTCGGTATTTTATATAGGAAACCATAACAATTTGACAACCTAGACCTCTCTGTGGGATCGATCCTTTCTTGCCCTTGCTATATTTATATTTTGAGTAGTAAGAAAGTGTAAATTATATTTGTGTCGGCTGACAACCGGTCAAATTTTGGCGCCGTTGCCGGGGAGGCAGCGGTTGTTAATTGTTTTTGGTTTCTTATTTTTGTATTTAGTTTATGCTCGTGAACAAAAAGTCTCTAACTTTATAGACCAAGTTTCCAACTTTTTAAAAGAGGAATTTCAAAAAGCAAAAGAGACTACAAACGAGCAACTCCAAGAACTTCGTGAAGGTATGACTATCTTGCGAAGAGGCATTGATCAATACAAGGAAGATATGGATAATTCTAATGTGCATATGGTTTGTGATGACTATTTGATTGATGCTAATGTTGAAAAGGCTTAATCCTTGGGCACTTTCGTGGATAATTGTGTAGTTAACTCAACTCTTGATCGTAATAATGATCATTCACCTATTCAAAAGGATGAGTTAGAGATTAGCAACACTAAATTCAGCGAGGAACAATCTTATGTTGACTATGATAGTGACGGTGATTATGATACATTGCTTGAAACAACTCATGGTGACATCTCCGAGGAGTCTTTGGGATCAAGATGAAGACGAAGAGGAATATGTCGACACTTGTGTAGATTACTCAAGCATTGATCTTAATAATGATCAAGAGCCTATTCAAAGGGTGGAGCTTGAGGATGATGCATTTTCGAGTGTTCTAAAAAAGTTTCTTATAATAAAATTTGGATCCGCAAAAGAGTATGTGCCTTACAACAAAAAGGAGGAATATGTTGAGAATGAGACCGTTATGACCAATATTGTGGAAGACCCAATTGAACTTGTGCATGATTGTAATGATGATGTTTATGTCGAGACTATGGTTAAGGCAGAAACGGACGAAGAATGGTTGCAAGGTTTGATAGAGGACCATGATATACAAGAGGTGAATAATTCACTTGAATTTTTCAAGGATGAAGAGGATTCCGTAATACAAGAGATTGTGCAAGGTTTATCTAACCCTTTTCCTATTATTTCTTCTCCTTTACCTCTTATTGGTTTGAATGTATGTGCTTCGAGAATATTGTTGAATGACTTTGTTTCTCGTTTTCCGCCATTAGAGAAACTTGATTCTCATACTATGCAAAAGTTATGGAACAAGAAACCGTGGAAGTACTCCGACTTTTATATTCTTTATACACTTCCAAGTGTAGACAAGAATAAGTGTGGGGGAAACTTTTATCTACTAATAGCTTCACTTTTGCTTTATTGTACTAATATTTGTGTGAAGCTAGTGTTTCCAAAACAGGTTCTATGGAAGGATCCCCAACTTTTCGCATTGTTGGTGTATGGGGAATGAATCTTACAAGAAGCTAAGTCGGGCAGCTGACTATAAAACAAGCGCTTAGTGGGAGGCAACCCACCGGTTTTGTATCTTTATCCTTATCTTTTTAATTCTATGCATTTGCTTTTATCTTTATTTTATTTATTTTTGCATATCATTTTGGGAATTTCCCACCTTGAACTTTCTTTGATCATTCAATTTTACATTGAGGACAATGTAAAGTTTAAGTGTGGGGAGCATTTATATGTTTGTATAGTTTATTTATGCCTTTTAAACAAAAATGAGAAAAATAGAAAACCAAGAAAAAATTTGTGCTTTTTGAACTCAGAAATCTAGAACTTGTGCCTTTAGGATGACACCATTAGTGGATGGAACCATTTTGAATGCAGGGAGTTGAGGAACCAATTAACTAAAAGGGAAGAATATAGCTCGAAATCACAAATTAACATGATAGTTGTTACCATATCTCTGGAATATCACCATATCACATTCTATTTTTATTTTTCCATATTTATCTATTGTTCTCTAAGTGCTTTGGTGGGTCACTAAACATCGACGTGTTATTACCGCTAGATGAAATAGAGTGATTGAGTTACTAGAAAAGAAAAAAAAAATGATGAAAAAATATATGAAAAAGAAAAAAAAAAAAAAAAAAAAAAGAGACCCCACCAATTAGACCAAAACGGAATAAATAGATACTTGGGAATAAAGCAAGATGTGTGAAACGTAGTCCCTGTCTCCGTCGCCTAAACAAGCGTGGAATGCAGGATCCAAGGCAACTATCATGTACTTGCTGACAAGAATCATGCGCTTGGATCCAGTTTGATCCAATCATGTTGTCTAAAAAAATGAAAAAAAAGAAAAAAAAAAAGAAAGAAAGAAAGTATTATTATTTTGGTTGAATAAAGTCACTGCTTCCCTTTGTATATGCCAGTGAGTTGATGTAGCATTCAAACCAAGTAGCTCAGTCCAATAGGAATAGGCTCATCTTGGCGGTGACCTTCAGACAGATATGGGAAACATCGAACACTTGTGAATATTCGCCAACATCTACATCTTTATCCATCTTCTTTATCTTTTCATTGTGATTGTGGTTTGTTAGTTTCCGAGTATTGTGGCTTGTTCGACTATCTAATTAGAGTTTATTTACTAAATGAATTGAATTTTCAAGGTACCTCCTCCTAGTCATTTTGGATTCGTTCATTGATTTGTCACTTAATAGACGGAGTTTGAAATATAGGTTTTGTAGGTAGACCTCTTGTAAACCTTCACGAGACTATAACTCGTCCACTAGGGACACCTAGGGTTTAAAGGCTTGTTATTTATGCTAAAATTAACCGTAGCCTCGACGTCACTGAGTTGTTGTATTTTTATTTTTGTTTTGTTTGATTTGCTCGAGGACTAGCAAAGTCTAAGTGTGGGGGAATTTGATAGGTGTAAAATACAATCGTATTTACTATCTAGAGTTTATGCTTTCTTTGCTATTTTTCGTGTGAATTATGTATCTTATGTTCGCTTTTGAGTTTTATAGGTGTTTTGGAGTCATTTGAGTAAAAGGAAGTGGAACTCGCTCAAATTCAAGATTTCTTCTCATCACCCTGGAGACGACGAAAAGATGAAGCCAATGGCGAAAGAACAGAGTCATTCTGAGTTCGTATGGAGAAGTTACGAGCAAAACGAGAATTTGAAGGCTAAAAGAGCAAAATGGTATGGACAAGTGCTATTGGTAACCCCACCGTACGTTAAGGGGCAGTCATTCTGTTAAGGGGTGAACTGTTCCAAAGGGACTACTAATGACAGCCCAAAGAAATGTTAAGGGGTCGCCAAATTGGGTAGCCCTTATCAAGGTGATCGACACTGGGTATAACCTTACTCCCATAACCCCTTATCCATTTCATTCGAGTGGTTATATCCACACTCTCTTCCTACACCCCAACCCTAAAATCGATAGTTTATGTCTCTCTTTCATTTGCATCTGAAATTGAGAAGAAACTGAGATCGAGAGACTAAAATACAGAGAAATTGAGAGATGAATTGGTTACAGAATTGAGAGAATATCAAAGATGGGGTAGTGATGAGTGCTTCCATGAACAACAGATAAAGAACAGATGATTTATTGAACTGAGAGTTGAAGCTGTGGCCATTAATGGTGTTGTTGAAGCTCGGTGAAAAGGGGTTTGCGAAATTTACATGAAATTGAGATGGGTTTCGAGCTTGGATGCGTCTGGTGATAATTTAAGTCTATAAATTGAAGAATCAGCTGATGATGCTCGAACCTAAAAGGGGATCTGAGGCTGTTAATTGATAAATTGGGGTTTTGAGTGAATAGATTGAGAAGTTGAGGCTCGAGTATGAGTTGTGTTACAAAGATGAAGGAGCACCACACTTATGAAGCTTGCAGGCTAACAGGTGAAGGAGATGAAGTGAAGAACTCGAGTTGTGGTGATATGTTGATGTGTGTTGTTCTAGAAGGGGATTTGATTCAGATGAGGCTTGAACAACAGATTTGAGAATGGGTCTGTGAAGAGAAGATGCAACTTGCAATCGTTGTTGTCATAGCCTTCGGGTTAAGATGATGGAATTGGGATGTTGGTTTTTGCAGTATAGTTACAGATATTGCAGGGGTTGGATAAGTTGAAATTACAATGGCTTGAGTTCAAGTGATGTTGTTCAGGGGAAGGATGAGTTGAGCTTCAAGTCTTTGATGGTTTTGCAGAATATGGAGGTGGTCTTGTGAGATTACAACTGAGTGAAGAGCCGGTGGTACTGAAATTACAGGCCTGGCACAACTGAGGTTAATGAGTTGATGCAGGTGCCATGCTTCAAGGGCTAAGTGCAAGGATCAAGGAGATGGTGGTTGTGATGGCTTTGAAGAGTGGCAACTCAAAATGGCAGGAAGCAATGCTGTTTTAACAGTGAGCTGCAATTGTTGCACAAGAACAAGGAATATGGAAGCTAGGGTCTGTTGGTAATGATGAGGTCTGAGGTGAAGCAAATGGAGTGAGCTGTTGTCGTAGCGAGAGAGAGACTGCAGGGCTGGAAGAGATTGAGCCATGCAAGTCTCCCGATTGCGCCGAGTGTTTAGGTGAATCAAAGGCGTGCTCGCAGTCACTGTCATTGTGCAAGACATGAAGTGTTGTGCATTGGGATTTCCGTGACGAATGAGGATTGAGGTGAAGCAATGGAAGTGATGGGCTGTGCGCTGAGTTTAAGGAAATTGCAGGCAGGGAGCAGCAGCTGGTGTAGATGGGTTTGCAGCTGTGAATGTGGTATTGGTGACTGAAATTATGAAGTTGCAGCTCAGATGGTGGTACTGAGATGAATAAGCTGGCATCGCAGCTGTGCCAAGATTGGCAGATGAAGTGCAGCATGGTTAGTGGTGGTGCTGTAGAGTTACAAGGACAGAGTTAAGTGTGGAGGAGTCTGTAATAGTGTTGAATGGTGGATGTGCACATGAGTCTAGCACTGGGATGTTGCAGTTGTGATATTGAGCTCGGCGCTGCAGGTTGAGTCAGGTAATGGCAGCGAAGCAATGGCAGGCAAGGCTAGAATTGATGTTAGTGATGGGAGTTATGACTGCTGAACTCGAGATTACAAGGGAATGAGCTGGATTGTGATGAAGGAATGCTGCTTGTTTGATACATCAGACAAGGTAGATTGGTGGCAAAAGTGCAAAACTGAAAGGCAGAATGAAGCACAATGATTGTGCATCACAGGTCGTCATAATGACCTAGGCAAAGCCACTCAGCCCAGCCAAGGTCTGACTAGCCAGCTGACATGAACCTGACTCACCTGACCTGACCCTGACTCACCTGACTCAGTCAGTGATTGACCCGGTTTGACTCAGTGAGCTGACCCAGTTGACCCGGCCGTGTAGACTCGTTGACCGGTGACCGGTTTGACTTTGCCGGTCACCTGAGGTACTTTCCGGCGAACTTTCCGGCCAAGTTCCGGCCACAATCCCAGTTTTCCGGCGAGCGTTTTTGGGACAAAATTTCTACACGGGTTTCTCTCACTTGTGGGCTTGGTGGACTTGTAACTAATGGACTTTGAAGACAAAACCTAATTTTGGAAGGAGTGGAGCTATAAAAGAGAAGACTTTTCTCAAAACACGGGGATTATCTTATTATTATTCTTTTTGCCTCTACTTGGTTCTAGGGTTTAGAAACATGAAGTCTTTTCTCTTCTTCTTGTGATGAACTCCATGAATATGAGCTAGAGTTTTATTATTGGTTATGGAATAAGTTGGATTTCCAAACATGGGTTTTAATTCAATAAATTAGTTTTCTCTCATATTATCGTTTATGATTCACCATGAATATTGTTACATGATTTGAATGCTTGTTTAGTCGAGTCGCGAATCGATTGATTTTGCTTTCATCTTTATTGCTAGATTAGGTTATTATACGCAAAAGTGATAATTCCGGATTGCAAGTAGCATAAATATGATTATAGTTTGTAGTGATATATTCTTATGATCATATGTGAGTCATAACCTTTGTTAAATCGGATTAGTGCGCTTTCCACGTTCGATTGCTTTGATTGGCCTGATTTCATAGAACCTAATGCATCTAGGGAATTAAACTTGATTAGTGCTTTTACACGTTAGGTTGTTCCTTTAGGTAGAATTCATATTCGCATCTTTTAATGTGTTTGTTGATGACATGAGGAGGTTTGCGGGATATTCTTGCTATCAAGGTATTCTAGGGTCTTTGATAAAAGTTGAGATTAAAATATCAATTCTAGTTATTGTGTTGAAAACATGTTTGTGAATGAAAACGAAATCCATGACCAATATCTTCTTATCCTTGATTTGCGTGTTTACTTTTATTTGTTTTGCTTTTATTTATTTCCGTTTAAATCGAAAAATCCTCGGTATTTTATATAGGAAACCATAACAATTTGACAACCTAGACCTCTCTCGTAGGATCGATCCTTTCTTGCCCTTGCTATATTTATATTTTGAGTAGTAAGAAAGTGTAAATTATATTTGTGTCTACCACAACCGGTCAAATTTTGGCCCGTTGCGGGAGGCAGAACCAATGTTAATTGTTTTTGGTTTCTTATTTTTGTATTTAGTTTATGCTCGTGAACAAAAAGTCTCTAACTTTATAGACCAAGTTTCCAACTTTTTAAAAGAGGAATTTCAAAAAGCAAAAGAGACTACAAACGAGCAACTCCAAGAACTTCGTGAAGGTATGACTATCTTGCGAAGAGGCATTGATCAATACAAGGAAGATATGGATAATTCTAATGTGCATATGGTTTGTGATGACTATTTGATTGATGCTAATGTTGAAAAAGGCGAATCCTTGGGCACTTTCGTGGATAATTGTGTAGTTAACTCAACTCTTGATCGTAATAATGATCATTCACCTATTCAAAAGGATGGGTTAGAGATTAGCAACACTAAATTCAGCGAGGAACAATCTTATGTTGACTATGATAGTGACGGTGATTATGATACATTGCTTGAAACAACTCATGGTGACATCTCCGAGGAGTCTTTTTGGGATCAAGATGAAGACGAAGAGGAATATGTCGACACTTGTGTAGATTACTCAAGCATTGATCTTAATAATGATCAAGAGCCTATTCAAAGAGTGGAGCTTGAGGATGATGCATTTTCGAGTGTTCTAAAAAAGTTTCTTATAATAAAATTTGGATCCGCAAAAGAGTATGTGCCTTACAACAAAAAGGAGGAATATGTTGAGAATGAGACCGTTATGACCAATATTGTGGAAGACCCAATTGAACTTGTGCATGATTGTAATGATGATGTTTATGTCGAGACTATGGTTAAGGCAGAAACGAACGAAGAATGGTTGCAAGGTTTGATAGAGGACCATGATATACAAGAGGTGAATAATTCACTTGAATTTTTCAAGGATGAAGAGGATTCCGTAATACAAGAGATTGTGCAAGGTTTATCTAACCCTTTGCCTATTATTTCTTCTCCTTTACCTCTTATTGGTTTGAATGTATGTGCTTCGAGAATATTGTTGAATGACTTTGTTTCTCGTTTTCCGCCATTAGAGAAACTTGATTCTCATACTATGCAGGTTATGGAACAAGAAACCGTGGAAGTACCCGACTTCTATATTCTTTATACACTTCCAAGTGTAGACAAGAATAAGTGTGGGGGAAACTTTTATCGGCTAATAGCTTCACTTTTGCTTTATTGTACTAATATTTGTGTGAAGCTAGTGTTTCCAAAACAGGTTCTATGGAAGGATCCCCAACTTTTCAGATTGTTGGTGTATGGGGAATGAATCTTACAAGAAGCTAAGTCGGGTCGTCGACTATAAAACAAGCGCTTAGTGGGAGGCAACCCACCGGTTTTGTATCTTTATCCTTATCTTTTTATTTCTATGCATTTGCTTTTATCTTTATTTTATTTATTTTTGCATATCATTTGCGGAATTTCCCACCTTGAACTTTCTTTGGACGATTCAATTTTACATTGAGGACAATGTAAAGTTTAAGTGTGGGGGAGCATTTATATGTTTGTATAGTTTATTTATGCCTTTTAAAACAAAAAAATGAGAAAAATAGAAAAACCAAGAAAAAATTTGTGCTTTTTGAACTCCGAAATCTAGAACTTGTGCCTTTAGGATGACACCATTAGTGGATGGAACCATTTTGAATGCAGGAGTTGAGGAACCAATTAACTAAAAGGGAAGAATATAGCTCGAGAAATCACAAATTAACATGATAGTTGTTACCATATCTCGGAATATCACCATATCACATTCTATTTTTATTTTTCCATATTTATCTATTGTTCTCTAAGTGCTTTGGTGGGTCACTAAACATCGACGTGTTATTACTGCTAGGATGAAATAGAGTGATTGAGTTACTAGAAAAGAAAAAAATGATGAAAAAATATATATGAAAAAGAAAAAAAAAAAAAAAAAAAAGAGAGACCGACCAATTAGACCAAAACGGAATAAATAGACACTTGGGAATAGCAAGATGTGTGAAACGTAGTCCCCTGTCTCCGTCGCCTAAACAAGCGTGGAATGCAGGATCCAAGGCAACTATCATGTACTTGCTGACAAGAATCATGCGCTTGGATCCAGATTGATCCAATCATGTTGTCTAAAAAAATGAAAAAAAAAAAAAAAAAAAAAAAAAAAAAAAAAAAGTATTATTATTTTGGTTGAATAAAGTCACTTCGGGTTCCCTTGTATATGCCAAAGAGTTGATGTAGCATTCAAACCAAGTAGCTCGATCCAATAGGAATAGGCTCATCTTGGCGGTGACCTTGGACGGATATGGGAAACATCGAACACTTGTGAATATTCGCCAACATCTACATCTTTATCCATCTTCTTTATCTTTTCATTGTGATTGTGGTTTGTTAGTTTCCGAGTATTGTGGCTTGTTCGACTATCTAATTAGAGTTTATTTACTAAATGAATTGAATTTGCAAGGTACCTCCTCCTGTAGTCATTTTGGATTCGTTCATTGATTTGTCACGAATAGACGGAGTTTGAAATATAGGTTTTGTAGGTAGACCTCTTGTAAACCTTCACGAGACTATAACTCGTCCACTAGGGACACCTAGGGGTTTAAAGGCTTGTTATTTATGCTAAAATTAACCGTAGCCTCGACGTCACGGAGTTGTTGTATTTTTATTTTTATTTTGTTTGATTTGCTCGAGGACTAGCAAAGTCTAAGTGTGGGGGAATTTGATAGGTGTAAAATACACGGTATTTACTATCTAGAGTTTATGCTTTCTTTGCTATTTTTCGTGTGAATTATGTATCTTATGTTCGCTTTTGAGTTTTATATGTGTTTTGGAGTCATTTGAGTAAAAGGAAGTGGAACTCGCTCAAATTCAAGATTTCTTCTCATCACCCTGGAGACGACGAAAAGATGAAGCCAATGGCGAAAGAACGGAGTCATTCTGAGTTCGTATGGAGAAGTTACGAGCAAAACGAGAATTTGAAGGCTAAAAGAGCAAAATGGTATGGACAAGTGCTATTGGTAACCCCACCGTACGTTAAGGGGCAGTCATTCTGTTAAGGGGTGAACTGTTCCAAAGGGACTACTAATGACAGCCAGCAAATGTTAAGGGGCTGCCAGCTGGGTAGCCCTTATCAAGGTGACTGGACACTGGGTATAACCTTACTCCCATAACCCCTTATCCATTTCATTCGAGTGGTTATATCCACACTCTCTTCCTACACCCCAACCCTAAAATCGATAGTTTATGTCTCTCTTTCATTTGCATCTGAAATTGAGAAGAAACTGAGATCGAGAGACTAAAATACAGAGAAATTGAGAGATGAATTGGTTACAGAATTGAGAGAATATCAAAGATGGGGTAGTGATGAGTGCTTCCATGAACAACAGATAAAGAACAGATGATTTATTGAACTGAGAGTTGAAGCTGTGGCCATTAATGGTGTTGTTGAAGCTCGGTGAAAAGGGGTTTGCGAAATTTACATGAAATTGAGATGGGTTTCGAGCTTGGATGCGTCTGGTGATAATTTAAGTCTATAAATTGAAGAATCAGCTGATGATGCTCGAACCTAAAAGGGGATCTGAGGCTGTTAATTGATAAATTGGGGTTTTGAGTGAATAGATTGAGAAGTTGAGGCTCGAGTATGAGTTGTGTTACAAAGATGAAGGAGCAGCCACAGTCTATGAAGCTTGCAGGGCTAACAGGTGAAGGAGATGAAGTGAAGAACTCGAGTTGTGGTGATATGTTGATGTGTGTTGTTCTAGAAGGGGATTTGATTCAGATGAGGCTTGAACAACAGATTTGAGAATGGGTCTGTGAAGAGAAGATGCAGTTGCACTGGTTGTTGTTGCAGTTCAGGTTAAGATGATGGAATTGGGATGTTGGTTTTGCAGTATAGTTACAGATATTGCAGGGGTTGGATAAGTTGAAATTACAATGGCTTGAGTTCAAGTGATGTTGTTCAGGGGAAGGATGAGTTGAGCTTCAAGGCTTTGATGGTTTTGCAGAATATGGAGGTGGTCTTGTGAGATTACAACTGAGTGAAGAGCCGGTGGTACTGAAATTACAGGCCCGGCACAACTGAGGTTAATGAGTTGATGCAGGTGCCATGCTGCAAGGGCTAAGTGCAAGGATCAAGGAGATGGTGGTTGTGATGGCTTTGAAGAGTGGCAACTCAAAATGGCAGGAAGCAATGCTGTTTTAACAGTGAGCTGCAATTGTTGCACAAGAACAAGGAATATGGAAGCTAGGGTCTGTTGGTAATGATGAGGTCTGAGGTGAAGCAAATGGAGTGAGCTGTTGTCGTAGCGAGAGAGAGACTGCAGGGCTGGAAGAGATTGAGCTGTTGAAGTCTCGGATTCTGCTGAGTGTTTAGGTGAATCAGTGGCAGGCTCGCAGCTAGTCTTCATTGTGCGCATACATGAAGTGTTGTGCATTGGGATTTGTTGGACGAGAATGAGGATTGAGGTGAAGCAATGGAAGTGATGGGTCGTCTTGTTGAAGTTTAAGGAAATTGCAGGCAGGGAGCAGCAGCTGGTGTAGATGGGTTTGCAGCTGTGAATGTGGTATTGGTGACTGAAATTATGAAGTTGCAGCTCAGATGGTGGTACTGAGATGAATAAGCTGGCATCGCAAAATTTGTGCCAAGATTGCGGATGAAGTGCAGCATGGTTAGTGGTGGTGCTGTAGAGTTACAAGGACAGAGTTAAGTGTGGAGGAGTCTGTAATAGTGTTGAATGGTGGATGTGCACATGAGTCTAGCACTGGGATGTTGCAGTTGTGATATTGAGCTCGGCGCTGCAGGTTGAGTCAGGTAATGGCAGCGAAGCAATGGCAGGCAAGGCTAGAATTGATGTTAGTGATGGGAGTTATGACTGTTGAACTGAGATTACAAGGGAATGAGCTGGATTGTGATGAAGGAATGCTGCTTGTTTGATACATCAGACAAGGTAGATTGGTGGCAAAAGTGCAAAACTGAAAGGCAGGAATGAAGCACAATGATTGTGCATCACAGGTCAGGCTGTGCAATTGACCTAGGCAAAGCCACTCAGCCCAGCCAAGGTCTGACTAGCCAGCTGACATGAACCTGACTCATCTGACCTGACCCTGACTCACCTGACTCAGTCAGTGATTGACCCGGTTTGACTCAGTGAGCTGACCCAGTTGACCCGGCCGTGTAGACTCGTTGACCGGTGACCGGTTTGACTTTGCCGGTCACCTGAGGTACTTTCCGGCGAACTTTCCGGCCAAGTTCCGGCCACAATCCCAGTTTTCCGGCGAGCGTTTTTGGGACAGAATTTCTACACGGGTTTCTCTCACTTGTGGGCTTGGTGGACTTCTAACTAATGGACTTTGAAGACAAAACCTAATTTTGGAAGGAGTGGAGCTATAAAAGAGAAGACTTTTCTCAAAACACGGGGATTATCTTATTATTATTCTTTTTGCCTCTACTTGGTTCTAGGGTTTAGAAACATGAAGTCTTTTCTCTTTCTTCTTGTGATGAACTCCATGAATATGAGCTAGAGTTTTATTATTGGTTATGGAATAAGTTGGATTTCCAAACATGGGTTTTAATTCAATAAATTAGTTTTCTCTCATATTATCGTTTATGATTCACCATGAATATTGTTACATGATTTGAATGCTTGTTTAGTCGAGTCGCGAATCGATTGATTTTGCTTTCATCTTTATTGCTAGATTAGGGTTATTATACTAAAAGTGATAATTCCGGATTGCAAGTAGCATAAATATGATTATAGTTTGTAGTGATATATTCTTATGATCATATGTGAGTCATAACCTTTGTTAAATCGGATTAGTGCGCTTTCCACGTTCGATTGCTTTGATTGGCCTGATTTCATAGAACCTAATGCATCTAGGGAATTAAACTTGATTAGTGCTTTTACACGTTAGGTTGTTCCTTTAGGTAGAATTCATATTCGCATCTTTTAATGTGTTTGTTGATGACATGAGGAGGTTTGCGGGATATTCTTGCGATCAAGGTATTCTAGGGTCTTTGATAAAAGTTGAGATTAAAATATCAATTCTAGTTATTGTGTTGAAAACATGTTTGTGAATGAAAACGAAATCCATGACCAATATCTTCTTATCCTTGATTTGCGTGTTTACTTTTATTTGTTTTGCTTTTATTTATTTCCGTTTAAATCAGAAAATCCTCGGTATTTTATATAGGAAACCATAACAATTTGACAACCTAGACCTCTCTGTGGGATCGATCCTTTCTTGCCCTTGCTATATTTATATTTTGAGTAGTAAGAAAGTGTAAATTATATTTGTGTCGGCTGACAACCGGTCAGCTCCAAATTAGTAGGATCTACCAAACGACGTGGTTCCCTATCCCTCAAATGTGTTGGTTCCGGAGTTGGATCATACACTACCCTCAACTTTGTGGAACTTGTCATGCACTGAGAAAAATCAAGAACGTACCTTTCAGTAGAGGCTGACATGCATCTAGGTAATTGCTTGTATCCAAGTTGCCGCATCACACGTCGAGGATCAGCCATAACGTATCCCTTTGGGTGGAACAAAGGCCCTTGGTAAAATGCAACGTTATAAAACCTCGGGTATTTGCGGTTCTATCTAGCCTCCTTTTAAGGGTCGAACACAACATCTTTGATAGTCATCGTGTCCAGAGCCAATCTCATTTCTATCAGTCGACGATCGTTATCGGGCTTGTGATGGCTGTTGAACTCGTATCTTTTGGCTCTAGGCTCCTCGGGGTCATCAACGGGAATAAAATTCAAGAAGGGGTTGTCCTTGAACAATGTTGGGAAATGTTCATAAGCCCACACCTACACAAATGTGAAATGATACATATAAAAGTAAATAAATTTTGTTTCAAAATTCATGATAAGGGTACATGTGAACAATATAAATAAGAACATTAGTTTACAAAAAAAAAAATACCTGGAGCAGAGTGAAATTCCCAACAAATTGGTTTGCAGCCGCCTTAGAGGCCTTTCTCATCTCCGCCATCAAATGTGCCATTGCCACGGTGCCCCATGAATAGGTAAAGACCTCTTCCAACGGATCCAAGTACTGAAGGTAGTTTGCACTAACCTCGTTGCTACTAGTGTCGTGAATACCCTAGTGCCCAAGATGAATAACAGTGCGCAAATGGGTCGTATAACGAATCTGTGCGGGATCCCATCCATCCTTCAAACTTCTTGCATTCGTCTTTTCGAACTTCTTCTTAAGCAAGGTCAGCTTGATGGTCTTTGTCCTACTAGCCTTAGATACATAGAAGCTTTCCACAACTTGTTAGTAAGATCGTGCAACTTCGTCCATTCTAGCTCAAAAGAATGATTATCTCGTTCTGTAATTGATTTGCCAATAACTTCCAAGCCTAGAATGTTCTGAGCATCTTCAAGGATTAAGGTCATCTCTCCAAACGGGAAGTGCATGGTATCAGTTTCACCATGATACCTTTCGACGAAGCAATTGACTGTCACAATATCTGGCTTCACATAATTTTCAACCAAAGGATATATACCAGAATCCTTTACTATTGCTTGGACCTCTTCATGCTCCAAAGACAAATCCCAATGAGCCGCTTGGTTTCGGCAAACACGCACAGCCTTCGTATGATCCTACAATTAGGAGATAATATGATTAAGGGATTTTGTATAAATACAAAACAATACATATGCACGAGATAGAAATTCTTACATAGGTCTGATATAGTACGATCCCATGATTCCTTGTAGCCAAATAGATACTCCGGATCAAAAGAAGATGCGCCCTAAAATTTACCACGTTCAAGTTCGGGTATCATGTCATCAATATGAGGAAGGTGCGAACCTTTAACTTTTACTTTGCCTTTGCCTTTGCCTTTCCCCTTGCCTTGTGTGGGTTGTTCACTTGGACCACCTTGTTCCACTACCCCTTGGATTTGGTTTGCTAATTGATTTGGATCAATCTCGTTGTCTTCCTCCTCACTTTCCTCTTCATCTTGCTCATGTTCGTCCTCAACAGCTCCGGTAGATTCACGGATAACGATTTTACTACGATCACGACCACTCTCCCAAATATCCCCTTCTTGTATCAGCACCCAAACACTTTTTGTTATTCCCTCGAGGAGGCACAGACTGAGGAGTATCAAGACCATCCTTATTTTTTTTCTTAGTGACAGTAGCTTTAGCTTTTCCTTTGTTAGCCTCATTTGCTTTGGCTTCCTTTGGTTTAGATCTATTTCAAAAGAAGCACGAAATAAATATAAGACAACTAACTTTCATTTCTAATGCCGGCATAGAAACACCACATTACGGCATAGAATCATCACTACCGGCATACAGAAAAATGTATCGAACATGCCGGGAACTAGTACCGGCATTGAGAAATAGATTTCGAGGATGCCGGTACACTTTGGGAAATTCCTGGAATACAAAATACAAGTACCGGCATAAACGTATAACAAAAACCCATGCCGGGACCTAATTCCTGCATTGAAAAAAAATATCGAGGATGCCGGAAATAATTCTGAAGTTCCTGGATACTAAAACCCCAGTTCCGGCATGGAATCTAAACTACAATATATGCCAGTACAGATGACAAAATCCTAGGATTTTCTGTAACTAAGTTCCGGCGTTGTATTCAACATAGATTGGATGCCGGTACTAGTTCCCGGTGTGGTATTCATACTAAATTGAATGCCGGAAATCAATACCGGTGTGGTATTCATCCTAGATCGAACGCCGACACTTGCTTCCGGTGTGGCATTCATACTAAAGTGAATGCCGGAACTACTGAAACTCAACAGTTCCAGTTAGGGTTTCGCGATTTTGACCTAAACCCATAGTTACAAATCGATTGAAACACTAATTAAACAGTTTTAAATGACTTACCTTCTCACAGAAGCCATATCTCTGAGTAGTTGATCGTCCGATAACTCTTGTTCTTCGTGTTCTTGCTCTTGAGCAATCTTAGCAAGTCTTTCTGCATGTTTTTTTTAGCAATCGATTTTGAGTTCGATTGGGCATTTGGTTTCTTTAGTGGAGGCATGGTTTTGATTCGGGTAGGTTAATCGACGAAGAAATTTTTGATTTAACGATTAATCGTCGATGAATAACGGAAGAAGAACGATGAAGAAGATGAAGAATTTTTTTTTTTTTTTCAAAACCTAACCCTAACACCCCAGTATACCGGTACTCAAATGGGGGATACTGATTTTGTGTTTGGTTTTGATTTTAAGTTTTTGATTTTATGGAGAGGGTATAACAGTCTTTTCATAATGTTTTTTAATTAATCAAAGGGTGTTTTAGTATTTTCGCCCCCAATAAACACCCCTTAGCAGACACCTTTGGTTGGCGGAAGTAACTCATATCCCCCAATTAGTTTCCATATCCCCCAATTGCGCATTCAAAATTAAATAGTGAAATTTTGATTGTGGGAATGTTATAAGTTCCCTCAATTTTTGTTGACCTTGGACAAATACCCCTGAGGGGTAAAAAATAATTTTTTTGGAGTCAACTTGAGAAAGTTGCTTCCACTTTTTAGAAGCAACTTGTATAAAAATTGCGTCCACTTATGGGAGCAACTTGTGGTTCCGTCCACTTTTCAGAAGGTAGAGGTATTTTTAAAAATTGAATAAGGGTATATTTTAAGGGGTGAGTTTTGAGGGGTATTTAAATAATGTTCCCAATTTGATTAGGGTAAATGAGAAGGATTTGTTGACATGTTTATTCTCATGCTATTTAGCTATTTCGAGAGTGTCGGGTTTTTCTTAATTCCCAATTGGATTGGAAAAATCAAATATCCTTACAACTCAGAAAGACTATCTTCCGGTAAGAAATTGGTCGGAAGCCTAGCAACAAGCTGAGCTCCCACACCTTTTTGAATAACTACACCTAACCTATGAAAAAGAAATTCTCCGACGCGAACATTGGCATCGTGGCTAGCAATATAGTTGCGTAAGCGTTTCAGAAAGTCTATATAGTATCATCACCCAACTCACCTAAGATGGTAAAAGCAAGTGTCCCAAAACCATAACCATGAGACGTGCACTTTTCTAAATATTTAGCATTCTTGCGAGTAACAACATTCTTAATGGCAAGACCTGAGGTAAAAGTACGAACTCCACCACCAGTAAAAGGCGAAACACCAGTCACGTCCAAGAACACATCACGTCCATTCTCCCAGTTATGCACAAGTATGTCAGCCGGTCTTAAAGTAGTGCCATTATTCGTAAGAAGTCCCAAGTCAACTTCCTTCCTAGTCGGCACACCCGCACGGTAACACATGTCCGCAATGGTATCTCGCACCAAATCATGTCTAAATTTAAGCCCAACTTCATTCGCACAATGCAGGACATGATCACCAAAAACATCCATATCTCTTTTGCAAAAGGTACAAGCGTCATCCACTTCGAAAAAAGGGATCCCTAATCTGTATCGGAGAATTGCACTGAACTGCCTAGCGATCAATCCCATCAATTGGAATCGCCATCAGAAAATCCCAGGCATGTTTTGTTTGGTTGTAGTGCCATAGAACAGAATCACGCTCCGTCATAGCATAACTGGTGGGTATGTTTTCCTTCACTGCGTCAAAGTAAATAGTTGTCAAGGAGTTCATGGAATGGGTGGCAAAATTACTAGAGCAAAGAGGAGAAACAACAGCACACAGTGAGTTAAAGGAATCCAAAGACCGCTGAAGAGCCGGGCCACTACCACTGACACCAACATTCCTCAAAATCGTGGACTGCAACTCTAGGGGTCTGTAAACAAGATGCAAGAAAACAATATTGTTTGTTATCCTGCATAGTATACACACCTAGACCGCCATGTTTGAATGGCAAGGTAGAAATCCTTTGTTGAAGGAGTCCGTAGCCAGGGCCATCTCCAGTGATGATGTGTCTAAGGAATTGAAACAGACGAGCGTCAAATAAGTCTTGAGCTTCTTGTAAAAAATCAGATTTAGTTGTTCTCAAGGCGAAATAAGGTCTCGATACACCGGTGGAATTTCGAAACAAAAGCAATTCACATTGAGGGTCTTCTAATTTTTCCACAGCATCAATGAGAGCCATAGTCTTGCACACCCTATTAATAACCAAATCTTTTTGAATTGAGCGTCAAGGCTGACCGGACCACCCAAAAGTTTCACTCCCTTAGTAATTGGCTTACTGATATTAGTAATGAAAACACCTGGAACCAGAGATCTAGGGTCTGGAGTGGGCCAAAACAATTCCGTCTTGGCTATATTCAAATGCAAACCCCTTTTAACCCCATAATCTTGAATAATCTTCAAAGCCTTTGCAACCATTAAAGTATCTCCAATCAAGGTACCATCATCCAAGTACTGTGCCTCGACTAAAGCTCACATTGCACGACAATTTGTTTAACCAAGGGGTGAAGGGTAAGAGCAAACAACAAAGGCCCTAAAGGACCACCTTGTTGTACACCCTGGGAAGAGGCGAGAACATGATCCATGTAATATAAACGTGCATGTGACGCGTAACAGAATTCAACCCATCGAGAAATCGAAGGGCACAAATTACGTACCTCAGAAAGCATGGCTGACCGGTCAATGAGATTAAATGCATTCGAAAAATATACCAATAACATGGAAAGATTGTCCGAATCGCCTTTCTCATATATCATACGGTTAACAACCTGTAGGATCGCCTCTACCACATTCTACTCCAAACCGATAATCCCCTAAATAAGCATTGATATCCTTGCCAACATGCGTTGCAGCGCACTTGGAGACAAGTCTTCTCCATATTATACCCACGGCAATAGGGAAAAAGCCCCCATCCGGCTTCATCAAGGAAATAAGAGGTGCACTTGCTACAAACTCCCCCAAAACAGGTGGACACAAGCCTGAAATCCATAGGTTAACTTCCTCTGTGATGGCTGTAAGTAACTCTTCCGAAATGGCAGCTGCGGAGCCACTAATGGCATCTAAAAGATGTTGCGCCCTGAACCCATCTCTCCCACAGGAAGTTCTCTTAGGGGAAGCTCTTAAGTCCACCCAAAACAAGCTCAGTAGAAGCCGTCATAGCCTCTTGCGTAACGGGGGTGAACGAAATCAGGAAGTTCCCTTAGCTATTTTGACATCAATTTTTCTTATAAAACCCAAAGAATAACGAATCCGTATATAATATTTTGTTCTTCTTAAAGTACTCTATAATCTTACCAAAAATGAGCATAATACGAGACATATAACTGCATCACATACCACTTCGAAAATTTGTCGTCGAAAATTGATAGTGGGAATCAAAATTGGAACACTTTGAGGCTTGGTATCTCATAATGAATTAATTTTTGATAATAACGTAGAGATTTATAAAAAGAACATATTGCCAAAAACTAATTTCAAATTTGTTGTTTTTTAAATTTTATAACTAACTGGTGCAAATTAGCTCCAAATTTGTTGTCCATAAGCGAATTAACCTACTTTTCATAGTGGCTGGCGGGGTCATGTAGGGTCTGCTGATCCCAGTCAATTTTTAAGAGCACTATTTAGTGAAATGTTTTCCCGATTTTAACCCCAGTCAAGCAAATTCATGGGTTCTGACCTTCCATACAGTTTGGCTGCCCAAAACACCTAATGTATCCAAGGCGCATAATGTGTGAAGCGCTCGTTCTTAAATAGCGAATACCTTTTCCCATGGGCTAGATTGAGGGTATAGGGCGAGTCCCGCTAAAGAAGGAAATATTCCTCTTTTCTCTCGGGATCCCCTGTCCCAGCTTCTTCAGGCCCCTCATGTCCCACCAATCATAAAATGGCACGTATCTGAAAAATTATGTATTATATTAACTCTGTTAGTATTTTCTTACAAAAATAAAATAGTTATCAACGATCATATAAAGTATTTTGGTTTTATTTCATTTTTTCTACTCCCTCCGTTCTTTTTTAAGGGTCATGTTAACCTATGCACCCATGAAGAGGATAAGAGGTATTAATTACCCTAATATTTTGTGATATAATCATTGTTAGACACGCTTGTCGATAAAAAAACTAAATTCCGTTTATTGCCCTGTTGTTTCTATTCTTTATCCATCTTCAATTAATGCAGTTTTGTTTTACCAGGTCTCTTTAACTCTGTTCGTCTTCCTTTTTTATTTTTCTTACGGAGCTAAAGTCGATCGATGAAATAGGTTTTGATTGATAGAAAGAATCGATCAAAAGAATTGGGTTGATGGTTAGTTTAAAAAGAAATCAAAAGAATTAATCAAAGACAGTCCATAAACAAACTGAACTAAAGAGAAAAATCAATTGATTCAAAATTTCATATGATCAAACATTAAGAAGGAACAATGCAAAAAAAAAAAAAAAAAAAAAAAAAAAAAAAAAAAAAAAAGGAAAACCCAAATAATGTGAAGTACATAAACTGCTAAGCATCCCTTTAATATCACATATTAATTTTGGTATTCTTTTGGTGAATTCGTAAGAGGGAAGACATAGTAACGTGAGTGAAGACGAGAAAAATGATGAACAATTGATTACAGATGTTACATCTTCCAAGGGGTATTAACGGAAATACAATGATATTTTACTAGAAAAATATTAATTAAGATTTAGCTTTTTGCTTTCACGAGAAGCTTACGGTTTCAATACGAAAATAGCTCAATTAATAAGCTGTTAGCCTATGCATGGATGCATAGGTTAACATTTGCCCTTTTTTAATAGGCTAGTTTTGTTTTTAGAGAAAATTAAGGAAATTTGAGAAGTAATCATCGAAAGTGGTCCTCATGACACTTGTCAATAAAAGAAGTGAAGTGAAATGGTCTCCATGACACTTGTCAGCAAAAAAAAGTAAAATGAAATGGTCCACATGACACTTGTCATCAAAAGAAGTTAAGAGAAAAGTGGTCCCAGAAAACTAAAGTACCATTTGACTTTCCCAATTAGGAAACCAACCTATTTTTTGAAACATTTATTTATAGAAACCAGCCTATTATTTAGGAACGGAAGGAGTATAATTTTGTCATTGATTTTTATTAACAATTGAGGAAAAAAGATATGAAAAGATATCCGAATCTTATGTTTTAAAGATATGATGATATTACTGACAATAAAATCCATGATCATTTCTTTACCTCTGCCTTTCAACACTTTGAACTTGAACAATCTTGTTCCTTCCTTCATAGTTAATTTCATTTATAAATATTTATATAAAATTGTTATTGCATATTAGTTTAACAAACAATCTTCTTATTATCAGTATTACAGTCCTTAAACAAGTCTGTTGTACTAATACTACTTGTTTCACTTCCTTCGTGATATGATCGATGGTCGTATAACTTTGAAGACTCTATTTAGGATCAGGAATCTGGTAGTAGTTATTATGTATAAATGTGCAAAGTCCTAATCAAAATGTACAGTCTGATTAACGGTTGAACTCTATCTAATTAATGAAGTTTCTCTTTTTCCTCTTTCTCATTTTAAACCTTAAGAGTCTTTACGATAATTAAATAAAATAAATATAACTTCGAATCTCTTTGGTATTCTAGGAGATTCAATAAATGTGTATAAAAACCCCACATAATCGATAACGCCACTGCTTTACAAAGGTAACGGCATTGGCTATGTGATTATATGCCTGACACATGGTTTATTATGATTGGTGGGACATGAGGGAATAGGGAAGTCGAGGACAGGGGATCCAGAGCTCGTTGGATATAGAGGGTGTAACGACTGAGGACTGGAGAGGGTGTAAGGATTGAGGACTTGCTGCTGAGATGCCGGACCAATGACTGTGGGACTAGCTGGGCTATCTGATCCGGTCCAAGGGATCCATCGTAGGGTAGGTGTATGCTAAAGAAAAAAGTTTAAAAACTAAGGTCCCTGCGAAAAGGGTTATTTTATACAAAAATAATTGACAAATCGAGGAGCAAAACATCAAAATAAACCTATAATCACACATAATGATACCTCTGCTTGTTTTGTGGGGTGGAAATAAAAACTCAATTGTTATGTCTGTGAGATAAATTTTGAATTTTTTTTTATGTCCGTCTAGAACTGTTGTGTTTTGAAGGGACTTCTTCCTCACAAATAGTAGGATAAAGCTTAAATAAAAAATTAAAGCACCATAAGGTTCGATTTTAACGCCCTGGTGAAACCCGCTTCAACGCAAGAATCCATAAGAAACTAAGTATGTGTTGCAAACGAAAGCATAATTAGGTTGACTACCATTTTAAGCAAAATAAAGGATAATTCCATACACCCATTTAGTATTATTGTTTCGTCCTTATTAGCAGACAATGTACCTATTTTATCTCAATAATCTATCAGTTATTTGGCATCAAAAAAAAAAAAATACACCCATTTCATATAAGAACATACTTCCAAAAAAAATGGAAAAAAATAAAAAAGAGTCGCATAAATAATGGTCAACCAGTAATGCAACAAATCTCTCTTCTTTCACCCCATAGAAAAAACCTATCGTCTTCTTCATTTTTTGCTCAGATCTAGCCCCAAAATGGGCTAGATCTAAGCAAAGATTGTTTGTTTTTAGTTATTTTGAATAAATTTATTCGCTATTAGAACGATTTTTTTCTTCGCTATTAGGGCGATTATTCTCTTCGCTATTAGGGCGATTTTATCTGCACTTTTGATAGTGTTTCATTCTATAGATTTGTTTGTGATTTGGTTTGTTGGATACAACTACATCGACGATTTGACGGAGGCAAGATCAAATTATTCTTCAACAGAATAATAAATTTAGGGTTTCTGGGCTTCTCACTACGCATGAGTTTTTGGGCAAATCACTCCTCTCTCATAGGAGTATCTCTTTTCAAGAAGAAAATCAATCAAAATGGTCGAACTATGATTTCGAATACCATTCCTTCTCCAATCTCTACATACAAGATTTGGGTGATACCGGAGTGGATCTCTCTTTCTTTTTGCGATTTATTTTCGTTTTGCATCTATTATTGTATTTGTTTCATGCTTATGTTGTACTTGTTTTTTCTTAAAAACCATCATGTAAACGTTTCTTATTTGGAATGAAATACTAATGGTTTGATTATCAAAAAAAACAAAATATGGAAAAATAAGAACGCGTAATTGGGGGATATGAAAACTAATTGGGGGATATGAATTACTTCCCCCAACCCATGATTTCGGCTAAGGGGTGACCATTGGTTATGAAAATACTAAAATACCCTTCCCACAAAATAAAAATCAAAAAACTTAAAATCAAAAAACAAAATCATATCCCCCATTTCCATCTCCACTTCTTATTAATCTTATTTAGGGGTGGAGCTTTGAAACCCAAATATTTCCCATTCCCTTTCAAATTCTAAACTCTCCCCACTCTATATCAAATTCTCTTCTCCTCACTTTGGAAACCAATTTTTTTTATTCGGAAGTGATGAAGATCATGCTGAAAGTGATGATGACCTTTCAAATTCTAAACTCTCCCCACTCTATATCAAATTCTCTTCTCCTCACTTTGGAAACCAATTTTTTTATTCTGGAGTGATGAAGATCATGCTGAAATGATGATGACCATGCCGGAATTGATGAAGACCATGCCGGTATCATGTTCCGGCATATGGTCTTCATCAATTCCGGCATGGTCTTCATCACTTCCGTTTTGAATTTTTTTCTGGTATTAATCAGTCCACTGTCGGCATGGTCAGTTGATATGAAGACCATGCCGGTATTGTTTTCCGGCATACCATGTTGCTTTATTTTCTATGCTGGAAGTGGACTGATTAATACCAGAAAAAAATCAAAACGGAAGTGATGAAGACCATGCCGGAATTGATGAAGACCATATGCCGGAACATGATACCGGCATGCCCGAGAATTTCCTATCAATGCCTAGTCAAGTGAAAAAAAATCAACATTCTGGATACTTTTCATCCTGTTCCGGCATAGAAATTTAAGCAAAATACTATGCCGGAACATGTACCGGCATGCTCGAAAACCAGATTACCATGCCGGTACCTGTTCAAAACCAGAAAAAAATCAACTTCTGAAGATCAAAACCATGCCGGTACCTGTTCAAATTTATGAACATTTCCAACAATTGCCCGCATGGGTTTTTGGTTGAATACCATGCCGGCATCAAGCTTTTTCAGCTGCAACAATGGTGGATTCAAAGAAGAAAAATCAATTTTTCAACCTCTTATTAGCGGTAATTCTCTCATCACAATCATCTTCCATTTTCAAAAAAAAAAAATCCACTCAATTGTGAGTTGTTATCATTAATCGAAGATTGAAGATATGATTGTTGTTGTAATTGAGTTAAAGATTCAGCAGCTGCAAGTCTCTCATCACAATCATCTTCCATTTTCAAAAAAAAAAAAAAATTCTACTCAAAATTTTTTTCCCTCATTCTACTCTCAACTAACCCACACAAATTCAAATAAACATAAATACACAAATTATATCCCCCAAATCATTAATATTTTACTAATCAGGATTAATTACTAATTATGATTAGGGAGGGTTAGATTAGGAATTAATAATTTAATTATATAAGGGGTAACCCAGCTAGGATATTTGGATCCCTATTTTGTCATTTAGCTATATCCCCCAATTAGTTTTCATATCCCCAATTACGCGTTCAAAAATAAAATATATATAGAAAGTAAAGAAAATATTAATTCATATAGAAAGTGTCCTCCTTTTAGATTCTAAAAATGATACTTATTGGAAATTGGTAATGAAAATTAATTCAAGATCATCAATGTATAGCTAGTGTTTCTTGGTGCAGATCTTAGAGCAAGAATTTATGCATCCTATCGCTTCTTCTTGACCTGAAAGTAACAACAAACATCAACACGTACACCCAAGATATGAACAAGAAAAAATAAATCAAAAGTATATATAGTTGTACTAACTAGCGTAGAGATCATACCCAGGTTCAGTTTATTGGCACAATTAGCGTATGCACAACCCTTCTGACAGTAGGTATCATTATTTTCAGCGATGGAAACTTTACCACCAACACAATCAGCTCCTATGCATTTTATGAGACACCAGAAAATACCAAAACCAGGATGGTCGGCATCACAATCTCTCGCGCAAGCATGGTAACATTTACTACCATTAGATGCTGCAGCAGATGAATAACTAGTCTGCCCTAACAACATGATAACCACCGTGATCGCAACGAGCTTCATCATCCCTGCAATATTACGTACCCTTGACAAAATCCTAATAATTTCCGCCCTCACCAATATCACTCTGCAAACTATGAAAATGACCACTCTTGATCGACAACTAATTAATTTATAGAACACAAATGGAGCATTCCTGTCAAGGACGACAAATTTAGAACAGAATATCAAGGGATTAATTACCATTTAATGTACGAATATCAAGGGATTAATTACCATTTAATGTACACTAATTTTAGCAAAGATCATTAAATGCCTATTATAATATCCGTAATTTATTTTAATAAATGCTCGTTTAAAATGATGTCACCAGCTCTCCAAGTTGTTGCTCCAAAAAAGAAAACAATCTCTAGGTTGTAGGGGTGGGACTTGGGTTGGTTGGTCGGGTTGGAAGGCTTGGCCGAGGCAGACCCGGGGTAGAAATTCTTGCCCAGATTGCCCATGGAACCCGTAGAACCCGTGGAGGTGCTGCCCAAGACCCGCCCAAGTTATATTCCTCGGGTTCCCCGGGTTCCTCGGGTTGACCCATGCTAATACTTTACAACATAAAAATTGTGGACATAGAATGGGGTTAGTTAGTAGACATGTATATATATACACACATAGAAATCCTAATGAACTTAATTTAAGTGTTAAATTTATTTTTTTATTAATGTTAATGTGATAATAACAAATTTAAGTAATTATAAGATTTAATTATTGTATTTAGCTTAAATTTCCAAATAACTTATGATTATTGAAAATAATATAATTTTTTTTTTCATATTGAATTAATAATGAGATAGATATGATTTATATTTTCATTATTAGGTTTGAAGATAATGGCTAAAATTGCTTTTAATAGATAATACTACCAATTATAAAAATAGTTTATATAATTATATTATAGTTCCTCAGGTTGGGTGGGTTGCTCGGGTTAGAAATTTTTGTGCCCATGCTTGCCCAAATTTAACTCGGGTTTATTAAAATTGTACCCGAGCTTGCCCAAACTTTTAAAATACATTGTCCATGCCCGCCCAATGTTCGGGTTGGGCATGGGTTGGGTGGGTTGATCCAACCCAAGTCCCACCCCTACTAGGTTGTACTTATCTAGTTCATTTCCACCCTATGTTGTCATAAGAGCAATTCGCTGGAGTATTCGGTATTAGCGAAAGGCGCCCAATTTATAAGGTGACCGTAATTGCGCCGGCCAAATACAGTAACTTTTAACAACATTTTCAATAACTTTTGGTGGGGAAATAAATCTGTTGGGATATATATATTTAAAAACATAGTTTTGTAATATTATATCAAACATAGAGAAATAGTGTGGTGGTATAATTTTGGGCTCCCACACTATAGACTTGGGTTCAAGTCTCACCCCATGCATTTGAATAGGTATATTTATATATCTATAATATTTATTAAAAATCCGGAGAGCGGGGCCTTGGGGCCTTGGAGGTCCTGTGATTCGAAACTCGATTTTTTGGTGTTTTAACTCTTGATTTCCAAAACGGTTTTTGTACTTAATATTCTCTAATTAACTCTATTAATTTTTGGTAATTATATTGTTACCGTTTTCCGACCTGTTATGGAGGATTTTCAAAGGAGCACTAATTACGAATTTATATTCATTAAAACCGTATTGATTTCTTTTTGAGTTATAAAAGAACAAGTTTCGAGAAGATGAAATACAGATTGTTTTTTCATCTATTTTTGAGTACCGAGCAAGTGAAGAAAGAGTAGTTGTTGGTTCGATTTCTCATAGTGCGGAAAATCGAATAAGAGAGTTATCAAATTTTTATCCCATAGGTGTTAAACAATTTTTGACTTATAGCACAATCAAGAGGCGTAGTCGAAATACCTTAAAGATAGCGACCTAGTCCGCGACTCACTGCTTGAGATCCGATTTCATTATTTCTTCATTGTTTCCAACAATTTTAAGGTACTTGATTTTGCTATGGAGGTTGAAAGGAAGCGCGTTGATGATACCAACAAGCCATTCAAATTTGAAGGGTCGATTTCAAGATGGAAGTCAAGATGTTCTTTTTATCTCAAACTCATGAAGCCGCATATGATTGTGTCGAGTGTTCATCCCGGAACCATGGAACCCGCGCCGATAAAACTTCTACCGCCGATAAGACCGTTGTCGATGCCGATGATGGTGCTCGTTTCTCGATCCATCTCCTTCCGATGGTGCCAAAGATGCCGTTTTCTCAAACTGGCGAGGAGAAACAAAAGGCCATTGACAAATGGATCGATGACGACTTTGATTGCAAAAACTACATTCTTAACGCATTATCTCGATGATTTATATGAGTATTATTCAACTTTTGAAATCGCTAAAGATGTGTGGGATGCATTACGTAAAAATACGACACCGAGGAAGCCGGCTCAAAGAAGTATGTCTTTGAGCCTATTTGAGATACCAAATGGTGGATGATAGGTCGGTTGTTGCACAGTGCTCATGAACTTCAAAAAATTTACCACGAAATTGTGGCCGAAGGTATGAAAGTCATGAACAATTTCAAGTTTCGTAATGATTGACAAGTTACCACCTAGCCGAAAGATTTTCGTAATACTTTGCGTCACAAGACTAAAGAATTTTCTCTTGAAAGTTTGATTGTTAAGCTCGGGGTTGAGGAAGAAGCTCGAAACAAGATAAGAAGGAAGAGATTCTCATTGTTTCTAACAATAAGACTCATCCAAGTTTGAAACCTAAGAAAAGGGATATGAAACCTAACCCGAACCAAAAGAAAGGAGGAAGGCCTAATCAAAACAAGAACCAACACCCATCGAAAATGGACAGAATTCCAATTCTGAGTTTCTTTGTTATACCTGTGGTAAACCAAACCACATGGCTAGGAATTGCAGGTTTAACAAGGAAAAGAATAACGCACAAGCTAATGCGTAAGTGACGTTATAATTGCCATGGTCTCCGATCCGCAGTTCTTCATGGTTGGTGGATCCGATGGGTGGTGGATAGACATGGTGCTTCGTCATTGTTGTTTTGATAGGTCCATGTTTAAGACTTATCTTTGAAACAAAGGATAAGAAAGTGTTGTTGGGAGACTCTCACAAAGACCTTTGTGGTGAAAGGTTCTGCACGGTAGAGTTGAAGTTTACTGGGAAGACACTTATGCTTGAAAGATGTCCTTCACACTCCGTGAAATGAGAAAGAACCTTGTTTCCGCCTATCTTCTCAACAAGGTCAAGTTGTATCAAACTATTGGGTCCGATGTTTACACTATAACTAAGAATAAGAATTTTGTAGGAAAGGGTTATGCTAACATGGAATGTTTAAGCTTAATGTTGATGCTATGAATAAAATTGATTCTTCCGCTTTATATGGTTTGCAATTTTAATGTTTGGCATGGTAGGCTTTGTCATGTGGGTAAAAAGTTAGTAAATAACATGAGCAAGTTAGGTGTCCTTCCCGAATTTTACGAAAATGAATTTGAAAAATGTGAATACTGCAGTAAGCAAAAATAACTAAGACTTCACATAAATCAAGAGAATCCCAACCACTAGACTTAATACATTCCGATTTGTGTGAATATGAAGGTATCCTAACTAGAAATGGGAAGAGATATATAATAACGTTTATTGATGATTGTTCTAATTATACGTATGTTTATTTGTTGAGCCATAAGAATGAAGCTATTGAAAAGTTTAAAATTTTTATTGCTGAAATTGAAAACCAATTTGGTAGAAAAATTAAGAGGTTTCGTAGTGATAGAGGCACCGAATATGATTCTCGCTCCTTTTACCGAAATTTATCAAACTAATGGCATAATACATGAAAGAACCGCCCATATAATCCTCAAATGAATGGAAAAGTGAAAGAAAGAATCGTACACCGACCGAACTTCACCGTTGCTTGTTTGCTTAGTTCCTCGTGTCAGTTTCTCATTGGTGGGGTGAATGTTTGTTGACTGTTGCCATGTTTTGAATCGCATTCCCAATAATAAAACCATGATATCTCCTTATGAACTTTGGAGAAATAGAAAACCTAATGTATCTTATTTTAGAGTTTGGGGTCATTTGGCTTTTGTTAGGAAACCCATCCTAAAAGACATAAGTTAGAAAGTAGAGCTTATGAATGTGTTTTTATTGGTTATGCTCAAAACAAAGAAAGCTTATAGGTTCTTTGATATTAATAATAAGGTTATTATTGAATCGTTGATGTTGACTTCTTTGAAGATAGATTTCCTTTTAAATCTAGAATTAGTGGGGTAATACACCTAGCACTTTACCTAGTGTTGATTAAGTCTAGATTAGAAGAACCTAGAAGTGAAGAAACTAGGATCACCGAATTTGAACCTAGATGCACGAAAAGAGCTAGGGACTCGAGACAAAAGATAAAAATCCCGATTTTGAATTTTACGCTATAGAAGAAGAACCTTCTAATTTACAAGAGGCGTTTAGTTCGCAGAGTCTAGTTTCGGCAAGAAGTCAGAGATAATGAATGGGATTCTCACATGTCTAATGGAACTTGGAGTTATGTAGATTTACCTCCGGTTGTAAGCCAATAGGTTGTAAATGGGTCTTGAAAAGGAAACTCAAACCCGATGGAACAATAGATAAGCATAAGGCTAGACGGTTGCCAAAGGTTATAGGCAGCGAGAGAACGTAGACTTTTTGATACTTATTCTCCCGTTACTAGATTAACATCTATACGTGTTTTGATTGCTGTTGCCGCTACTCATAATCTTGTTATTCATCAAATGGATGTTAAAACCGCTTTTGAATGGTGAACTAGAAGAGGAAATTTACATGGAACAACCCAAGGTTTTGTAATTCCCGACAAGAACATAAAGTATGTAAGCTAGAAAAATCTCTTTATGGTTTGAAACAAGCACCTAAACAATGGCATGAGAAATTTGATAATTTAATGATTTCAAGTAACTTCGAATAAATGAGGGTGACAAATGCATCTACTATAAATCGAGAATGATGTATGTGTGATTGTTTGCTTGTATGTGGATGATTTGCTAATATTTGGTTCCAGTTGTCTCGTTGTCAATGAAACTAAAAGCATGCTTAGTTCGAATTTTGACATGAAAGATTTGGGTGAAGCTAGTGTAATCTTGGGAATCAAAATAACTAGAACTAATAGTGGTATTTGTTTGGATCAATCTCACTACATTGAAAAAATCCTAAAGAAGTATGAATATTTTGATTATAAACCTGTTTGTACTCCTTTTGATCCTACTTTTGTGAAATTGTTAAGGAACACTGAGAAAGTGTTAGACAATCTGGATATGCTAGTATAATAGGCAGTCTCCGCAAGTTATGCACTGATTGTACTAGACCGTACATTGCGTATGCAAAGTGGGAGTTCTCAGGTTTACCAGTAATCCTAGTTTGAAACACTGGGATGCCGTTGAGAGGGTTATGCAGTATCTAAAAAGAACCACAAACCTAGGATTACACTATCAAAGGTATCCCGCGGTCCTTGAAGGATTTAGCGATACTAATTGGAATATTCTTTCGATGATTCCAAGTCCACCAAATGGATATGTTTTTACTATTGGGGGGCGCCGATCTTGGAGATCAAAGAAACAGACAATTATAGCCCAATCTACGATGGAGGCTCTAATTGATAGCAGAGGGCTAAACTAGTGAAGAGGTAGGGCGGGGATGGCCAAATGTCCGTTGTCGACATTCCAAAAGATGGGAAAACCAATACCGCCACTTTGATCTATTGCGATAGTACCGCGGCTATCGGAGTAGTAGATAATTGTTATAATAACAATAAGAATCGACATATACGTCGAAAGCACGACATGCTTAGAGAATTTCTCACAACCGGTGTGTTGTAAGAATAGATCATGTAAGATCTGAAGGAAATATAGCTGACACTTTGACGAAAGGGTTAGCTAGAGAAAAGGTATGGAAATTTTCTAGAAGTATGGGACTTAGGCCTGTGAGAATTTGAGTCATTTGTAATGGATACCCAACCTAGATAGGTTCAAAGGGACTAGACGCAAGTTACAAATGATATGATAGAGTCATGCACTCCCATAGCATGATATCCCGGGTGGGAAACAAGTTGAGTATTTAACTCTTAATGATTCTATAGCTCTTAAGTTAGAGTGGGATACATAGGAGTATTCTTGATAGACTCACCTATACGAATGTGAAGGTATGGTCACTTCTATGAGAAATTGGGCATTTCTCTAGATCATTTGTTAAAAAAAGGGATAAGCACATGGCCTTAATATGCGAACTTAAGGACTTTACTCTAGAAATAGTTGTGTGTGCTAAATAATCTAATATTAGTTAGAGTTCAAGACGCAAGTCACTCTAGTCACCTGGGTACTTAGAAAATTTAACACTATGCAGGTTCAAGTCGAAAGGCACCTTTGCGGATGCACAACTATACAACACTTGCTCAATGTTTTTAAAATATAAGTGGGGATTGTTGGGAGATATATATATTTAAAAACATAGTTTTGTAATATTATATCAAACTTAGAGAAATAGTGTGGTGGTATAATTTTGGGCTCCCACACTATAGACTTGGGTTCAAGTCTCACCCCATGCATTTGAATAGGTATATTTATATATCTATAATATTTATTAAAAATCGGGAGAGCGGGGCCTTGGGGCCTTGGGAGGTCCAGTGATTCGAAACTGATTTTTTGCAGTTTTTAACTCTTGATTTCCAAAACGGTTTTTGTACTTAATATTCTCTAATTAACTCTATTAATTTTTGGTAATTATATTGTTACCGTTTTCCGATCATTATGGAGGATTTTCAAATGAGCACTAATTACGAATTTATATTCATTAAAACCGTATTGATTTCTTTTTGAGTTATAAAAGAACAGCTGAGAAGATGAAATACTGATTGTTTTTTCATCTATTTTTGAGTACCGAGCAAGTGAAGAAAGAGTAGTTGTTGGTTCGATTTCTCATAGTGCAGAAATCGAATAAGAGAGTTATCACTGCTTTATCCCATAGGTGTTCGACAATTTTTTGATCGCTAGCACAATCAAGAGGCAGAGTCGCGAAATACCTTAAAGATAGCGACCTAGTCCGCGACTCAGCTGTTTGAGATCCGATTTCATTATTTCTTCATTGTTTCCAACAAAATCAAGAGGACATCTAAACCCGATATCGGACAAGATATTATCACAGCTCGAACAAGAAAATATTTTTTTGAAGGAGGCACCAATATTGGCGTATGTTGGAACTCATGCATGGTCAGTATTTGGGTCAGATATTGAACAGTACTAGATTACTAAAGAATATATAAGTAATGGACGAAATCAACATCTAAGACTTGATCGGATCAATTTCTTCCATTTTTGGAGAATACCGTTTCTACTTGGAGAGGTTTTTAAATTCAGTCCATGAAATTTGTAAGAAACTTCACATTGTTGGTGATGTTCTTATATATATTACAGTTGCAATCGCAAAGTCTTCTTGCCTCTTGGAATGGTTCATTTAGAAGTTTATGTGCAATTGCAAACAAATTCTGAAACTGAAAGAAATTTGTGCTTATCTTCAATAAATCATTTTTTTATCAGAAAAAAAAAATAAAAAAATTCTAAGTTTACTTGTAAACTACACCATGCCTACGACAACTCCCGCGTCGGGCAATCTGAAAAATTCCAGAATTTGGAAGTATAAATAGAAACCAAAAGCTAAGAAATATCATCAACTCAAGAGAAGAACTAGAACTAGGATAAAATGAACAAAGCAATTATCATTGTTCCAGTTATTTTTGGTGCACTTGTGATAGCAGCAGTTGTTATTTTTTTCTGTACTCGCCATTCCAAGAAGAAAGAAAACAAAAACAAAGCGCGTGGCATACTACCCACTACTACTCCTGCTAGCAGAGATCGAGTTATACCCACAGCTACTCCTACTAGTAGAGATGGAGGGATGATTATGATGGTTGGTGCAGGTGCCACAATCGTAGCTGCTACCACTGTTGTAGCTGCTTCTGGTGGTGGTGGGGGTGATGGTGGTGGAGCGGGTGAAGGCGGGGTGATGGGGGTGCGCCGGGTGATGGCGGGGTGATGGTGGTGGTGGTGGTTGCGGTGGGTGTGGTGGAGGTTGTGGTGGGTGTGGCGGTTGCGGTGGATGAGATTCAATAACTTTGATGACGCGGATGAGAAAGCAGGTCAAATGCATAGAAATATTAATACAGATTGGCAAGTTGCTTAAAGATTATGTTAACTGATTACTCTCCATGCAATTCCAGAGAAAAAATAAAGTGATAATTTGCGTTACCTCTCCTGTAAAGATCGGTAATTTGCATTACCCCCCCTACAAAAATAAAATTAGCAAAACCTCCCCTCGTCAATAATTCCGTTTATTCCAAGTTATCTGATTAAGCACTAACTTACACGTGATTTTTTATAGGGGAGGTAATGCAAATTACCAATCTTTACAGGGGAGGTAACACAAATTACCCTAAGAAAATAAAAACCACGTCTAAGTTAGTGCTGAGTCAGCTAACTAGGAATAGATGGAATTATTGACGAGGGGAGGTTTTGCTAATTTTATTTCTGTAGGGGAGGTAATGCAAATTACCAATCTTTACGAGGGAGGTAACGCAAATTAACCCAAAAATAAACTATATAGCATGTGTAAATTTATTGTCATATATTAATTGATTAATCTCTTGTAATTTTGAAAGTTAATTATTGGATACAATATCAATCTTATATCAATCCCTGAGCGTTTTTGAAATTTATGGAAATGATGTAAAACTTATAAAGAAGTGTCATGGTAATCTAAATATTGGAAAGAACAAACCAAATCAACAGCACAGACAATCAAGAATGTCTAAAGCTTTTCTTAAAAACTGAAATCGCGTATTTGGCTTAAGCATGATGTGTTTAGTTCTTAACCAAATAAATGGCACTTAGCTGTCAAGATGGATGAGAAGTTGATCATGTACCACACCCCAATCTTCCAACAAACATTGTTGTTATACAATGCTTTTTAATACCTCTGGTACTGCTACACTTCACTTCAGTAGTTAAGAAAGCGAGGTATATACTGATCTCGCTTACTGGTGCTCCCTTCAAGGCAAATACATATCCTATATGGAAAATCTTTTGTCCAAATCACCAGCATAATCAAAATCCACATAAACAACTCATGACTAATTATTCCCATTTTCTTTTATAAATACCAACAACGAAGAGCCATGTATGATTCTTGTGGCCATGGCCACCCCAAGATTACGGAATTAAGTAGGAAAGCATGCACATTTCCTCCCATATTTATTAATGTTGTGCTACGTGGCCCCTCCAAGAAAAAATTTAAAGAAATCTTCTGCCAAAATAACTCCAAGTTATTAACCTTTTTTTTTTTCCTTAATTTGTTGAAACTTCCCTTAAATCCGAAAATGCTATATGACCAGCTTGGTAACAGCTCTTTAACAGCTGATCATATGTGGCATGTACAGTGGCAAGAAACTGTTTTTCTTCTTTTCACCACGTCATCTATAATTAGTTTCCGTTTCTTTTACTACTTCTCTTTTCAGTTTACAACACAGGCAACATAGCACCGGTAATAACTTCATGAATTCTTTGTGTATCTGCAATGGAATAAAATCCTCCTAATTTCAGTTGTTTTTCCTTCTTCTAATTCAAAACCTTTGGGTTTTATCCGACATTAATTTATAATGCTGAATATATAAGGTAACATTTTCTTATCTTGATTCGATGGTGTTTAATCCAAGTAGTCAGAGAAGACATGATGAAAATTGTCATCCTTTTTTGAAACCTTATACATACTATGTGTTGATCAACTGTTGTTCTATGTATTTTTTTTCTTTCAGAGATTAGAATGAGATTGAAATTACGACCTAGGTCTTTCATTCATTATTGTGTTGGTGGTTATAAAGATTGTGTAAATTTGATAAAGAAAGGAATTGTGTTGAAGAAAGTTAGAGAAATTTAATAGATTGAGTTATGGAGAAATCAGAGATCAATTTTTCTGATCATCAAAACCAATCTAGTTATCTTAATTAATTTAGATCATCTACCGTAACAGATTTGTGCTATTTACGGATACATGAGTTAAGAAGATTTGATGATTTTCTTAAGAGATGATCAGAGATAGATTTAGGATTAAAATTATTTTGGAGTGATGATTTTATGAAGAGGCAAACCAGAAAGAAGGTGAAGACAACACGGATTTCTAACTGAGCATTAGATCTATTTGTTTTAGCCGTTGGATTCATAAATACATTTGTTAATTTATAATGCAGTTGCCTTTGATTGCGTGGAATTAGGAAACAAACACCTCATCCCGTTACTGTACCCGCCACATAGGATCAGCTGTCACATAGCTGTTATGTAGCGGGTCATGTAGCACGATTGCCTTAAATCAAGCTAAATTCCCTTTTAATATAATAGATTCATTAACATTAATAAGATCAAATTTTCTTTATTAATAACAAAGAACAAACAGAGATCGTACCATTGACAGACAATACCACATTTCTATCTTCTTAAATAAGTTTATTAAACAATTTTATTTTACTTTATTACTTAAAAATAAATTATATATCTCGGTCTTATTCTAGAAATTTTTTTATGTCTCTATAGGGTGGGACTTGGGTTGGATCAACCCACCCAACCCATGCCCAACCCGAACATTAAGGGGCATGGACAATGTATTTTAAAAGTTTGGGCAAGCTCTGGCATAAATTTTAATAAACCCGAGTTAAATTTGGGCAAGCATGGGCACAAAAATTTCTAACCCGAGCAACCCACCCAACCCGAGGAACTATAATATAATTATATAAACTATTTTTATAATTGGTAGTATTATCTATTAAAAAGCAATTTTAGCCATTATCTTCAAACCTAATAATGAAAATATAAATCATATCTATCTCATTATTAATTCAATATGAAAGAAAATTATATTATTTTCAATAATCATAAGTTATTTGGAAATTTAAGCTAAATACAATAATTAAATCTTATAATTACTTAAATTTGTTATTATCACATTAACATTAATAAAAAATAAATTTAACACTTAAATTAAGGTTATTAGGATTTCTATGTGTGTATATATATACATGTCTACTAACTAACCCCATTCTATGTCCACAATTTTTATGTTGTAAAGTATTAGCATGGGTCAACCCGAGGAACCCGGGGAACCCGAGGAATATAACTTGGGCGGGTCTTGGGCAGCACCTCCACGGGTTCTACGGGTTCCATGGGCAATCTGGGCAAAGAATTTCTACCCCGGGTCTGCCTCGGCCAAGCCTTCCAACCCGACCAACCAACCCAAGTCCCACCCCTATGTCTCTATATGGCCCCTCCAACATTTAAATCCTGGCTCCGCCGCTGAATACCAAGCTGATATCAATCGTACCACAAAGATACCTAAAAGTCTATTTCACAGCTTGCCAAAGTCCCTTACTAGGAACATCCATATAACGACTGATCACACAGGAGATGTTAAGTCGGAGGGGTTTTCTTTGAGCGACTTCCTATCTTTTGGTTTTGGGTATCTTTTGTTTTATTTACAGTTTTCCCTGCTTGGTGGTTTTTGTAAATTCACTCCTTCTTAATATATTTCGTATTTTAATAAATTTCTATTTGCTGAGCAAAGAAAACTTGTGAGTTAGAACATACGAAATCAAATTCAAATATAACAAGTCGAATGTGTTGGAAAAAAAAAAACAAGTAAACAACTTGTAACTTTGTTGGTCATATTGAAGGACTACTTTTAGTCCTTGATCTCTTTCAAAATGTGAACGGCCAAAAGCCAAATCTAAAACCGACTAAAATAGGGATTTTATCGGGTTTCTATAAGAACCCCTTCGGCTTTAATATGGATAACCTGCCTTTCATTTGTATCTTCATCTCTTCTTCAAATCAAGAACTGTTAGAGTTAGAAAATGCAGCCTTGTGTGTCATTAAGTAGTATAATTATTATGAAAATGCATCCTTGTGTGTCATTAAGTAGTATCCGACCAATTAGTTTATGTAATACATCATATAAAATCAGGCTTCTCTTAAGTATAGCCCATACTTTTATTAACGATAGCCCATTTGACTTTCGTTAATAAGGATTGACTATAATTTAAGTTTGACCTTTTTGTATTATTTTGGGAACATTATTTAAATGCCCCTAGTACAGGGCACCTTCCAAAATACCCTTATCATCTTTACAAATACCCCTGGATATGAAAAAGCCCAAACCCGGATTACAAGATTACCAAAATAGCCTTCAAATAAATATAAACATTTAGGAGAGAAAAAAAAATTTTACCATTATTCATTTCTTCTTCTTATCTTCTTCTCTCACTCTCTTTCCTCTCTGATTCTAGATCTAGAAAAACTGAAAAAATTCAAAAAAAAAAAAACTGCAACGAGATTAGTTCAGAGATTTTGCAAAAATCTAACCACAAAAACGAAGCAACGATCATTTGATTTCGCCAAGAACAAACGAAGCAACAAATCATTTGATTTCGCCAAAGAAAAGCTTCAAAATCTAACAAAGAATATCATTTTCAAGAACAAACGAAGGTAATCAAAGATTCTATGTTTGAACTAAGTTTGAATTTCACTTGATTTCAATTTTTAGGGTTTAATACATGATTTATCTTCAAAAAAAGAGTTCGATTCATTTGATTTAAGTTCTGAAAATGTTCGTTACTGATGTCTGCTAGATACGACTAATTTTCTTTGATTCGTTGGTGTTATTGATATTAATTTCATTCAATTTGATGTTGCATGTGATGAAAAGAAAAATCGAACTGCTTCCCTCTGTTGGTGTTTAAGAATGGAATGCTTCAAAGGTGAAAAGTAATCGAGAAAGGTAAGAAACCTCGTGGTGAATTACAACTAGCAGTTTATTTTGAATCTCTGCAATCATTCTATTGGAAAAAAAGGTATTTTACTACAGATTTGGAAGCAACTGGTAGTAGTTGTTCATATATTTTGAAGTAACTGGTAGTAGTTGCCTTCAAATTCTTAGTTAGTTGTGCATCTATGCCTTATAAGTTGAAAACTAGTACTTGTTATATGCCTTTGGAATGCGATGGAACATGTTAAATGGTTCTGAAGACATCCTGTACTACTGAAATTATGCTAGTTGTTCCCATTATGTTCTCAAATGAACTGTGTTTGGAAGCAACCGTACTAGTTGCCTTTATGATTTGGAGGCAACTTATGCTAGTTGTTCCAAGTTTTTGTGATTGTACTTCTTATATACTTTTGTATTTTGCTAGTTAGTCAATTCATTTCTAGAGACAAGTTAAGGTAGCTTATCTCAATAAGACAACTTAAGATAGTGGAGTCAGATTTTAGTAGTTCCTCCTATATATGGAGACAACTTGAGTTAGTTAGCTCTATTGATATGTCATGCTAACTATTTCTATTCTCTGAACAACACTAGTATGAAGAGAACATCACCAAGATTGAAGGCAATGACAACCAACTCTCGCAGATAATGCTCCCATCAAGAAAGCAACAAAAAAAACGGTGACAAAGTTCCACTAGGAAAAGGTACGAAAGAAAACATATAAATCTTCAATGTGCTATAAAGATATGCTCTTATACATTGAGACAAGTAAGTAACTCTATGTAATAGATGTTAATTAGATAGCCCGCATGTTTGCAGTAAAAGAAGGGGATAAAAATGAATTATATAAAAACAACAACTTTTACTGGTTTTTGTTTCATTGTTCAATCATCAAATAATCGATGAATTGTAATGGTTCTAACGGAGTGTATGCTGATTTAGTGTGTTGATTTAGTGTGTTGAGTTAGTAGTTATTGATTCAGTTATTGAAGCATAAATGAATGTTCTGCCTCTTGTGTGGCTGTTTGAGGGTTTATGTGGTCTTAGAGAGTTGTAGATGCGCATCTATCCTGTTATGATTTTATTCTAAGTTTTAAACTAGTACTTATTATATGCTTTTATGAATGCGATGGAACATGTTGAATGGTTCTGAAAATAACTGAAAAAATTGTAGGCTTTTGGGTGGTTTAATGTTCATTGTTCATTGAATTAGAACTGAATTAAGAAGTAGTTATTTAGAGACAACCATAGGAAGTAGTTATTCTGGAGTGTATCTCTATAAACATTCTATAGGAAATGTTATTTGACTACAAATTTGGAAAACAACCTTTACTAGTTGCTTTCATATTTGGAGGCAACTTATGCTAGTTGTTCCTAATTTTGGAAACAACTGGTACTAGTTTCCTTCATATTTAAAGACAAAACATGTGCTAGTTGTTCCCAGTTTTGGAGACAAGTTCCGCTACTTGCCTCTATATCTAAAGATACCTGGGCTACTCACTAATATTGTTACTGATTGATTCTCCAATTTTAGTACACTGATTCTTGTGTAACGAACGATTTGATGGATGAAAACGATGGTAGCATGAATATAGAACTGTTGTCACCTAGCATAAGTTTTTTCCAAATCTTGAATCGACTAGCATAAGTTGTTTCCATTACTTGCTTGAATTTTTTTTGTTAGGTTTCTAATGAATTTTTTTCCATATGTAATTTGTTAAAAAATGCAGAGAACTGGCGTATTCCGGACTGGATCTATTGCACATTGAGAAAAGAAGATCATCTAAAATCTCTTAATGCAACCGATGAATTTGGAAATCTTCAGAAAGATAGATATGATTGGGTGAAATCTAGATTCTAATATTAGTGACAAAGTAAAAACTGATGTAAATTTGTGGAAAAGATCTACTTAAAAGGCAATACTCTTGTTAGTATTTGTTAGATTGCTATTTAATCAATATTAAGATGTAGCAGACCTATTTAAATATATTTAATACTGTTGAAATATGACTATAGATGCAGTCAGTATTGTTGCAACCTGATTCAAGTTGATTCCAAGAGGCAACCTGATTCAAGTTGTCTTAATAGATGGAAGAAACTAGAAAAAGTTATCTCCAGTATTGGAAGCAACTTGGTGAAGTTGTTCCCAAAATCTGAAAACACAAGAGCCTGCGATATCTCTTTCTTGAAGCAACTAGCAGAAGTTGTATCCGGTAGTGGAAGCAACTAGTAAAAGTTGTATCCGGTAGTGGAAGCAACTAGTAAAAGTTGTCTCCAAAGAGTGGAAACAACTTGGATAAGTTGTTCCAAAATTTGGAACCCAGAACCCCGTAATATCTTATTTCAGAAGAAACTTTTACAAGTTGGCTCCAAATTAGGGATCAACTAGCATTAGTTGTTTCCAAAATATGGGAGCAACTGGCGTATCCAAAGCTAACTAGAACAAGTTCTTAAAAACCCGCAAAAAGCATAAGTAGAGCCTGGAACAAAAATATAAAGTCAATTTTACTCTTACAAAAAGAACAAATTGTTTTGGATGATACAATATAACAAGTTGAATAAAAAAGAAATTCACAAAATAAAACTTGCAGAAAAAGTTCATAAAACATATAACGAGTTCTCAAAAACTGAGAAAATTGAAAACTTCATAGCAACATAAGCATTTGGAAGTTTGAAATCCTTGGTTGCCTTTGGAACATTGGTGCATGATGGGCCAATGAGGCTTTCCGGCATTAAATTGAAATGTAACCTACCACACCTACACTTCTTGCGAACCTCGCCTTACATCCTTTTCTTTTGAAAAAGCACTCAAAGAATATAGGGTTTCCGATTACTTTTCAAAGGTGCTTGTGTTGCAAAACGTAATCTCGCAACAACCAAATTAACTCCGAAAAAACCTCAAATATTACAAACAAAAAAAAGAAACTCACTATCAACGAAAATTCAAACCATTCAAACCAAACTAGTCAACAAAACTCGAGATCAAAAAACATAATGAATCAATCGCTTTTATTCAAGTTGATTCTAGTCAACTACATAACTCGAGATCAAAAACATAATGAATCAATCGAAAAACTTTTATTCAAGTTGATTCTAGTTAAACTTTGGTAGTGAAAAAATTCAAGTTGATGCAAATATCCACAGCTTGTCCTCGAATCGGAGAGAACTAGACAAAATTGAGAAGTGTAATCAAAGCAACTAGCGTAACTTGCCTTCGAAACTAGAGGCAACTAGCCAAAGTTGTCTCCAAAACTGGAGGCAACTAGCACAAGTTGTCCCCGAATCTGAAGGCAACTTGTTCAAGTTGTCCCCAAATATGAAGGCAACTAGCACAAGTTGTCTCCAAAAAGAATAAAACATACACATGAGTGAACCCTCGGCGTGATTCGTTGCAACTACTCTTAAATGTATGTTGAAAGAAATTTCACATGCATAAATAGACCCAAAAACATAACTAAAGGCTAGGATCACAATTAATTTACCTTCTTGGCAAAGCGATTGTTCTCACAACCAAGTAACCACCATCACCCAATAACATATTTCACATGCATGAAACACCACTAGCAAGCTTCTCCAAATCAGTTTTCTTCACAAAACCTTTCCGTTTGTTGATTTCTTATGTACTCTTAAGGCAAATTCCTATCAAATTCAGCACAACAATCAAAGACACTTTCTAGATGATGTCCAAATTGAATCATTTCTTCATCAACAATATATACATGTTATTTGTGATATAAAGATTAAAAAAAAAAAATTAAAACAAGCATAATGTAATCAGGTTGAACTACTACATTGCTTGTATTCACTAACATAATGTAATCAGGTTGAACTACTACATTGTAATCTACAACATGTCCTTTAGCAATTGTAAACAGGTTCAATTGATCACAAAAACCAGTAACAACATGACCTAACAGGTTCAATTGTAAACAGGTTCAATTGAGAAGTATATCATGGCGGACAGTGATTTATAAGCATCAAAAGCTACTAAGCAATTGTAAACAGGTTCAATTGATCACAAAAACCAGTAACAACATGACCTAACAGGTTCAACTACTAAATTTTTGTATCACCATTACAATCCGGCTTATACCTTGGTCATCATAAAATAATGGTTACTTGAAAAACCATATTCAATTTCACTGTATATCAAAAATCATAATCATAAATTGAAAAAAAAAAATGTACAAACATGCCAAATTCATGGTTAATCAAATACAATATGAACAAGAATTTGTAAATGACATGATTCGGGAAAAAAGTAAATTAAGAAAGTATATCTTACCCGTTTTCGAGATTGAACTTGAAAAATAAAATAATTAGAAGAAATCAAATCAAATAGTGAAACGAGCTTCGTAAGATCTCTGGAATGAAATCAAACTCTAAAGAAAATTGAGGTAGATCTTCAGATTCAATGATTCATCCACAACTTCTGATTTGAGTTGAAAAATGGATTTTTCTGACCAAAATAGATTGCTAGTTTAGACGCCGAACAACTACCAACTTTAGGTTCTTGTTGAAGAACAATTATTCTGAACAAACGTTTTCTGATTCGATGAAGAACAAATTCAGTTTCAAATCATGAATTTATAATAAGATTCAGCTTATAAATCTTATGCAGAAAAAGCAACAAATTCAGAAAAAAAAATGATTTCAGTGAAAGAAGAACAAACAATCTTAAACGAATTTCAAATTGCATGTTCAATTGGGATTCAAATCTGCCTGCTCGTTTCTGCTTTACAATTTCGCTCTTTCAATTCTTCCATCGAAAAAACAGAAGAAACTAAACCTATTCAACTCCGACATAATAAAATGTTGTGGAGGTTAAAACCGGACTTTAACACGCTCATGAATATTCCGCCCATTGGAAAGATGCCCCTGAAGGGTGTTCGTGCAAAGCCCATGGATACTAGGGGCATAAATAACATTCCCACTATTATTATTCATAGCCCACAAACTAGGTGGGTGAATCACTGAGTAGATGAATTAGTGAGTCGGGAAATGAGCGACCCATTCACCTAAAACAGTTTGTAGGTTTGTCTTATATATATTGAGTTCAAAAGTGGGGGATTGTTGGGGTATATATTTAAAAAACATAGTTTTGTAATTTTATGCCAAAATTAAAGAGATAGTGTGGTGGTATTATTTTGAGCTCCCACACTATAGGCATGGGTTCAAATCCCACCCCATACATTCCCACTAGGGTATATATATTATATACTTATATTACATTAGTCCGGAGCGGGGCCTTGGGAGGTCTTGGGAGGTCGTTTTTAACTTAAATTTTAAAAACGATCCAAGTAAACTTTATCATTAATTGTATTGATTCGACCGTTTTCTTTGTAATCGCGAGAGGATTTTTTATGTGTGCATTAAAGCCTGATTTATTCTCATTAAAAACCGCATTGATTATTTTCTAAGTTATAAAAAGACAGTTTTTTGGAGAAGATGAACAGTTTTGTTTCTCATCCATTTTGAATTCTGAGCAAGTGTTAGAGAGAGAGTATTTGTTAGTTTGATTTCTCATAGTGCAGAGAAATCGAACAAGAGAGTATCACTGTTTTATCCCATAGGGTTTTCGACAAGAATCGATCTTTAGCACACAATCAAGAGGCGAGTCGCAAACACCTTAAAGATAACGACCTAGTCCGCGACTCACTGCTTGAGATCGTTTTGATTTTGTGTTCCTTGTTTCCAACAATTTTAAGGTGATTGATTTTGCTATGGAGGTTGAAAAGAAGCGCGTTGATGATACCAACAAGCCTTTCAAATTTGAAGGGCTGCATTTCATAAGATGGAAGCTAAAGATGTTCTTTTGTCTCAAACTCATGAAGCTGCATATGATTGTGTCGAGTGTTCATCCAGGAACCCTGGAACCTGCTGCTTATAAGGCTGCTGCTGCTGATGCTGGTGCTGCAGCTACTGATCCACCTCCTACTGGTGGTGCCAAAGAAGTTTTTTCTCAAACTCCTGAGGAGAAACAGAAGGCCATTGACAAATGGGTCGATGATGACTTTGATTGCAAAAATTACATTCTTAATGCATTATCTGATGATTTATATGAGTATTATTCAACTTTTGAAACTGCTAAAGATGTATGGGATGCATTACAGAAAAAATATGACACCGAGGAAGGTGGTTCAAAGAAGTATGTTGTGAGCCGGTATTTGAGATACCAAATGGTGGATGATAGATCAGTTGTTGCACAGGCTCATGAACTTCAAAAAATTGCCCATGAAATTCTGACCGAAGGTATGAAAACTGATGAACAATTTCAAGTTTTTGTAATGATTGACAAGTTATGATGCGTGTCGTAACCACAACAAATTAATTAATGCTTTACTACCTAATTAACAAGTAATATAGGGCAGTCAAGGTCGATCCCACGAGGAGCACGAGATTCTAGTTGTAAAAGTTGTCACGAAAGGGGGGTGTAAAAAGCAAAATAAAAATAAACAAAGCAATTAAAATCGAAAGTTGAAAGATAAAAGCAATAAGAGAGACAAGATCAAGGAATCCTTCTTCGTTACGAAACAATGAATCAAGTTATGTTCTTTTCTACTTGTTATTAGTCACAGTTATCACCAACCGTAGGTAAAGCAAAATTTCAAGTGCTAAACCCCTAAATCCCTTTGTATCACCGTGCACACTCAAGTTCTCGACTACCAGGATTCTAATCACCAAGCCACCTAGAATTAGCTCAACCTAGATGTAACTTGGCTCATGCATTAAGTTTTGTGAATCTCTTAGGTTGATATTAGTAGTTAGACTCTTAGCTCAAGGTCCACTTGCTAACGTTGTTTCTACACACAATTGCTCCACGGAATCCCTCCGCAAGGTCTCGTGTTTGCTACTTATGTAAAGAGTCAAGAAACGATTACTTATCTCCTAACTTTCACTAGCTTTAGATCAAATTAACAAATCAATTTAGCGTGCACTCCAAACAATCTATCAATCAATCATGAATGTCTTTAAGATCACTCCTATTAGTAAAAACAAACGATAATTATGTGAAAAACTTCAAGATAGAATTTGAAAACAAAACTTAAATCATATGTTAAGAACTAGGAATTCATCCTCAATCAATAAAATTAGCTACTCATGCTAAAGAGTTCACACAAAGAATAAGAAAAGAAAAGAATTGTGTGTGTAGAGATGTGTGTAGAAGTTGTAGAAAACTTCTCTATTTATAGGCTTCAACATTCTCCAAATCTTCTAAGGAGTAGAATCCTTTTCCTTTTGCAATTCAATTTCCAAATCCAAGCTTTTCTCAACTCTTCCACCTTCTCTTTCCAAGTTTGAGTCCAATTCTCCATCCAATTCCAAGCCCAAGTCTTCACACCCA